>JAFEMH010004633.1:0-199443 GCA_022495995.1 Adenophora triphylla var. japonica
AGGATGGCAGAAGAGGATTGAGTATTTACAAGGCGTTGGTACCTTGAGAAGGGTTCGGGCTTGTCTTCATTTTGAAGGCAAACACATTTGGTCCACAGTAAGGAGAGTGGAGGTCGGGGGACACTTCCGGGTCGAGGATCATTGTTTGGGGAATGGGAGTGTGGAGCAGATAAGGATTGAAAGTGGGCAAAGTGGAAGATTCAGCTACAGTCTGGGCACTGAAAGGTCGGGGCTGGGTGGGTGCTGATGAGACTTGGGAATCGGGCCAAGTGAAAGGTCGCGGTGAGACTTGAATCGGACCGTGGAAAGGGTGGCGGTGAGACAGGGGTGGGGTGCAGAGGCAAAAAAGGAAATTCATGATTGAGACTTGAGATGAGGACAGTGAAAAGGAAGTGTGGTCGGGGTGGAGATCGGGTAGTGAAAGGTCGCGATTGGGGAGCTTTGAATCGGACCGTGAAAGGTCGCGATTGAGGACTTTGGAATCCGGGCCAGTGAAAGGTCGCGGAGTTTGGAGACTTCGAGATCAGGACAGTGAAAGGTCGCGGATTGAGATGGAGATCGGACAGTGGAAGGTCATGGATTGAAGACTTTGGAATCGGACAGTGAAAGGTCGCGATTGAGGATTGAAATCGGACCGTGAAAGGTCGCGATTTGAGGATTTGAGATCGGGCCCGTGAAAGGTCGCGATTGAATTGGATTGAGATCGAGGTAGTGAAAGGTCGCGATTGAGGATACTGAGTGATGGTGAAAACCATTAGGAATTTTAACGATACGGAGACGGGCGTTAGTGAAAACTAGCAGGAATTTATCCTCGGGGGATGGGGTGTTAGAAATGTCTAGCTGGGAAATTTTACACTTTTGGGGGCCAAAAGTGGTAAAATTAGGCTGGAATAAGGCGAGGGCCAAAGTGGCAAAAAATTTTTAGTGCGATAAGAGAGTCGGCCCGTACGTACAACGATGCCATGAGGTGGTGGACGGGTGGTCCGCCTACGCTAGGAGGCTCGTGGAGTTCATGCGGTGCGGTTCCGGAGGAGGCGTGGATGTCCGTGATCGGGGGCCGTCTAGGCGAGGGATTCGCCTTTGCTCCCAGCGGTGGGGAGGACTTTACGCGGGGTTCGGCCGGTTCGCGGGGCGGAACAGGCTGGATTTGGAGCTCCTTCTTACAGCGCACTCGGGGCGCGAGAGAGTCCTCGAGTTCGCGTACTTCGAGGAGGCCTTTTGCCTATTCCCATTTGGAGGAATTTGGCGAGTTCTGTTTGCGACGGATCCGGCGGCGGCGGAGCTTGGTGCGTCGAGTGTACGGATGACGAGCGGGACTCGAGTAGTCCCTTTTCTTGCTTTCTTTCTTTCTTGCTTTGTTTAGACAAAATGCATGTATTTGTCGGGAACAAATTTTGATTTGAAGCTGTATTTGCAAAAAGGCGCCCGTGGGGCGGAACACATGTACTTAGCATATTTATTACGTGATCACCTTACATTATTTTTGGCAAATAAGGAAGTAGGTTAATCAAAAATAAATAAAATGAGAAATGCACTTAAAAATTGAACGGGTCAAAAATTAAGCATGTATGCACTAATTATTAATTATTTGCAGCGTTGCACGAGCAGGGCGGAAGGGATACGATATTGGTTGAATGAAACCATGGGCGGCACGCGAGATTTCTTAAAGGTGAACGAGGGAGTTGCTTGGAAATGTTTCCAATTTAGGGGCGGTAGTGCAGAGTTGACCAAGTCAGCTGCGAGAGGGAAGTCCGTAGGACTTGGAATGAATTTCCAGTTCTTTAAATTGCGGTTTCGGCTTTGCAATTGTTTAAGCTAGCGCATAGTTTTTGATCATTAAATTTGAATTCTCTCAAACTTCCAAGGTTCCCTTCATTTTCATGGCTCCCTTTCCCAAGTTATCGTCTCGGATGCAAGAGCGATATTTGGACAACTTTCGATCGTGGGTACGGAACCACACGAGGCGAGAACAAAAGGTTTTCGAAGGCATTACGGGATTAAATCTGTTTGGGCTTTGAAGGAGCTCATGCCGGATTGGGATCTTTTGAGAGCCGCGTCTCGGTTACAGGACGTACGGAGGAATGTGTACGGCTTTTCGTACAACGAAGTCACTCCTACGTTTGAAGATTTCCGGGCCGATGCAGGAGGACTGAGGCCGGAACAGCTAGTTCTTCCGTATCTTTGGTGGCATGGCCCTTTGTTGAAAGCTAGTGTCTTTGTTTGGTATCTCATTTGGAGAAGCATACGGGATCTTTGTCTGAGGATACCGATTACGTTGACATTTCGGGGCTGCCAGAAAGATTTGCCGGAGGCGAGGAGCGTCTTTTCGTGGGACGCGTTTGCTGCTGTGCGCGATTGCTACTCTGTTCACATTCACGTCTGCAGGTGTGTGCCATCACAGTGTCACAGACTGAGTGAGGCGATGCGCCGAGTGGGGGAGACATCGTGCCATTGGTCTTGGGCGAGACGTTCACAGGCATAGGTCGGATGGCGGCCGGTAGCCGTACATGTGGGGAGGGAGTCCCGCTATGCTTACCCATGTGGTTGAGGGAGAGGCTACGAGATGATGCGAGGTGCCAATGTCTTGTGACGCTTGGTCTTTCTCGCGACGTCCTCTGGTGATAGGGGCGATCGGGCGAATTTGGGAACTCACAGATGGCCGAGACTTTGCACGCATCACTTGCGATGGTGGGTTCCCATTGGAAGTTACGAGACTTGTAGGACCACTCGGGAGGGTCTGTTGGTTGTCGAGTGCGGGGCATCTCGAGACGTCTTTCTATATTCCATCATTGGTTACTGCGGCAGTGCGAGTGGGCGAGTGGTGCCCTGTGATCGAGGATTATCTTTGCTACCTTTGAGGTGGGATCTCTGCGGATGGAAGATCCTTCGGCCGCTATTGGCGATCACCCGGTGGTGGCAATACGCGTCCTTTCTGCCCGGGGTTCTCTTTCACCGGAGAGAGGGCAGCGTGCATCGGCCTTGATATACGGGCGAGTACGAAGAGTGTATAGGGGAGACACGAGATGGCTATCTTGTGGAGACGGAGTGAGTGTTGGGTGCGATCACACAGACTGACTCGACCTTGAGGAGGACGAAGCAAGGGCTAACCACAGGAATCATCTTGGCGATGCCATGGCTGATTATGAGAGCAAGTGCGTCGGGAGGCCAATCAAAGCCTTTGTGATGATGGCTCGAAGCGAGCGGCTCGAGACGAGCTAGAGAAAGAGGCTGCGTTGACGGCCACGCGGGCTTGACGGAGGCGTCGGGAAGAGTCCACGAGCCGGGTAGAAGGCCTACCGGAATATTTCTGCGAAGGTGAAGAACACTCGCCGGGGAAAAGGGAAGGGAAGAAGGATGAAGGACCTAGTACGGGAAACTAGGTTGACCTTCTTTGTCAGTATCCGCCCATTGTCATTGCGAGACACATTAATTGATTAATGTTTTATATTGTAGTTTTGCTAGCGTGTAGCGAGTCAAGAGTTGGCCGTGCTTGAACTCATCAAAGATTGTTTTAACCGTTATGAATTTGTAGGTTAAATGAAAAGAGTTTTTCGAAACACAAGCAATTGATGCTTATTGTATTTTTTTGTTTTTAGACCGAACCAAAGATGGTACTGCCTACGTTCCCCTTTTACAATTGGACTAAGGGGCTCGGGTCACCGTAGTTCGACACTTTAGGTGAATTTGAGAAAAACAAAGACAAAAGAAGTGCGACCACTGTTTTTACTGGATCATTAGCGGGAATGTATCCGGTTGGGTATTACTCTTTTAGCACTTTTAATTTGCTTGAGGGGACGGTGTATGGGGAAGGAGAGTTGACTCGTGCTCTTCCTCAAATGAAGTATCTGCGGAGCTTGCTTAGTTCACGGGGTTAACGAAAGGGTTTCCGTCCAAATGCTAGCTTCATGGCTCCTCAGGAGAAGATTCTTTGTACCACGAAACGGTCCTATCCGAGGTAGGCTCCCACTTTCAGGGGATTGGTGCGCGTAGGAGGCTTTTCCTTTAGCACCAAGTCGCCTTCTCGATGTCTCGGATCTTGACTTTCTTGTCGAATGCTCGTGCCATTACGCTTTGGTAGGCTCGAGTGTGTTCCATGGCTTTCAATGCTGCGCTCGTCGAGTAGAGCAAGTTCGTCGTGACGGCTCTGTAGCCATTCGACTTCATTGATCCCGTTTTCCAAGAGGACTCGGAGGGATGGAATTTCCAATTCTATGGGCAACATCGCTTCCATTCCGTAGGTAAGCGCGAACGGAGTCTCCCCTGTGGCGGTTCTGATTGATGTTCGGTATCCCCAGAGGGCTAGATGTAGCTTTTCGGGCCGGTCCGACCTGCGAGTGGTCATCTTTCGATTATCATGGCGAGAGTCTTGTTGGTGCCTCTCTTGCACCATTGGTTTGTGGTACGTAAGGAGAAGACTTGTGACGTGTGACTACGAATTCGGTCAGAGGTTGGTCACAATCTCCTTCGAAGTGAGTCCCATTGTCGGAGATGATCTCGTTGGGCACTCCGTATCGGCACATGATGTTCTCTCGGATGAACTCGGCCACCTTCTTAGAATTCAGTACCTTGTACGATTTGGCTTCTACCCATTTGGTGAAGTAGTCATTGCGACTAAAATGAACTCGTGACCATTGCTCCACTGGAGGAGTGATCTTGCCGATGACGTCGATTCCCCATGTGGCGAAAGGCCGTGGCGTAGTCATGCGGTAGAGTTCGTGAGGTGGGATGTGATTGAGGTTGGAGAACCGTTGACATTTGTCGCGGCTTCGGACGGCTTGGATGCGATCTGTTTCCATTGATATCCAATAGTATCCCATACGGAGAATGATGCGTGTCAATGCTCGGGCGTTCATGTGCGGACCGCGGGTTCCGTTGTGAACTTCATTCATTAGCTCGCTGGCTTTTTCTTTGTTTACACAGAAGGAGTGGCCCTTGGTGGCGCTTCTTGTACAACATACCCCCGAATGACGAAGTGGGATGCCGGGCGTTTTAATGCCATCATGTTTTTGGCTTTGATCCCTTCTTTGTATTTTTCCATCTTCATTTGTGAAGGAAGCTTCTCCGCTTTGGAAGTGCTTGGTAAATCTGATTGTACCGGGGTTCGTCGATCGTTTCTTTTTCTTTTCGATCTCACGGCAATAGGCGGGTGTTTCCCGTCTTGCCTATTACGAGGGTTTCTTGCTTTTCCATCGGGAATTTCGACAAGAGGCGAGGTTGCCGGGCGTGCGAAGCGGTTCTGTCTCTTGGCAAATAGTGAAAAGAGATGTCCTTGAGCGAGCAATGAGCTCTTCCATGTACGCGTGGTACTTCGAAGGCAGAATCTACCGTCTTCCATTTGTTGGACACTTGATTGATGATCAATCTTTGAGTCTCCATATACATCCCGGCTACGAGATGTTGCGCTCGAGGCGGCTTCCAAACCAGCTTTGCCTGAGGCTTCGTATTCTGTTGCATTGTTGGTTGCTTCGAAATTCGGCTTGATGGCTATGGGAGTATGCTCGTCCTTGGGATCGACAAGGAGCATTCCAATACCATTCCCCTTCTTGTTGGCTGCCCCATCGAAGAAGAGTTGCCGGCGGTTTTCGTCAAGTGAAAAGATTCCGTCGTCTAGGAAATTGCGGATCGGGACCCTTAGGTTCTTTGCTTGGGAAGTCGGCCGGTGATGCTGCCATTACTGCGCCCTTTGTTGATTTTCGACCATGTACTTGATGTCGAACTCGGCCGGGAAGAATGACCACTTGGCTAGCCGCATTGACAGAGATGGCTTGTCAAAGAGATATCGGACGGGGTCCACTTTGGAGACCGGGAGCAGAATGCGGCGCATGTAGTGTTTCGGTTTCCCGACTACCCATACAGGCGGTACAAGTTTTCTCGATCTTTGAGTAGGCGAGTTCACTTCCTTGAAGCTTTAGGCTTACGAAGTAGATTGCATGCTCAACCTTGGAATCTTTACGCTCTTGTGCCGGCATTGCTCCGATTGACGTGTAATGCATTCTTTGTCGGATACGGGAGTAGTGGCTTGTCTTCATGTGGCGGAGCACAGTGGGGGATTAACCAAGTAGGTCTTGATTTTCTCAAAAGCTGTTTGGCACTCGGAGTCCCATTTGATGTCGGCATTCTTTTTCATCGGTTTGAACATGGGCTCGCAGAAGATGTCAAGCTGGTTGATGAAGCGGCCCGATGTGCTTGAAGTCTTCCCATGAAGCTCTTCACTTTTGTTAGGGTTTGAGGCGGCTTCGTATCGATGATGGCCTTGATTTTCTGGGATCGGCTTCGATACCTCTTTTACGTAACCATGTACCCCGGTACCTTGCCGCGCTTGGCCGAAGGTGCACTTTGCGGGTTTAGCCTCATGGAGTGCTTTCGAGTCTGTTGAAGAACTTCCTCGAGATCTGTCATGTCTTTGCATGTCGATCCCTTGGAGTGGATGATCATGTCGTCGACGTATACTTCGATTTCCTTGTGAATCATGTCATGGAAGAGAGTACATTGCGGCCCAGTAAGTAACCCCGGCGTTCTTCGGACGAACGGCATGGCCGTGTAGCAGTATGTCCCCATGGAGTGGTGAAGGCGATCTTGGCTTGATCCTCCTCGGACATCTTGATCTGGTTGTATCCGGCGAACCCGTCCACGAAGGACTTTACTTCGAAATTTGCCGTGGTGTCGACCGGCATGTCGATGTTAGGCAATGGGAAATCATCTTTAGGGCTGGCCTTGTTGAGATCCCGGAAATCCACACGGCATCGACCTTTCCGTTGGCCTTGGTGACCGTCACGATGTTGGAGAGCCAAGTCGGGTACTCAATCACTACGATGAAACCAACTCGGAGCATTTTCTCAATTTCTTCTTTAACTTGCAAGGACCACTCTGGCTTGATCTTGCGCGGCTTACATTTTGACAGAGGCTTGGATTCGGGATCCGGGGAATTACGTGCTCCACGATTGAGGATCGAGTCTGGCATGTCTGGTATGACCGAGCGAACACGTCAACATACTCCCGGAGGAGGCTTATCGGGGCTTCTTTTTACGCATCGGCGAAGAAAGCGCCACTTGTGTCTCTTTAGGCTCTTGCAGCGACCCCGGGTTCACTTTGGTCATAACCTCTTCGGCAGCTTGGTCCCGGTTGTCCTCTTGGTCAACTACACGCTCGAGAACTTCTTTAATGTATTATTCGTTTAATGTGTCTGCTTCTTTATCAATTGAATTATTAACGTCTTTTAAGTTGTTTGTTAACTTATCGGTTGTTAAAGTGGCAATGAGAGGATACTCAGAAAGGTCGAGACTTTTCATTAAACAAGAACGGGAATACATGATTGGCTACAACATTATAGTCCTCAGGCGTAAGGCCGTTGGATGACTCGGAAGGGCTGGACTCGACAAGGGCGGCTCGGAGGGTTTGAGACCGGGTTTAGGGAGATGTGGGTGCGGGCCCGGCTTGTCTTCCAGTGCACTGGCTTGCCCTTGGTCGGTGAAAGTTACCCAATTCTTGATGGCATTGCTGGATGCTTGATGAGGGTGCGGGGATCGAGAGGCTTGGCTTCGCTGTCCCAATCATGGCGATCATGCTTTGTTGTCGGAGCCCGATCGATCAAGTTGGGCGGCTCCATGACTTCTTCAAACAAACTACGTAGAATTTGGTCCACTGAGAGCGTCTTCTATGAATTACGGTTCCTTACGCTTTGGACTTCTTGTCTCGAATGTGGCCTCGGTGGCTGATCCGAACAATTTGTTTCCCATGGAGAGTACCTTGAGTTGCTCCTCCAAGTGCAGGATTCCCTTGAATGTGTACTCATCTTTGGGCTGTGGTGGCGGTTGGTCAGGTAGAGCTGTGATGTCGAGGAACGCTCCCCTTATCGGATTAGCTTTGAGTCCTGCGAAACGCTTGAGGTCCCGTGCTAGGCTGTTCCATTCTTCTGTAGTCTCGTGCGGACTATCTTTGCTTCTTTCTCATCTTCATCGGTTCAGCTGTCGGTCCCCTCGGTTCTGTCGGTTCCCTGTCGGTCCCCTCGGTTCTTGTCGGTTCCCCCGGTCCCCTCGGTTCTAGCTGTCGGTTCCCTTGTCGGTCCCCTCGGTTACGCTGCTTTGGTTCCCTTGGTGAAGTAATGAGCGAGGTCAAAGGCTGTAAGGTCGGAGGTGGGTGTGCCGTCGGAGGTTCCCCTTTTGCGGGCTGTTGCCTTGGTGCGGGCGAGCCTTTTGTCTTCCTTGATGTCGGCCGGTGTTGGCACGTAGCCAAGCCCTGGACCGTGGTGTGGTCCTTGACTTCAATAACTTGGTGTTGGCCTTGCGGCCTTTTGCCGAGCCCCGGTCTGGGATGAAGTTCATGAGTTTCATCATCCTCGTGGCGGGAGGAATCGATCGTGAGACGAGTGGAAGGTCCACGTTGCATATTTGGATCTTGGAGGTCTCAGTGAATCCGGTTAATGGCATGTCATCATTATGCTTGATTTCTAACCTTTGGAATGTCGTTGGTCTTTGGTCCCCTCGGTGGTGGCTGTCGCCAAGTAGGCGTAGTTAGCTCGTTGCCTTGCATGAACTTAAGGCACGATGAAGGGTGGATGCCACGCCATTGATTTGATGCAGCCGGGGACGCCCCGGGATGGCTGTGAAAGTGATTGGAATGTCCAACACTTGGAATTCGGTGGGGATCACCCGCTTGCCGAACCGGATGTTAAGAGTAGCAACCCCGAGCTGTACGGGAAGTAGAGTCGTAGGCCTTGACGGTGTGGGTGAAGGCTTAAGATGCTGTGGGCTTGATGTCAAGCGGGTCCATCATCTTGGCGGGCAAGACATTCATTCGGAACCTCCGTCTACCAACACGCGGGGAAGGCGACGCTCGTCCAGCTGGGCTGTGATGTAGAGCGGCTCATTGTGATCGGCCCCAAATTTTGGAAGGTCCCAAATGCGTGAAGGTGATAATGTTGCCATAGTGGATGTTGCCGATCATCGAATGACTTCATGCGGGGTTGCGTCCACGGGGACCATGGTACGGGCCGGGCTTTCCTCTAGCTTGAGCTTGTGAGGATAAGAGGAGGTGAGCGAGAGACCAAAGAGAAATGTTCGCTGAGTGCGCGAGTGAGTGAGGATCGGGTCCTCTTTCAAGGAATTTGCGTCTTCGGGTGGCCGGATTGCAATTACAGCTCCGTCGGCTTTTTGGTGGCCTTAGGTGGTAATGCATGGATTTGACCCGATCGGGTTAGGACGACATCGGGTTTGGTCCCTTACGAGCAGTGCTCGAGTTGAGCCATAGTTAGAGGAGGATTCCTCGTAGCATAGGGCCATATGTCTTCCCTCAACTCATTGATTGTGGATGAATTCCGGGAGCTTCGGCGGCTTGGCGGATTACGTCCCGGGATGCGCTTGGATGCCTCTGCGGGAGGTAGCCTACGGTTTGACGCGATTGTTCGAATGTCGGTGCACGAGCGGTGGTTGCTGAGGCGGGCGTGCGTTGCGACCCTCAGGGAGGTTGGAGAGTTCTCGGCTCAAGCGAACGGTCTCCTTGATCTCTTCACGGTATATCGCGTTCCTTTCCTTCTTCTTGAGCATACTCGGGGCATTGCAGGTTGGGTGCAGCGATACTCGTGGTTTGCTAGTTTTCCTCCGCTCAGGCCCCGAGATCAACCTTCTTGCGGCGGAGCTGCGTCGAGTGAGTGCCTGCGTTTCTTCCCATGTGAGAATAGCCGGTGCTTCTTTGAGCTGCGTGCGGCGGTCTAGGTAAACCTCCATCGGGGAGAGTTTTCTCCTTTGCTTTATGCGAGTGGCGGGTATGTCGGAAGGTGAGTACACGGCTTCCCGAACATCTGCCCATGTATTTGGTTCTTTGCCCAGTTGATCGTTTACGTAAACGAATGCCGTAGGCTGTGGAATTTCCACGAGTAGTTGCTCGAGGCAATTTCCATCCTCCTCTTGTTTTTAAATAGACCTTCCTCCACTGAGTTGGCCTTTCAATTTGAGTGCGGAAATGATCCGTTCCCATCCTCCCAGGACCACTTGGGAGTCGGTTTTGTTGACTTCATGCCCGGCTTGGAAGAGAATGGTTTCATCGTCTTCGTCGTCGCTTTCACGAGAGAACTTGCTTTCCCCGGGAAGGTAAGCGGCCTAGGATTCGTTACTGCTGTGTCGTTCCATCTCCTAGGTCATCGGGACCGTTGACCACCCTTGCACTGCGAGAGGGGTTGGATGAGAACAGGACGGTAGTCGGGGAAGTTGCCATGAGCAAAACTCTTGAGGTCGGCTTGGTCTAGAGTGGCCTCTAGCTTTACATGCAAGTGCTGTGACACTTTAAGGGCTTGGTCCTGTAGGTCTTTCGAGCTTGGTCTTCGTCCCAAAGACGACTTTCTTGAGCGGCTAGTTCCATGAGGGCTTTCCTCGCGAGAGCTAAGCGATCTCCAGTAGGTGCGCATGGCCGTCAGCTAGTGTCGAGCCGTGATTACATTCAAATCGCCGAATGGCGCGGAACACTTGGATTACGTTGACGAAGGAAGTCGGGCCAGGACATTCCATGCGGCCTTCCTTGATCTCGGTTACCAAGAAGTTTGCCCATATACGCTTGATTGACCCCACGGGGTATTGAATTCTGCAATGTTGACGGTCTCGTGATCTCGCTCGATCGCCAAGTCTATCGAGCTAGCGATCGGCGCGGGATGTACGAATCCGGGGCCGTGACAGGTGGGAGTAGAATCGAGCTGGAGCATGTTGATGCTTTGAGGTGGTCATTTCCTATGTCGGAAGGCGGCTACGCCTTGCGGGGAAGACTTTCACGAGATGTTTTTCGGGGTGGGCTGCCGGAAGCGTTCCCGAGGTTGATCGACTTGTAGCGGGGTGAGGAGCTTGGTCTCCTTCGGCTGTTGCCCTTGGCCTTGGCGGCGCTTGAGGGTATAAGCTTGGCGACGGCACGGGCCGGTTGCCAGCTGGGGCAGTACTCGGAAGTAGTGATGAGCTACGAGCTCGCTTGGCCGGGCCTCGTTTACCATGAGCGGGCGGTCGTCGAGGTGACCTTGGTATTGCGAGAATCGACGATAAGGACCGGATCCTTGGTATCATCGGGATATACGGAATAGATGATGTTGACGAAGTCGTCGTCGATCACTTGATCGAGAGGATTCTTCGTCGTGTCAACCGGTAACTTCCAATTGTCGGATAGGCTGCTATGCATCTTGGACGTTGAGCTTGACAATTTCCATGGTATTGGAACCTTGGTCGTAGGTGACACGATCGGAAGGAGTTCCGTCCTCAAAGCGAGCATGTGAATGCGGGAGTGCACTCGCGGGTGCCGCGTCCTCGACTCCGGAGAGTCTGATTCATCGTCATCGATCGCTCAATCCAAGTGTAGGGACGTATTGCGTCCGGTTGCGTTGTTGGAGCGGCTAGGAAAACATCGTGCTCTTCGTTGGAGAAGAGGGGTGCGGCGGGTAGTTCCTCGTGGAGGACATCCCATACGACTTCCATGCATTCATCACGAGAATGACGGTGCTTGTTGACCTTTATCACAAAGATCTCTTCGCACAGCGGGGGCAGAGAGTTGGTTTGGAGAATGCGACGAATCTCCGATTGGAGGCGGGGGTTTATGTGCCCGCATCATGGCGATATTCGAGCGTTTCCTTCCAATACGCCTCCAAATGTTGGAAAGCAGCAGTTGAACTTGATGTATCGGTTGCCCGAGTGCACTTTGCTCGAGTACGTTTACATAGTTAGCATCTCCCGGACTACGAGGGATTACGATGAGATTTGCCCGGTAGTCCCTTGGTTGATTCGAAGGAGGTAACCCGGTGCACGAGTGCGGACACGCTTGGCTCTTGTCTCGGCTTCGTTTCCTATGAGGAAACTATCCCCTCGGATGACTTCGAGATCTCCTGCCGGTTAATGAACTTAACACACGATGGAGAGTGGAAGCTATGGCTTTCATGTGGTGTAGCCAAGGGCGTCCCAAAGAGCTGTGAACTCGGATGGAATGTCCATCACGTGGAATTTTCTTTGGCACCATTTGGGTTTCGAACCGAGTTCGAGTCACCGTCCCCGGGATGGGGCGAGGCAGCTGTCGTAGGCCTTGATAGTCGGCGACGGAATCGAGATGGCTTTCATTGATGCGGAGGCTCGCATCATCTTGAGAGGGAGAACATTAACGGCTGACCCGTTATCTACCAATACTCAGGGAGTGATATGGTGTTGAGTTTGAGAGTGATGTACGAGCTTCGTTGTGCCCCGAGGCATCTCTCGGTAGGTCTTCATCACGAACGTGATCATGCTTGCCATACAAACGGGAGTCGTAGATCTCGTCTCTATCCGTAGAAGGAGAGTCATCCGGCCATCCGTTTCTGTCTTCCTCTTGCGAGGTAAAGCCTTTCTTTGGAACCTCGGGAGTGTGTTGAGGTTGCTTGTGGCGGTTGCCGCCCTTGGTTAGCACATTGATCGAGTGCGATTGCCAAGGCGGACCTTGATCTTCCTTTACCGGTCCGAGCTCGGAAGGCTGGACAAATTGAATCTTGGCTGATCCCGCGGAGGGTTAGGCTTGGCGCGATAAGATTACCAAGATGCGAGGTATTCCGGTGTCCCAGAGTCTGAATTACGGTTTCGGCGGGACTTTTCGGCTTTCCACCCTGTTTGCTCTAAAGGCATGGCTGGAGGCAAAGAAGGGCCCAGGTGGAGTACGGTACGTAGTAGTCGAACCTCCCGGAAGGTTCTCGAGTGTACCTACCTTTGGTGTCCCCGGCTTCGTATCTTTCTCTCGATTCTTTGTTGAGAGGATTTCTTCTTTTGTTTTCTCGGAGGATTGCTCGGACGGTTTCTCGGGACTCGTACTCCCGGGCGAGGCGGAGCGATCGCAAACATCGTAGGCGATGTGGACATTAGAGGAGGATCCCAGGTTTGAAAGAGGTGGAGCGGTTACGTGGCACTCTTCTTGGGCACCCACTCAATGGAATTCACTTTGTTATTGTTCGGAAAAGGGTTCCCGGCGTATTGGGCCCACGGGCGCTCTAACTTGCCTTCTTCTATCAAGTTACGGATTTCGTATCGTAACCCCAAACGGTTGTCGGTGGTATGGCCGTGATGCGATGGAAGGCGCGATATTTGCTCTTGTCCGCATTGGCTACGGGAATTTTGGGTTTGTAATTGGCAACGGGCTTAAGGAGACCCTCCTTGATTAACCCTTCCAGACATCTTGCTCGGTGGCATGTCCAACTTGTCGAAGTGTACGGCGGGCGCCACGAGTAGAATTGTTGCTTTGTGGGGCCCCGGGTTTACATTACCCATTGTCCACGATGGATGTAGTTGACGGACGTATCTTTCCCTTTGCCGGGGGCCGGTGCGGGATTGAATGCAGCTGGCGAGCGGTATACGTATGGGCGTGCGGTAGCCAACTTTTCCTTGAGATCCTTCTCGAAGCGTGAGCCGGCATTGACCATGGCCGGAGATGCAGGAAGAAATTGTGGTGATGAGAGTTCGATGGACGGTGCTTAAGCGGGACTTGAAGATCCGCATCTGTTCGTCTTTGGAGAGTGGCTCCATGATCTCGGAGAGTTTCCGGCTCCATCTCTTGTAGAATTCCCCAACACTTTCATCCGCTTTACGCTCGGTGGTGATTAAGTCCTCGCGACTTGTTTCCCACTCTAAGTTGGATCTGCCGTTCCGGGAAGATGTTGCTCTGTTCCCAGTGTGGCGATCCGCGAGCTTGACCCTCGAAACCATCGTAGCGAACTTTTAAGCGTATCTTTGGAAGTGGTCGGCCATTTCTTTGGAGGGTTGCTCCTTTTGCTCTCATGCGAGAACGTAGGTGTCGACGTGCGTTTGAGGACATTCGGTTCCGTCGAATCGGTCCATCTCCAGGCATTACGAACTTGGCGGGAGAGGCGTGACCATTCCCGGATACGTGGATTTGAGCGTTTCTGCTTTGGCTGCTCATGGTGGCTTTCGGGTCTTTCATTTGCTCGACCATCCGAGGCTAAGGTTGGGTCCGGTGGTGGGCTTTGTGAGGCTCGGCGCCGGGTGCTACCACGTGAGCGGTAGTGATTGGAGGTGGAAGGCTTGGTATATGTGGATATATGGGAGCCTTCTCCGAACTGTATCGGGGTTTGTCCCCGGTAGTTAGGGATTCGTGTATAGGCAACGGGACGAACCCGGGAGGGTATTGAGGAATATTGGCATCTGAGATGGTCCGGCGGTGCGGCGGTGGTATTGAGTGATAGGAGTAGCCTTTGGGGCGGCCAAAAATGACGGGGTTGCCACGAGAGGTGGCAACATGGAGCCTAGGTCATTTGTTTCCTTGGTTGGAAGGCATCCCGTAAGTTGGCGGGGAGGAACTGATTGAAGGTTTGGTGAGCTGGTTTCGGGGAATCGTCATCCTCGACCGGGACAAAAGTACCGTCGGCGGGGATAGGCTGCTATACCACGCTCATTCGGAAGTTGTACCACGAAATTCTGGCGATCTTCTTTACGCCTCTTGTGAACCTCACAAGCCGGATGGCTTCTTCCAATGTCATATACATTACCGGTGGCGGGGTCCTTCCCGTCACGATTTCTCGGTGAGCTAGACATGTCGGAAATTCTGGGGAGGGCGAGGGAACCGAAGAAGCTGTCGACAGCTGCCGTTACGTGATCTGGCAAGGCGGCGGCCGGAAATCTGAACCACTTTACGCTCATTGCGGGGAACGAAAGGAAGGGTTTAGGCTTCGGAAAAGGGTATTTGGCTCAAGGTTTCGGGCTTGTGCAATGTGCGATTACCGATTAATGTTTACTTAAAGCGCGTTTTCTCGAGTCCTAATCGGTTGGAAAAGAGCGGGTCTTCTTTTCGCAACTAATCCTAGAGCTCTAATCGGTGGATCTCGTCACTACGCTTATAAGCCCCTCGTTTCCATTGTAGATCATCTTTCTCGGGACGGACTATCCCGGCGAGGTACGATAAGGCAAGCGAGTTCCACCGACAAAGGAAAAAGTGAACTTAAGGCTAGGCGATCACGCAAACTTTCAACGTGTGTGACGTACGGGCCACGGTCGAAGTCAACGTCCTTAAGTTAAGGCGGGGATCGTGCCAAAATTTGGGCATGACCTCTCTGACTCGCTTGTGCGAGAGACCTTAGCTTTTAGCGTTGGCCAAGTTGTGGGCGGTACGATACATACGGCGAGGTTTGGTGACACGGCGTCACATTGAACCTTCGGGTATATTTTTCGGCAGAGCTCCGCGTCAAAGTCAAGGCTGAAAAGCTCAAGACTTCGGGTCGGGAACGACCTTTGGTCTCAAACTCTCGAGCTTGACTCGGAGCGAGGCCCGGCGTGAAAAATATACACTTAGGCTTTATGACACGAGCTAAGCCAAAAACCAACCGGGGTCTTGGACAAAGTGTGACACAAAGAGTGCATGGCTTACACGGGCTAGGATGGGATGTTTGGGACGACCCCGTGCGCCCCGAAAGGTGTCACGGAAGACCAATCGGAGTGCAGCGATAAGGCCATCCCGGGTTAGGGGTTGTAGTGTGCGGTGTACCGAGGCGGCAAGTGCACGTGAAGTGCGGTGTTCCGAGGCGGCAAGTGCGCGTAGTGTGCGGTCACTAAAATTCCTTTTACGAGTAAAACGAGATTTTTTTCAGAATGTGTCTTAAAGGATTTATGATGCGCGGTTCAAAAGACGACATGAAAATCAAACATGAATGGGGATGCACAAACATGGTAAGATTTTGAAAAGTTGACAATGTAATGCCTTTGAAACAAAAACCGTTCGAGGTTTAAAGGAACACACACACACGGAAACGAGGAAGGGTAAACGAAAGTTTGACCCACGGAAGGCTTTTAGAAAACAATGGTAGTTTTGAAAAAGTATCTTTTCCCAGCGGAGTCGCCAAGCGAAATTACCCGGATTCGCGCGGCGAAGGCGGTTGTCTTTCGCGGAGGGTTGGTGTATGAGACCTCGCTTCATGGGAAGGAAAAATGAGGAGTCGCCACGCGGTTTTGTATTTTGAGCCCAAACGTTGAGAAACGGCTATTGTGAAAATGGTGTCGTTTTTATTGGTAGCAAAAACTTAGGAAAAGGCTTTGAAAACGGGGATCATTTTTATTGGCAGCAAAAACGAGTAAAAAGCTTTTTGTACCAGAGATTGTTAGGTTCGGAGGTCAAGTTACGTTTCGGGTAGAGTATTACGAGATCGCCCGAAACGCCTCGCATGACGAGTCTTTCTACCTTTCTCGAAATCGTGTGTGTGTGTGTGTGTGTGTGTCTTTTGAAATGGGGGCTTGAATGACAAGCTTAATCTTGGTTTGAATGACAAACGTTGATTAGGTGACTTTGTTTGAAAAGACGAGCGTTTGAATGACAAACGTCGGTTTTGAGTTTGAAATGAGCGTTTGCGTGGCAAACGTCGATTTTGAGTTTGAAATGAGCGTTTGCGTGGCAAACGTCGATTTTGAGTTTGAAATGAGCGTTTGCGTGGCAAACGTCGATTTTGAGTTTGAAATGAGCGTTTGCGTGGCAAGGTCGAACTCCGATTTTGAACCGTGCGAGTCATTGTTAACGATTTTTACGGGAAAAATGCGTATTAAATGATTTTGAGTGTCAAATGGCGGCTTTTAGTTTGAAGATGAGCATTCGGAGGCCGAACGTCATTTCGCGCGTTTTGAAAGAGAGTTCGACGGACGAACTCCGGTTTTGAACCGGGCATTACATTGTTAACGATTTTTACGGGAAAAATGCGTTTTAAATGATATGCGATCAACGAATCGGGTTGCGACTCGGACTTTGAAAAGTAAATACTATCACGATCCAAACGGGTCGGACTTTGTAAATGACAGTATTTAAAGTGCGGTATCAACGGAATCAAACGATCCGGATTCGTAAATGACGATCAACGAGGCCAAACGGCTCGGATTTGTAAATGACGATCAACGAGGCCAAACGGCTCGGATTTGTAAATGACAGAAATTAAAATGACGATCGACGGATCGATCGATCCGGAATTGGTAAATGACAATAAAAGTAAACGGAACGGGGTCGGAACGCCGTTTTAACCCGTGATTACTTCTCTTACGGAAAGAGAAGAGGATCGAGGGGCTAAAACGTATCGGACCCCGTTAGACGGAGGCGTCTACATTTCGATAACGACGTTCGAAACGGTTGTAGCGGCGCGCGTAAGCAGAGACGGAACGAGAGATTTAGAGAGAGGGTTATACCTATGGCTAGGGTTGACTCCTTTGGCTCGGGAGGTGTGTACGGGACACGGAAAGTGATTCGAAAGGTTGTTTCGAAGTAGTAAGGTGCGTATTTGATCGAAATACGAAGGTTTCACGCGAATCGAGACAGAACGGAGGCTCGGAAGGGGTGAAATCAGTTTGGGGTGAAATCAGTTTGGGCCGAGGGGGTGGTGAATTTTTGGTGTTAAAATTCCTCCTTCTTGCCTTTGACAGCAACTTCTATTTATAGGGTGAAAATTGCAGTAGGAGTCCGGACGGACTTGGACTGAATCCAGGGGGTTTTTGGGTATTTTGGAAATCTGGGGGACTTCTTTGGCAATTTCGGGAAAAGTGCGCGGGGAGTCCGTGGGACTTTATTTGTATACCAGGAGTATTTTAGTCTTTTCCATTTGAATTTGATTGAAGGGTGACTAGAGGGAGGTGGCATGCGTGCCAAGTGTCCCTGTGAGTCACCAGCCATGTGGGATTTTGTCCCCCGGTCCCGGTTTTGTCCGTTTTTAAAATAACAGTCCGGAAAATGTCAGAAACGCCCCGGAAAGTGCAGGAAAATGCGTTTTTCGGGGAAAGCCATACTTTTACGTGAGATGACACGTGTTAAGTACGGTTCGACGTCGGGATGCACGGGCGATCCGGGGACGTCTCGTTGGCACAGCAACGGGGAGTTTAACGAGTTCCGGTTAACCTGGAGCGGGCCAGTTAACGGATTTCGGTTAACTTTCTGACGGATTTGGACGATCCGGATTTGGGTACTTACACCGGCCCACGCCCTTGTCCACCCAAGTAAAAAATGGTCCATTTCAATGTTAATAAGCATCTCTATCTCCGTCTCAAATCGACTCACCGCAATAACTCAGGTCGTCCATTTCCATCTATTTAACTCTTAGGGCCCGTTTGGTTCGCGAAATCGACCATTCCGCCGATGGAATGGAATGGTCAATTCCGTTTGACCCATTCCATTCCCATGTTTGGTTTAAATTCTTCATTCCTCCGAAATGGCTAATTCCATCGAAGGAAGGAATTGGTCATTCCCTCCATATATAGAAGGAATGCTCAATTCCTTTGACAATAGAATTGTAAAAATTTTTTTGACCAAAATACCCCCAAACCCAAATCACCCATACCCCTGCCTACCCACCCCCACTCAGCCCCTGTCCTACCCCGCCCCCACCCCTACCCTCCAAATTTTTTTTAAAAGTCCCCTGCCTACCCCCCCACCCCCACTCCAATTGTTTTTTAAAGACCCCTGCCTACCCCCCCCCATCTAGCCCCTGCCCTACCACCCTCACTCCCCATCCCCATGAATTTTTTTTTACTCATTTTGCATACCCCTGCCTAACCCCCCCCCATCCAGTCCCCTGCCCTACCACCCCCACCTACCCCCCACCCCCCATGAAATTTTTTTTTTTTACTCATTTTGCATACCCCCTACCTACCCCACCCACCCAGCCCTACCCTACCCCCCACCCTCCCCCCCAAAAAACAATTTTTTAAAAGAAGGGTAAATTGGACATTTTATATGCTTTCATTCAATTCCTATAATTTGTATTTTCAAACCAAACATGATTTGCCAATGAATTGAATGACAATTTCATTCCATTCCGTGCCAACCAAACGGAGGGGTTTGACCAGTTTTTTTACATTCCAATTCCTTCAGGAATTCAATTCCATTGACCATTCCATTCCTTCACTTTTTTTCCATCAAACCAAACGTCCCCTTACTAAATACTCTTACACCGCCTCATTATTTGGTAAAATGAATGCATGCTTCATCGATTCACTAAATAGTCCGATTAAATGCACCCCCACTTCTATGTCTATTTAATAGACTAACTTGACTTAATTAGAGAATTTGCTACTTGCACATTTATGCAACTATACTTGTTTGCTCCTTTACAAAAATACAGTGGGTGATGATATTTGAAACCCATAATTTGTATGACTACTTGCTTAAACGTTAATCGTAAAATGTGTGCACCGACACTATAAAGATATGTTATACACCATCCATAATAATCTAGATATCCATAAGCTGAATTGTCACATCTATTTAAATTAATAATACATAATACATGTGTTACATTGAATATGCCCTTGAAATGTTTGATACAACATGGAAATTTGTGCCCATATTACATCGTGTATAGATCAATATTATTATGCTCATCAAAAAGTGAAATGTGATATGAAAATATTTGTTGTCAAAAAATGAACGAACTTTATTTGTTCCACTCGACTGTCAATAGAAAGATTGTTCTTAGAATAGTTAATAGTACATTGACATACTAGTGTACACTTCTTGCTCACCCACAAAAGGGAAATGATTAGCTAAAATCAAAGATTAAATAATTGTCACTTACTTGAACAGTGAAAGGGGATATGCTAAAATAATTAAAGTATATCATGTAGCGGCATAACCTTATTGTCTCACAAACATACTAAGTTGGAAATTTATACTTACCTTTACGATTTATATGATGCATTAACATGCCGATCAGATACACATCAATTATGATATAAATATATGCTAAATGATGTATAAACGTATAATATGGAACTATTTGATATAATGCATTTGTGATTCGTTTACTTATATCGATAGAATAGAATCAACATTACAAATGTATTTGTTAGATTTCTCTGAATATGAATATTACTGTTAAAGAAAATGTTTCGATATGATTAAAGCACAAATGTTTACTATCTCCTTGAAAAATAATTAAGAACATGCTCAAGAGTAATTTAAATAAACGATTAAAAATGGATGTCTGACTTCTCAATGTATAAACGAAAATATGTGGACAAATAATAAAATTAACGGCAATTTATATGATACGTGTAATATGTTGAATGTGCTCATTAAAATATTTAAATGTGACATGAAAATAATTATGGATGAAACAGAGCGTCTTATTAAGATCATGCTTGATAGATTCATTTACTTGGTACAGTTAAATGTTCCCCTTATTTCCTTACTCATGTAACTATTTGATAAAGTAAGCAGAAGTTAACTAGAGAACTTGCTCGCTACTTGCCTTAAATGATAAATGAAAAGGTGCCTCCTAAAAGAATTGAAATGTATTTTGCGAATAGTATACGAGGGATATATTGCTAATTAGAAAGAAGTTCTTGAAAATATATAATGATTTATGCCTACTAATATATTTATATGGTATCTGAACGTGCTCATTTACATATTCAAATCGACATAAAAATACTTGATGCTAAAATTCAACAAATCGAACCATGCTTTAATCGGTAAATTACTCCGTATCGATGCTTCAGCTTCAACTGTATCTTGATTTTCTTGTTTAATTTGGAAATTGTGAAAATAGCAAATTGCATGTCAACATCTTAATGGATAAAAAGAAATTATGTCATAAAGAGTTAATGTCCAACGGAGTGAAATATGAGAATTCTATGCTATCTATTTAATTGCTTATTGCTTGATATTAGGGAAATGTACATAGTAAAAATACATGTTAATATGATAAGTGAAAATGAGAAAAGTGCCTCAATCTAGGGGTTATCAATATCAACTCGTTACTTATTTGAAATTTCAAAATGTTGAACTTTAAAAAATTATGTGCCATTATCATATGCTTGGAATAAACAATATAGCTTCATATTACCATTTATATGTGTTCACCTATCTCTTCATGTTAGTGAATGACATGTCAAATAAAATGGAAAAGACTATCTGGATTTGCAAATGACTACCTCTCCTATCTTGTAGGTACCAAAATGGAATGCTGGGAATACGCCCAGCCACATCTCCCTCATAAGATTCAGCCATCCCCCTCATAAGATTTAATGAGATACCGCTGCAAGCCGAAAGGCTAGGCAATGCCGCTGCAAGCCGAAAGGCTGGGCGATGCCGCTGCACGCCGAAAGGCTAGGCGAGAGACGCCGGTTTTGGCACATACGCGGTTCAGCACTATGCGGTTTAGAACAATGCGGTTTAGCACTATGCGATTTAGCACTACGCAGTTTTGCACTTTCTACGCGGTTTTGCACTTTCTACGCGGTTTGCACTTTCTACGCGGTTTGCAATTATGCGGTTTGCACTTATGCGGTTTGCATCTACGCGGTTTGCACTTATGCGGTTAGCATCTACGGGGTTTGCACTTATGCGGTTAGCATCTACGCGGTTTGCAATTATGCGGTTTGCACTTATGCGGTTAGCATCTACGCGGTTTGCACCTATGCGGTATGCACAATGCGGTTTGACACTAAGCGGTTTTAACAAAAAGCGATTTAAATAAAAAGCGGTTTGAATAAAAAGCGATTTTAACGAATAGCGGTTTAAATAAAAAACGATTTTGACAAAAGGCGGTTTCCCGCCTGACGCGAGATGAATGAAAACGAAACGAAAGTGGAAACAAAGAAAAAAGGGAGTTTGGCAATATGCCATATCTAAAATGAAAAAATTGGCAACATGCCACACTTTGAAAAAAGAAAAGATAGGCGAGATGCCGTATTTAAATAGAAAAACGGTTTGGCGACGTGCCATATCACAACAAAAAAGTTGAAGTGGAAGGTCATGCTTTAATGTAAAATAGATTTAGTGACATGCCCCATTTATGAAGAGAACGCTGGCGACATGACACATCGCTAATAAAAAATCAGGTAAAAATATCACATTTTTCAACGAATATAGGTGAGATGCAAGAGTTAAAATAGAAAACATGGCGAGATATCACGCCACATACAAAGTGAGATAACAGTCACATCTCGCATATTTCATCAAAAGGATAAGAAAAAATAAAAAATTGCTTACACTTTTTTACAAATTTTAGCAAGGCTGCCTAAAGACAAGTCTTGCTCTTTTGAAAGGGGAATAGGGGGTACACACTCCACAAAGACTGAAACGAATTGGCCAACATTTTTAGCACTTGCTGAAACAAATTAGGCAAAGCGACAAGGAAAAATGCGATTTGTATAAATGCGGTTTACTCAAACGCGGTTTGCACAAATGCGGTTTGCACAAATGCGGTTTAGCGAAATACGGTTTAGCACAACTGTGGTTTTAACAAAACAACGTGGTTTAAACGAAAGGCGGTTTAACAAAAGGTGGTTTTCCATCATTTACAAACGGAATGCTGAGAGCATCCCCAGCCACATCTCCACGCGAGATGAAAAAAGGAAACGCTGAAATATGCCAGGGCATATCTCCCCGCGAGATGAAACGAAAACAAAAATAAATTGGAATACTTCTAAAATATCAAGTGTAATCTCTAAGCGAGATGAACAAAGCAAAATGAAAACGGAAGCGGAAAGCGTTAGGCGAAATGCCACATTAAATTGGAATTGGTTCGGCGAAACTCCATGAAAAAGGTCGGCAAAAGGCCATATTTTATTGAAAAAGATCAGGCGAAATACAATTTTGTTAATAGGAAATCTTTGGTGAAATGCCATATTTGAAGGAAAAATGGTTGGCAAAATGCCATATTTTAATGAAAAAGATTTGGCGAAATGCCATGTCCCAAACGGAGAAAATGGTGGCGATATGCCATATTTTAAACAGAAAAGTGTTAAGCGAAATGCCATATATTTTAGCGAAAAAAACGGTTGGCGAAATTCCATAATTCAATAAAAAAAAATTGGCGTCACGCCATATTTCAAATGGAAAGATTTGGCGAAATGCCACGTTTTAAAAGTATTAAAGTTGGCGGGATGCCACTCATTCTAGAAAAATTGATAAAGCTGGCGGGACACCACCCATTTAAGAAAATTTGATAAACTTGACGGGATGCCACTCAAGAAGATAATTCAAGGGTAAATGAGCGAGATAGCGAGATGACAATCTGGCCTAAGCCAAAGCATACAGCAAGGTGGTAACCGGTCAAGCAGCGGGATTAGCGAAATGGTTAATAAAGGGTACGCACCCAATCAAGACAAATCAAGTTTGCTAAAGTTTTTAGCACCTGCTAAAACAAATTTGGTATTTTCATAGACAAGGTGCACAAACTGACATCAAAAGAGCGCAAATGTTGTTTGCTCTATGCGGTTTGCAAGATATTATTAGCATCATGCGGTTAGCACAATGCGGTTTGACGAAAAACGGTTTAGAACCATGTGGTTTGGCGAATTGCCATATCAAAAGAAAATTCAAAAGAGAAACAAGTCACATTCATTATGCCAAAAATGGCTGGTTACCAACCTGCAAAAATTGGAAAAGTCATCCCTTCAAATTTCATATAAAAAGGTCTAAATGTGCGAGGAACAACCACCCATTTTCCAACTCGGGGGCTTCTCACCAAAAAACATATCTGAAATATTCATATCGCCAATTCATGGCTACAACTTAAGATTAAAGGAAATTATTCACACCACCATATATGTTATCTCAACCAAACGGCATTATCCCTCACATGATAATCGAGAGCAACTCATCACCTTTTAGCTCGGGGGCTTACGCCCCGAACTACTTAATGGGATTACATCCTGAACTATTTAATAATCGGAGTGGAATATAAAATTTTGGTATATGAAAGGCTTCTATTGCTACAAAGTAAGAGGATCAACTCAAAATGGTCAAAATCACTCCTTAACTCGCTCATAAATAACCGAGCTATGGAGTCGGGGGCTTCTGATGTGACAAAAAAATATTTACCAAAAAATACGATATGCCTAAGGGGCAAAATGGACATAATTAATATGTGGAAAATGTGTAATATTACGGAGATAAAATGATCATTATAGGTCGGCCAAAATGGGCTGCAATGAGCGAAAATGGGTCAAACAGGCCAAATGGGCCAAGCGGACAAATGGCAAATGGGCCGAATGGGCTAAAAGCCCATCCATCAAGCTATAAAGAGAAGCAAGCTTCCAGAAGATGGGACAACTCTCAGGTTCTCTCTCTCTCTTTCTCCACAAAACCCCAAATTCTCTCTCTAAATGTTCAATGTCTATACATTCAAAGAATGGTTTAATGATTCTCACACCTGAGAGTTTTGGGGGGAAAGACTCCCCACCCCTAACGGTGTATTGTTTTCTCAGATTGCTACGAGGATTCGGAGCCGTGGATCAACCATTTCCTTCATCAAGCTCGAAAATTCATGGAGAAGCAGATTTTTTGTAGCATCATATATTATACTAGTGCATCACCCGTGCGATGCACGACAAGATATAAAATTTTCTATTTACAAAAAGTAAAAAATGATAATTAAACACAAAAATAACATGACAAATTAATAAGCTTCATATACATTTGTAAACAAAACATACAAAATTTAATAATATTGATCTTCATGAAGACAACACATACAACTACACATTCATATATATATTAAGAAAGCAATTATTAGTAAGTAGGGATAAGAGATATGTATTACACATTTTAGAAAACCTCCATAAACACAACATTCATAGTATATTTGTCGGATGAACTATATTCTGCAGAATTGGATTTTCAAATATGAAGTGCAACAGGATAGGTGCATCTAGAGAAATCGACATAAAGTTGACAACGACCGAAAACATGTTTTCTTAAAAGAATTTCAATTGTATATAGAGATTGCTCATGATTGTTGTTTATAGACATGACATAAGAATCAATCAAAGAAAATTGACGACGTTCAAACATATTCGAGGATTAAGTTCTTCCCACCAATAAATGAATGAGCTCCAACAAATAAGCTTGATAAAGATCGTCATTGACTCTTGTTAAGTCATACTCCCTCCGTCCCAATAGTAGCTTCCCATTTTGCCATTTTGGATGTACCGTTAATAGCTTCCACTTTCCTTTTTTGGCAAAGGAATCTTCACTATTCCCTCCACTCATTCTCTCTCCTCCATTATTTTAATACTCACAACACCATTATAATTTACTATTCTCTCCACTCATTCTCTCTCCTATTTTCAAATTACACTCACATCATTTTTACTTCCCCCCCCCCCAATTTCTTAATTTGCGTGCTGCCCAAAAAATGGGCAGCTCTTATTGGGATGGAGTAGTATTTATTATTGAGACATACTACTCCATCCCAATTGTTTTCTTCCCTTATTGCTATGTTCACTACTCTGCATACTCCATCAATAATATTAGATTGTTATATTAGTTTTAAATTTTCATGCTTTATGTTGAATAAAATATTTCTTTGTCTCATTGAAAACTATATTATTATTCAAAAATTGTCCCATTTAAAACTACACACAGCTATTAGAATGACTTTCTAAACATTCATTTTCATTGAAGGTTAGCCTCCACTTCTAGACAATTCAGCCAGAAGAAGCGACATGTAAATTTATCATTTGGGAGCCAAAACCGTTTATTGCACTCAAGATTCTTTAAACAATGAAGCAATTGTCAAAAGGGAAAAAAAACACCACTAAGTAACCAGTAAATTAAGTTTATTAGAGAAGAGAAAAGTTAATTTTGTTAGTTGTGTTAATGACCATTTTCAAGTTGTCAATGATATAATCTCAAAAAAATATGGTCAAATTTTATTGAAAAGTATTTATTTGACAAAAATGTCAAAATTTTATTGATTTTTTTTTGGAGATAAAACTTGTTTATTTTTTTTTATTTAGAAAAACAGAAGATTTTGTTTATGACCTTTAAATGTTGTCAACTTTTCATATCATGGACATTGTAGACTCCTTTTTTGTATTTCCAAAAACTAAAAAAAAAAATACCCATATTTATTATTTTACTCATACATTATTATTTATTTGTTCTTCATAAAGTACAATTAAAATAAAATTTTCATTAAATTATCTATTTTAAGCTTGTTTTGAATAGTGATATCAAAATCACAAAGTAAGGAAAGATTTCATACTCATCTATGTTAAACTTTGTAACCATTTCGTTCTAGCTATATATTTTATATAAACTTGGCAATGTTTTTAGTTATGTATTACTCACTTAGCGTGAAGATAGTAAATTTTTCTTCGCGTAAAAAGATATCATTTGTGGTTATTAATTTGTGCATAACTCCTTCCTATATAATATGTACCCATTTATTGCTACCATTAGTATTAGATTACTGACACATGTCATGTTCTACGAAATGTGCTGTAGTATCAAGTAATACATGATTATTATTTGGAAAAATTCCTCTTTACCCACATTTCTCAAATCATAACCCAAAAAAACTCACCCCAAATTAAAAAAGACAACTCCCTTTTATACTCCAAATCAAAATCCCTTTAAACCCCAAAATGCTATATTCCGGACGATGAAATTGATGGCGCCGTTAACAGAGAATATTGCGATCGCTTAATCCATGCAATAATTCATGCCGTTTCTTAAGGATTAGCTATTCCGGAAATTTGAATTTTGAAATTGCAATCCGGACGGAGAAATTTGAAACTTCAATCCTTTCATCCAATTCAATCAATCCGGAAAAAAGGTATTACATCCGAATTATGATCTTGGTTGAATTCAGTTTATATTTTGTATTAATTTTCATTTTTTTTCTTCAGAATTTTGAGTTTTGATGAATTTATTGATTGAATTTATTTACAGATAAAATAACTTTACCTTCAATGGAGTCTAATGTGATGTTGATGTTGAATTATGGAAGATTATCTGTTGTTACTAGGTTTGATCAATTTGATTCTTATGAATCTATTGTTGAATTTAGTTGCAACAGATGGAACACTTTGAAAAAGGAGACAATCTCGATGTCATATATGTTAGCTGAGAAAAGGTCGTGCATGTTGTCTAGTGAGCAAGATTTCATCTGTATGGGTGTTATGATTGCTCGTAGGAATATTGAGCTACTAGAAATAAATGTGAATGATTTGAGTATCTGTGTTAGTAATGTCAGTGATTCCTTCGAGAAATCATTTTCCACTTTATGTGAAGGCAGTAGTAGTAGAAATGATGATAATGTCAAATTATTTTATCACAAAGAAAAGAGAATGAGAAGTGCGGAATGGGCAGACGCAATACAAAATATTGGGCAGATATTCGAAGGTGGCTCTGGTGAATTTAGGAATGCATTGTGTAAGTTTGCAACGGAAGTGGGGTTTGATTTCAATTATGTGAAAAATGAACCTACTCGTATTACGGCTGTATGCTCACACAAAGAATCAAAAGGTTGTCCATGGAAGATACATGCCTCAATTGAAAAATGCAGTGGATATTTCTACATAAGGAAATATATTCCTGATCATATATGCAAGGATGCGATTAGTTGTGATTTTGGGCAAAGGATGGGATGTGAAGTTCTTTCCAGTGTTATCCGTGATAAAGTTAGAGATGATCCAAATGTTAGTCCTGCTTCTCTTGTAAAATTGTTGCTAACGAGTATGGCCTCCTTTGTTCATTACAAGGTTGTTTGGAGAGCAGTTGAGAAGGCGAAAAACATTATTTTTGGTGAGGCAAAGTTCGCTTATAATAAGCTTAAAGCATATACAGATAAAATTAGGGAGGTGGATCCAGATGGTTGTGTGAAGTTTGAGTCTGATCCTGTGACTTCTCGGTTCCAGCGGTGCTTTTTTGCATTTGGGGCATGTTTGCGGGGATTTAAGTTTTGTCGTCCCTTGTTATTTTTGGATGCAACATTTTTGACTGGAATGTTTCGGGGTACCCTACTTGCAGCAACAGCGAAAGATGGAGATAATGGTATGAGAATTTTATTATTAATGCTTTTAATTTTTTTTTATATGTAGCATCAGAATTAAGTTGAGTTTGTGGTATAAGAGCTTTGTATATGATGTTGTTAAGTCCTATACCAATTGATATAGGTTCACTCAGAGGTCTTATAACATATGTATATGATTGTGTGAGTACCTATACTAATTGATATAGGACCATTCAATGGTCTGATAGCTTTTTATATGAAGTTAACAGGTCCTATAACAATTGCTATAAGACCATTCAAAGATATTATAGCTTTATATATGAAGTGCCAGGTCCTATAGCATTTGCTATAAAACCATTCAAAGGTCTTATAGTTTTGTATATTACGTTAGCAGGTCCTATATTATTTGCTAAAGGACAATTCAAATGTCTTTTTGGCTGTGTTTATGATGTTTCCAGGTCCTTTATCACTTGCTATATGACCAATCAAATGTCTTAGACCATGTGATATGAGACAACTTATTTATGTTTTAACATTTTGTATATTGTTTTTTATTTTTATTCATATTTTATGATGCTAAATTAATTTTTTATGAATTGTTTTGGTTGTAGGCTTATTCCATGTTGCTTTTGTTGTGGTTGGATCGGAGGATACTGAAAATTGGACGTGGTTTCTCCAAAATCTCCGTCCTTACATAACTGAGCGAGGAGTGACATTTGTTTCGGATCGTCATCAGGGTATCATTAATGCGGTTCATGAGGTTATGCCATTTTCACACCATTCATTCTGCATGTTCCATTTAAAAAACAACCTTAGAAATAAACTTGGTGGGTTATCGAAGGAGGTGCGGTCCAATATTCTTCACAAATTTTCTAAGCTTTCAAAAGCTCCAACACCTGAGCACTTTCGCATTCTTCCTGGACGAAATCATAAATGAGGGTGGTACGAAGGTTTCTGAGTTTTTCAACAATCTCCCGAAAGAAAACTATGCAGCTGCTTATTTTGGAGGTAATCGTTATGGAGAATTGTACTCAAATGCGACTGAGTCATTTAATGCTATGATAAAGGAGTATAAATCTCTCCATGTTGTAGAGTTGATAGACAATATACGTTTGAAGATTATGTCAAGAATGTGCAGACGTAAACAAGACTCAAATTCATGGGCAAATGTGTTGTGTCCATCCATCCAGAAGGTATACTTGGAATGTGCAGACAAAGGAAGGTCATGGATCATTCATGCCTGCGATGAATATGTATTTGAAGTTCATTCAGATCCTTCTATGGTTGTCAACATACAGGAATACACATGTTCATGTGGGATGTGGCAGCAGAATGGATTTCCGTGTGTTCATTCCATATCCGTCTTCAGCAGGTTTAAGAACAATTCTTCTTCTTTCATTCAAGATTATTTCAAGGTAAGGAATTACAGGGAATCTTATGCTCTGTCAATTCCAGCTATTTCTACATTATGTCCTCCTGTAGTTGATGGGGAATCCATGGTTCTTCCTCCTGAAACAAAACGCCCCCCGGTAGGCCAAGGAAAAATCGCTACATTTCTAGAGGAGAAGGTACAAAGAGGAAGATGAAATGTCGTCGATGCGGAAAAGAAGGTTATCACAATAAAAGATCATGCAAGGAGCCATTGCAAATTACTTTTAGTTGAGTCATTGTTTTCTTATTCAAATAATTATTAATTTAATTCTTTAAACGTCCTATTTGACATTACACACGTGTTCATTACAATGTTATTCAATCATTTTAATTTCAGAATTTTGGTTAATTGATTTTGTCGATATCCTAAAATATTTGTTTTTAATTGTTTTTTTTTTCTACCTACGTATGAATGAAAGGTAACAGGATTATTACTGTAGTAACAATCCTCTAATTGGTCCTATACCAATTGTTATAGGACATGCCAACATCATACAAAACTCTATAAGCCCTTTATTTGGTCCTATAGCAATTGCTATAGGACCTGCCAACATCATATAAATAGCTATTAGCACTTTAATTGATCTTATAGCAATTGGTATAGGACCTCTCAACATCATATACCAAGCAATAATGCCTTTGAAAGGTCCTATACCAATTGTTATAGGACATGCCAACATCATACAAATCTCTATAAGCCCTTTATTTGGTCCTATAGCAATTGTTATATGACCTGCCAACATCATTTACATAGCTATTAGTCCTTTAATTGGTCTTATAGCAATTGCTATAGGTCCTCCCAATATCATATACCAAACAATAATGCCTTTGAAAGGTCCTATACCATTTGCTATAGGACAATTGATGCAGTTCAATCTGGAGAGCATCAAAGTCATGAAGCCACTGTCGTCATGGGCGACCGCCCAGGGCAAGGTGGGCGACCGCCCAAGCTAGAGATTACCAAGCATTTAAACCGCTGTTGGAGTGGGCTACCGTACATGTTAAGATGGGCGACCGCCCATGTGTGATGTTTGCTGAAGAAAGATGTTGTTGTTGTGATGGGCGACCGCCCACACCCCTCATAGGCGACCGCCCACTTTCACCATAGCTCAATAATGAATTAATAAAGAAAACCCACTATGAGACCTTAAAAATATTTGGAATATATTTAACCAACATATATCAAATATAAAACTAAACTGTTCAACAACCATCAATTTTTATCATTCAATCCAAAAAGAAACTAAGATGTTTAATTTATTAATGATGAGGACAATGTGGACTTGCTAAAATGTCATGTATCATTTTCCCCCTATACTTCGAGACAGCATCGTCTTCATATGTCTTGCTAATAACTCCTTTATCAAACATCTCCTCTGCTTCCATTAAGATGATTATTCCACAATCCAAACTATCATCTCGCTGTTGTGGAATGTCTCCGCGTTTCAATTCTATGAAAGTATCCACGTCCTTTTGAGTCTCCTCTATTCGTTTGTACAGTGCCCTGACATGATCAAACTGAAATAGAAAAAAGCAATCAAACACCAGGTAGCTGAATTCAAAAAAATTAAAAATAGTAATTTGAATGGTCCTATAGCATTTGCTATAGGACCTGGCACCGTCATATTCAAAGCTATAAAGCATTTTAAAGGTCCTATAGCAGTTGCTATATGTCCTTGTAACATTATACCCAACATATTACAGCTCATATATAAAATATTACCATTAGTTTTCCGTGTGTTGCGTAGTGGTCTTTTCCTTTTGTCCTCTTCATGGAGTTGTAAAATTTATACTCCCCATTTTCGGTGTCAAGCACTAGCAATGTCCAATGATCGTTACACCTGACACCACGATCATTCCATGAAGAGTGAATTGGAAACAATATAAAAATTGTTTCGTCATCCGCAAATTGTTTGATGACATTGTTTATTCCTCTCTGTATTTCTTCTGAGTTCTTTTCCTTCAACCATTGCTTGAAACAAATAAATTTTAAATGTAAGCACAAAGCTGATAATTAACTTTAATAAACAAAAAAAATTTGAGGATTAAGTATCTTTTAAATCAATAAATAAGACTTACGGTAGCAAAACTTGAGACAAAATTAACTTTTGACCTTTGGCGTCCACCCGGATGGAGGGGGAGTTCCTTGTATTTGTCCCTCAAAATATTTAGGTAAGCATCCATTACCTAAAATTCCATTAATAATACAACAATTGTTACTGGATCAATACTAATCCAGGTCCTATAGCAAAGGTTATAGGACCTATATAAATGCACATCCAAATCAAAAAGCAAAAAAGAACAGGTCTTATAGCAAAGGTTATAGGACCTATTACAAGTCATATACCACATCATCAAACAATCAAACTGAATCAAATCATCTCCAAATCAAATGCACACTATAACAGGTCCTATAGCATATGTTATAGGACCTGGAACAGGTCCTATGCCACATAAATAATTGCAAACATAATGAAGCATGTTAACTCAGAAGCATATTAACAGTAGAACAGGTCCTATAGCAAATTTTATAAGCAAAAAGCAAACAAGTCACATCCAAATCAAAAAGCAAAAATAGAGCATTCATGCAAAATAGAGCATTCATGCAAAATATAGCCTTTGTACCGCAGCTTCGGTCATCATATCATGAGCCAATTCCTACAGTTGCCACATCGCCACATGCAATCCCGAAATGTACCGCAGCTTCGGTCATCATATCATGAGCCAATTCCCACAGTTGCCACATCACCACGTGGGGTCTTAGCCTGATGGTTAGGATTCATGGCTTCCAACCTGGAGGTCATGGGTTCGATTCCCCCACCAGTGGTTAGAGGGAATGACATTGCCCTCCCTAGCATAGCTAGGCGCCTCTGTGAAGTGCATCAAGGGGGGAGCGGTGAAATGTGTTGATCCCCTTCTTTTTAAAGAAGAAAAAAAAAATTTTTAAAAATGAAAACAACTTTTAATAAAAGTGGTACTTACGGACGTGCGAGTCTTCCGCATAAATCTGTAAATTTTCTCTTTGTTTCATCTGTTGGGTTTTATGGATCCATGCGCAGCGGAATTAAGCATAAAATTAACACAAAACCCAAGCCCTAAGATCCGTTCTATACGATTAAATTGAATTGCTATGAGATAGAATTTACCAACCTAAATTGCTTTCCGGTCTTGAGCTATCGAACGGATAATTATGTGATTCGTAATCACAAACTTTTGATCTTCAAATCTTCGAATCTTCAACTCCTTTGGATCTTCAGATTTGAACTCTAGGTCTTTGATTTGTTTGAACAAAATTAAGACCCTCTTTTGGTAATCCACACAAATATGAATGTCGAGAACAATTCTCGGGTTGGGAATTGCTAGATTCCTAAGACTTATGGAAGAATATTGAGAGTATTTTGTTATGATTTTCCCTTGAAAATTTCGGCCAGACCTTAGGGTTGACAGACCTCACATATTTATACTACTTTAGTGTAAATATGTTTCCTAATCGAATTAGGAGAACAGGCTGTCAAAAACGCGTCTGTGGCTAGTTATGTCGCGTGACATAAGTAGCCAGTGGCTAGTTATGAGTCCGATCATATCGACCCTCATAAGACATAAGCGGACTCTAGCAAGCCATTATGTCTACCCAAATAACACAACGTAAGAGTTCACGTTTCCAATGGTACACTTCCATTTTTCCCTTTGTCTCACGATGTTATATTGAACACAAGTCATGGTCCATGTCAACTTGTATTTGTTCAATGCTTTCTCGATCTTGAGTATAATGATAGTCCAATCATATTGGAGTGTGGCCACACTCTTTCATCATTATCACTCATCGAGGGGCCCAAGCAAAACATCTCTCTTTTGAGGGACAAATTCCATCTTGACTTATCATCCTTCCCATCATGAATCCGATCATGCCAAAGATAGCCTTTATAGATATCGTGTTAAGATACCGTTTGACTAAAATCAAACATAACTTTTCATCACATGTAAGGTCATGATAATCTCAGGTCTAGGGACTAAATGAAGTGACCATATGAGATTTAATTATGACATTTGACCATGACATAAATCTCATACGGGTCAAGTCCAGTCACTTGTTCTCTAACAAGTACCCATAATTTCAATGTGAATCTCTATGCATATAATCATCATATGATTATCCATTGACAATTATACTAATTATTCTCTTAATAATCAGGGACGGAGATTATTACAATAAATATGCAAACTATATAATAATCAAATAATAAACATAAACGATAAAGATGATACATAACGGTTTTCAGTTAAACATAACTAAAGCCTAGGGCATTACACCAACATCATCATCCATTGACTTGGTTGTGAGACTAAAGTTCTCATTAAATGTTGGTAAGAAAACACTTATGTCTTCCAATTCATCAACATCTAAAACAATTTTACTCCCAACCAATTCTTCTTTTTCTTTTTTCTTCATTCCCTCTATGTTTGAAACCCTTGGCCTTCTCTTCTTTCCATCGTACGTATAATCAGGATCCACCTTCCTCTTCCTCTTATCCCCTCTTTCCTTTACTCGTCTTTCCATTGAGCCCATAGTATCAACTTTCTTGTCATGATCCCCCACAGCCACTATGTCCATACACTTTTTTTCACCGCCTTTTGGTTTCTTTTTCAAACTGTCATTATCTTTGTGAGCCAATTTTTCCTCCAAAATTTTTATTTCTCTGTCTCTCTCCTCTTGCAAACTTTTAAGTTTCTCAATCTCTTTGTTCTTTTCTTTAAGCGCGTCGTCAAAAGTTCTCCTCATCTCAACCTCAGCAGCCAAAAAAACATGTCCCTCTTCAATCGCGTTGTTTGTTTTCGCCCGTACTCCTTAATCTTTTCTAGCAACTTAGCTTTTTCCAAACTTTCAAACTTTCATTTTCACTCCTCAACTCAATCAATTCATTTGTCCCACTCCGACCTTTATCGGCAGGTGTCAGATCGGTCCCCAACATTAATTCAAAATTATCTACTAAATCTTGAAGATTCGTACCTCCTCCTTCATCCCCTCCCCCAATCCTTTTTTTTTCAAGCACTTCCTGTGTTTTTCCACCGACATTTCAAAATCATCATCTTTTGCATCCTCATTTGGTTTCTCCATCAACAACACCTTCTCTTCATCTGTCAATGCGAGCTCTTCAACTTGAACCTATGATAAAATTATTATATCGAATGAATATATTTAACGATAACAAGTGATATAAGAAATGAATACATGTATTATAAGAACTACTAACACCCCATACATTTGCTATAATACCTTTGACAGGTCCTATAGCAAATGCTATAGGACCTGGGAACATAATATAAACAATTCAATGGTCCTATAGCAAATGGTTTAGCAACTGGTATAGGACATGACAACACTATGAAGGGTCCTATATCAACTGGTATATGACTTAACAAACGCATATTCGCAGCTAAAAGGACCATTGAATGGTCCTATATCAAGTGATATAGGACCTCAAAAAAAATCATATACCAATTCTATAAGACATTGAATGGTCCTATATGAGTTGATATAGGACCATTCAATGCAAAATAGAGCAGGTCATATATCAACTGATATCAAACACTATGAATTGTCCTATAGCAACTGGTATAGGATATGATAATACTAAACAATTTACTATATAACATCGTCAACGTGTTTTATACCTGATCACTTCTCAAGTTTTTGATAAAATCCTTGAAATTTGCAATTTTCTTTGATACTTCCCACTTCATACACCTTGGAAGCAAGTTTCTTGTTGCATTGATCACCTTTGTGTGCTCGTTAAACCAATACTACATTCACAAAATAAGGAGAAATATGATCAGTCATATATAATTTTACTTATAGTAAATAACAGTAAATAAAATAAAATTAGAGATATAAATTTAAAATGATATTACCGGTAAGATTGATACACATCCAACAACGAGGATCGGTGATTTATATTTCTCATCTAGAGACTGAAGCAAGTTATCTACAATCGCGCTTGACCAATCATAGCTCTTCATTCTTTCCAAATCATCCACATAATATAAAAACCCCGGAGACATTACCTCACCCTTTGAAGCAAAGAAAACAGACCCCAATGCTATGAGATTCAGCAATCTCACAACGTCTCCTATATCAACTTCTCTATCACTACCGACTCAAACCCTTCTCAAGTTTTCCTTCACTTTTTTCATGGTTATTTCATTTTGCTTTACGAGTTTGGGAATAGCCTCTCAACTATCCCAAGTGAGTGCCTATCCCTTTTTTTCTTCATATCTATCAATTCACTTCCGTAAACAACACCAAATATAGATGTTACATCACTTGCACTCAACCCAACCAAAACTTTGCTCAAGAAAATTTCTTTTCCTTTGGCTTGTAGCATCTCGATCAAATCTTCTATTGTTGAGTCCATCTTCCTCAAGTTAACATCTTTGTTTGAGTTTATAGAATTGAATAGGTTGGAAGAAAGGTGATATCTTCAACCTGTTTAAATGAGATTCCCTTAAATCAACCTCTCGTCAGATAGATGATATAGAATGGAGGTTAGATCTCGAAACAAGGGATCCAGGTGAGTCCCTTTGCACTTTTAGTTGTTCCTTTTGCTTTTGTTTTTTTATTATGTTGTTTTCTTTGGTGAGTACCGTACGATTCTCTTATCTTGAGACAAAGGTAACATCCGCCGATTTAACTGTTTCATCTTCAATTGATTTTCCCGCTCGCATACGGGTCATTCTCTTATCTGCAGACATCGTAGTTTTCCACCTTTTCATAAAAAAACAAAAAATAAAACATAAGCCACAAACAAGGACAATTCATATATAATGATATAAATCATTTTATATAACAATTGTTACTGTATCAAGGCACATCCAAATCAAAAAGTAAAATAGAGCAGGTCCTATAGCAAGATGTATAGGACACTATAACATGTCCTATAACAAAGGATATAAGACCTGGAACATGTCATATGCAACATATAACAGGTCCTATAAAAAAGAATATAGGACCTGGAACAGGTCATATAACAAAGGATATAGGACCTGGAACAGGTCATATGCAACTTAAATATGAGACAAACAAAATGTACAATATAACAGGTCCTATAACAAAGGATATAGGACCTGGAACAATTGTTACTGGATCAATACTTATCCAGGTCTTATAGCAACATAAATCATCTGCAACATAAATCATCTCCTCTATTCATCCCTCAAAATCATATGAACACTATAACAGGTCATAAGCAACATATATAATGATATAAATCATTTTATATAACAATTGTTACTGTATCAAGGCACATCCAAATCAAAAAGCAACATGAAACTTAATCTTTTTCTCGAGTAAGTTGATTGAATAAGTAACTAAATCATCTGCAACATAAATCATCTCCTCTATACAAATGCACACTATAACAGGTCATATGCAATATAAATCAAGTCAAATCCAAATCAAAAAGCAAAATAGAGCAGGTCATATAGCAAATGTTATAGGACCTTGAACAGGTCCTCTGTCACATTAATAATAAAAAATATAATGAAGAAATTTGCCTCAAAATCATATGAACACTTCAACAGATCCTTTATTAAGGGATATAGGACCTATTACAAGGCATATACCACATAATCAAACAATCAAACTCAATCAAATTATCTTCTAATCAAACAATGAAATGCACAATATAACATGTCCTATAGCAAATGATATAGGACCTGGAACAGGTCCTCTGCCACAAAAATAATCTAAAACTAAATGAATCATGTAAACTCAGAATCATATAAACCCTAGATCAGATCCTATAGCAATTGTTATAATACCTGTTACAGATCATATAAGACATCAACAAACACAATCAAAATGCCTTTGAAAGGTCCGATACCATTTGCTATCGGACCATTTTAATTGATGAACACTGTCAACAACATCTTATATGAATTGATGAACACTGTCAAAAACGAATTCCAATTAAAAAAATAAAAAAAATAATACATACCTTACAAAATCGGAATAACGCAATTCTAGATCGGATGTTATCAGAGGCGATCTTCAATCTCTTTGCCGATGAGCTCCCTCGCGTGGATTTGTGTTTGATTTTGGCCGGAATCGAGGTCTGGATTACGATTCTAGTACCAGAAATCACGGAGACGGCGAGATTTTAGGCAATTAACACCGTTCCATCTATTAACGCCGTTATCTCTTTATGGGCCTTTGGGTTTATTGGGAATTTTAATCTCAAACGGGTTAAAATGGGATATTGGTTTGGAAAGTGGGCCTTAGGGTCCTTAGCTCTTATTATTTCTGGCCCATACCAAAGTAATCTCTATTTGATTTGTTTTAACTCGCTAAATTAGTGTCTCAATCTATAAAGAATAACACAAGTTGATTCGTTTCGTACTACTTTGAACTTTTTAAATACCTATTCAGAATATCTAATCCTGTTATCATTTGGGAAAAAAATTTATTGCACATTGAACTTAATATTTACCTTTATATGTTAATTTCATATGGGGTATTTTCACTCTTGTGATCTCCCGGGGGATATCATTCAATCCTTGAGATTTGATGATTCTGGTTATTATGTGGTTCGATTGTGATACGGGAATGATTTCTTGGATTTTGATGTTTTTTATGGCTTTTTTGGCTTCAGTGCATGGCCACGCTTTGTTTCTGGCACTCCCATGCAAGGTCTGACATGGCCATGCTGATATTGGGAAATGGCCGTGCAAAGCGTTATTTTTCATCTTGAAGTTTTTTGTCATAGGGGAGCGTCCGCTCCATTTGAGGGGTAGCGACCGCTCCCATTTTCTGGAATCCGGCTAGTGTTACTGAAATTTTAAGGAGCGTCCGCTCCCTTGGCTTTGGAGCGTCCTCTCCCATGGCGGTTTGGATGTACGGATTGGGTTGAGTCGAGGCGGTTTGGGCTGTGCGGTTTTGCTTCATGTGCGGTTTGGGCACAATGCGGTTTGGATCAGGCGGTTTGGCACGAATGCGGTTTTTGGTTCGAGTTTTCTCAAGAGGTTTGGCTCAGGCGGTTTGTCAAATGAGGTTTCTTTGCTGCGGTTTGGATCAGGCGGTTTGGAACGAAGGCGGTTTGGGGTGCAGTTTTGCTAAGGCAGTTTTGATCCGAGGTATGAGACAATTGAGGTTTGTGTCAAGTTAGGTTCGGTTTTGGTGCGGTTTTGCATCCCTTATATGCCGCTTTAAATGAAATCATACCCCTCCTTAATAATATGACTAACCAAGAAACCATAAACAACTTGATTATGGAAAAAGAAAGAAAGAAAGGGTAAAAATAGCTTAGTTTACACAAAAAAAAAAAAAAAAAAAGAAAGAAAGAAAGGAATAAAACATCATTAAAAAAAAAAGAGAGAATACAGAAAAAAAAATAAAGGGAATCCATAAAAAGAAAACTGGAAAAGCTTAAGAATTTTTACATTTATACATTACAGTACTTCATACTGATTTTTTTCATAAAATTTATTATTCTTAGATTTATCTATTTATATACAAAATGGTGTTTTATTTTGAGAAATTATATAAAGAATGCTAAAAGTTAGGATAAAATTACATACTATTTTTTAATATAAATACATTGTTAAACTTTTGAGCAAAACATTATACAGTTTTAATCATGGCATCCCAATTGTTTGCAAATACAATTTTCCATAATGAATCACAATTCATACTCCCTCCGTTCCAAAATGATTGTCTCACTTTTTTTATATTTATTACGAAGAAACTTTGAACAATAATTATAGGTTGATTTAATTATACAAATGAAGATCTAAAACTTGCAATTGATAGTATTATTGATGGTGTATCAATAATGAGTTTTAAATTTTCATTTGTATAGTTAAATAAAACTAAAATTATTGTTCAAAGTTCCTTCGTATTAAAAGCAAAAAAAGTGGGACAATCATTTTGAGACGGAGGGAGTATTAATTATTTTGATTAGTTTTATTATGGAACAACATTTGTTCACTTCTCTCAATATTTGCATAATGATACACAATCCATAGACTATATTCTTAAAAATATTATCTCCTAACGTTTCATTTTTTTTGGGTAATTAGAAGAAAGAATTTTGATTTCAACTAAAAATATATTTTTGTCAAGTTTATAAAAAGTAAATATTATTTCGAATGAGAACTTGCCTTTTATTCCTAAAAACGTTACATCTCATCCTAATAAGCCATATCTTTATCCTGGCTTATTATGTCGAAAATACAAAAAAAAAAATTAATAATAAATCAATCAATTTAAATATTTTATTTCCCGAATTACAAAAAATATACCGGAAGCAGAAAATAGAAATTCTTAAGCCAGTTGATTTCCTGAAGGGTGCTGATTCACTTTCAAAGATAAAAGTACCCACCCCACCCCCACCTATCCCACCTAAAAATCCGTCAATCTCTCCCCAAATTATGGGGCATCTCTTCAATCTTCGTCTTTTATTTTAAATAATATATCAATAATATTAGGCAATGTTTAAATCACCAACTTTGTTATTTGATTGGCAAGTAATAAAAATAAAAAATAAAAAAAGTAGGGAAAATTTTGTGGATGCAAAAATGAATAAATGAAAGATTGAATTCCCAAACATCAATTTCTCTCTCTAGCCTAATTTATCTCTGCCATGACCAAGAAAAATACCATATCTCTACCTCTCTCTCATTTCTTCTAACTCAATTTCTCTACAGCTTCAAATATCTTCATTCCACCCAACACTTTCAAGCATCTTCTTCTCCGGTACATCCACCACCGTGAATCAGAGGGACCTATCGAAAATTTATAAAAATAAAGGTACAAAGGGGAATTTAAAAAATTAAACATATTAGCATGTTCTTATTTGCAAACCCACCAAATCAGCTATAAATATTTTTCAAATCAACAACCTAAATTACCAGTCAACCTACACAAAATTCACTCAAATTCATATCTTACAAAAAGTTTCTTCTCACAACCAACCCACTCGAAATTCGCCAAAATTATTCCTTCTTCATAAATGAATCTTCAATTTATTTACCTACCTTATCTCCTGTTTCATCGTCAACGAAGGTTCGGACCTTGTTGCTATCATCCGCCTCAACTAATTTGTCAACGATCACACTTACCTCTACAACCCATCTCCCTCACCACTTCCGACATAAAATCTTCATCCTCCTCCCTTCGTGTTGCCGCCATCGAACCATTCATCCTCTCTTGGTTCAAAAAATATTTAAAATAGTTTACCCATCACCCAAAAACATCAAAACTGAAGAATTAAAAAGTACAAGAAAGACTCTTATCTCTGGAATAAAACAGGTAAGTCCGCCATGGCTGCAACTTCAGGTTGCATGCAGAGAGTCTCTCATGCCTTCCTGCTTGACCCGATTAGATACGGTTCTAGATACAAAACTCAGATTTTGCAGAGTTTGAAATCTCCACAATTAGCAGCGAGAGATCCGGCGATAGCGCTTCGTAAGGGCCATATCGGCCATTGAAGGCAGCTTTCATCATCTTTGTAGAAAGGAATTGAGGTGAGTTGGTGTAAAAAACAAATCAGGAGAGGGTTCGTCCGTGTGTGTGTGTGTGTGTGTGTGTGTGTGTGTGTGTGATGCAGTGTGTGAAGTGAAGAGAGAGAAAAGAGAGAGTTAAGAATCAGGTAGGGCCTAGGAGGAGCTAGAGACTTTTTAAACAAAAAAACGTATTGCATTTGCGGGTGAAACCAACAAATTTTCATTCAAAATTTAAACAAAAAGTGGAACAGATTTTTATGTCTTAAAAGTATCAATAACAGTACATGTGTGGTGGAAAACAGAAAAGACAACCAGCAAGTAACATGGTTTTTTTTTTTTTTCTATTACCTCAATTTACTTTAATGACCTTAGAAAGTTTCTGATCGTGCAGGAAAGCGTGTTGGGCTCAGTTCTTGGGTCCAGCGAATGATTGAGCTAGCTTCATGATCTGCACAACACCACCAAACAACCGTGAAACTGCGCCGGGGGTCTTTCGGCAAGCCCCTCCGGCGTGAGAGTAAGATGATGGACTGAAAATATGGTGATAATGGTATGGAGAGCGCAAGAATACGTAAATATGCAGTAAAGCATTACCTTTGTTCATGTTTTGTTCCCATATTTATAGTGGATAGAATGATATTAGGGTTTTTATCTGAGCCGTTAGATGGGGTGGATGCCAACTGTTGGATCGGCTCTGTCTCCTAAGCATACACGTGTCACGCTGGGGTTGGTCCGCCTAAACAAGGACCCTGCAACTCCTGACACTGATAAGTAGCTTAGCTTATAAAGGAAAGTCAACCTGCACGCCTTTTGGTGTTATTACTGGTTACATGATTGGACGTGTAACAAAGCACTGTGGTATGTCTGACATTATCCCAAATTAGCTTATTAATCAAGCTTGTTGGGGAAGCTTAATTGAAGGGACGACCAATGGCCGTGCGTCCAATCAGGTCGTCTTCTTGAGAGATAACTCGACGAGCAAGCAATCAGAGAGTTGGTCATTCAGTGACGACGTTCACTCTAGGGTGAGATCGATTCTGTGTGGTGGGAAACCTCGTCGTTAGGTGGGTCGCTATCTGTTGGCGACGATCTCTTCCTGACGTAACGACGGGCTAAAGCCCAAATCTTTGTTCATGGGTGTATTGGCTCATCGCTTGGATGGGCTTGGTCGCTCAATGGCGACGACCGCCATCCGTTGTTGGACGGGCCATAACCCAGGTCTTGATCGGATCCTTCATATGGTGGGCCTGGTGGGCCCCTAGCTCGTAGCGAGGTATTGGGCTCGGCCCATCACAGAATATTTCGTTCAGTGGCCCCCAACTCATGGATCGTCTTGACGGGCCAGGAGTTGTCGTTTTCCCTCCAAGGCCATTCGTACGGCCGTCAATTTGAATTTTGAATTAAGGTGATGTCAGCATTGATGACGTGGGCGGCTGGGATCTCTCCATTAATTGACACGCGTCCCATGATGGGACATTCTCCTCGGAACTCACATTGGGTATTTAATGCCCATCATTTCACCGTTTGGGTTTCCCAGGCGCCATCCCTTCATCTCCCCTAAGTATAAAAACCTCTGCTCTCCTCCATTGTGATCTTTCCGTGACCTTGAGCATTGAGAGCACTTCGGCAGAGGCAATTTCCGGCAACCACCTGTGGACATTCCGACCACCGTTCGAACGCTTTCCGGTAGCTTTGACCGTTCTGGCTTCACCACCCCTGAGCAACCCAGTAGCGTGGATAAGAGATTTCTTCGACTTGTCACCATCAAACCCACCGGAAAATTCATCGGAGAGTTCACCGGCAATCTGTCTCCCAGGTAATCCTCTTGATTGTTCTTTACTTTCTGGGTTTTTCATTGAGCATTGAGGGTATCTTCAATGGGACCAAGAACTATAAGTTTTGAGAGAGGGGTTAAGTTTGGTTTTGGGTTAAATCAAAGGGTTTTTAAATGTACTAGGGGGATTTGGAGAGAGATTCCTCTGGTTGAATGTTCTTCAATTTTGTTGAAGTTTGGGTTTGAGGATGAACCTTTGGAGTTTCCAGTCGGTGAGGCTCTTGGGGAATTCAAGGAAGATGACCCAAGGGTAACGCCTTTTAGGTCGATGAACGACCTTCCCAACCATATACGAGCCAATTATTCCTTATCCCGTCGTGATTCAATTAGGAGTTCGGCTATAGGGGAATCTAGGTTGCCCATAGTTAGGTCGTCGCTTGAGAACGTTAGGACTGATTCCCCTTCTGTCTTTCCTTGTTTTGTAGACATGGATCACGACGGCCGACCTAGCCAACCGGCCCATGAAGCAAACGAGGCCAGCACAAGTGCTGGAGGCGCTCAGACGGCTAAGGCCTTTCATACATTTGTACGAGCTGGAAGGAGTGAAAGTGACTTTGGAGGTGGGGCTGAAGGGAGTTGGGCTTTGCCCAAGATCGAGCTCAGGAAGCCCAATGTTGGGAAACAAATGATCGATGCACTTCGAGGCTCATTTAGAGTTCAAGCTTCGACGTACAAACTCGAACATCTCAGTCTTGCAGAGCATGAGCCTCGTCGTCAGTCCCTTCTGACCAGCAAGGAGAAGGTGGCATTCTTTTATAAACAGTTTGAGCTCGGCTTGAGGTTGCCTCTAGACCCCTTCATCAATGAATTTTTGGAGGACTCGTCTTGTGTTCCAATGGAAGTTAGTGCCAACACCATCAGAATTCTGTCTGGTTTTGCCATCGTCTGCAGGTTTCTTGGCTACGAGCCATGTGACAAAGTGTTCCGTCAATATTATTGGACGGTCCGGACCACTTCCACAGGGAAATCCGTCGTGAGCATGTCTTCGATCAAGAATGTAAGAAATTTTTTCTTGGATATCCCAAGTAAGGTGTATGGTTGGGAGAACCTTATGATTTTGGTAAAGAGCTGAGTGGGGTGGCAGTTTCCTTTCCCGGCGAGCAACAGGGTGATTGCTGACAAGTATGTCTTTGACGCTCCGTGGGCCAACGAGCTAAAGAAAAAGCTAGATGATCTGCTAGCTCTAGGATGGGTCTCGTACAGGGACATAGAGGCCTCACAATGGAGATATATCAGAGCCGGCATGATGTCTAAGCCATCCATTGGGCCTGAACCCTTGGTGCAGATCGATCTAGATGCCCGCTATCCCAATTGGATCGTTCACAGTGAGTTGGACTTTAAGGATAATTGTGTGACTTATGCGGCGGCACGTATTGATCGTCCCAAAGAATGTTGTGAAAACCTTGAGATGAATGGGGGTTGGGCTCCTGTTACCTCTTCTATTTTGATATGTCTCTTGTCTCGTCGTGAGTAAAATTAACCTTTATTATTTGGTCGTTTTGCAGTTCTTACCCAAGCCGACGTGGACAGGATCGAAGCGAGAATAATGAGTGGAGCAATTCGAGCTAACGATAGGGGCTCTAAGAAGAAAGGTCGGGCCGCTACCATTGCCATACTTGATCGTCAGGCGAAGATGACGATGAGGAATGAGGAACTTCCCAAGGATCCTGAAGGTGCCATTCCCATGATTGAGAGGGAGCTCGTTGTTGGGGGGCTTAATACTGGAGGTCGCCAGGCCGTTGTTGAAGCGCCGGAGAGAGCCGTAGGGACTGAGACTGATGTAAGTGTGGAGGCTACGGGAGTCCAAATGGTCGTTGTCGGCGAGGGAGAGCATGTCTCCGTAGAAACGGTGGGGAGTACAGACTCTAACCCAGATTTGCCTGAGCCCGGTGGACGGTCCTCCAGAAAAAGAAAGGATCATCCCGTCGGCTCTGAGGGAAGGAGATATAAGAGCAAGAAAACCAGCGATGACCCGCCTAGCTCGTCTGAACCCTCTACTCCAAGGGCCGATACTCCTGGCTCGTCATCAACGGTCTTAACCAAGACGAAGGCCAAAGAGATGGCAACCTTGATTGCCCAGGCCTCTCCAATTGCCGGGATCCCCTATTTGTTGAGGAATGGTAACCCGCTATTGCTGGGGGCGGCCTTGACTAGGCGTGCTCGTGATGTTAACCTGACCCGTCAGATGAGGGAAGCTAAACTTTCTCCCGAAACCTATCATGCCCGTCTTGGGCTAATCCAGACTGAGGTACTTCAAATTTATGCTTTTATTTTCCCCCCGTCTCTCCATACTTGTGTTAATGATATGATTGTTACAGCTGTCGTCAATGATGGATGCTATGACGTCGGATTACAGAGATTGTCTTGACGCCGAGCTACGAGGCAAAGAGCAAACCGGGTCCAGCCGCTTGGCCAAGGAGACTACTGAATGTAAATTGAAAGAGGCAGAGACCAACGTGAGTGAGCTTGCTGCTGCCTATGAGTCCTTGATGAATCAGAAGAATGATATCGCGAAGGAGGTTGATGCTTTGAAGGAAGGGAAAACCAAAGCTGAATCTGACTCGAAGGTGTTTGAGGACGGCCTCCGGGTTTGTGAGAACAAGTTTAAGAAGATGATGGCCAGCTTTGACTCTGCTCGTGCCCAGATTGAAGAGATGAAGGTGAGCCATGATGCTGCTTTGGCCCAAGCCAGACTTGATGTCGTTAATGAATTTAAGGAGAGTACTGAGTGCCTCCAGATGATTACCAAGTAGGCTAGTGGCTTTTTTAAGGATGGGGCCAAGCATATGGCTAGGCGGCTCTTAGTGGATCCGGTGACGAAGGATCTGCTTTCTGTCCGGAAATTGGCCGACCTTTGCACTGAGGAGTCATACGACGATGAGGCTTGCTCGGTTCATCCTCTCGTCCCCTATACTGACAACGACTTCCTCATCATCAGGGAAGACGATGGTAAGGACGGGAAGGACGAGTGGCTCATCCCCGCCGTCGTCCCAGGGAACTTTGATGCCTACTACGCTCACTTTGTTGAAAATGGCCCTGATCCTGATGCAGCTCCTTCCAACACCGGCTTTGACCCCCAGTGACCCTTTGGATTTTCTGAGATTGTAATGTGATAAACAATGTTCGTCTTTTGGTTTGGTAGTCCTAAACAATGCTTCAAACAATTCTCAAATTTTTGTTATGTAACCAGCCCGTTTCCTCGTAATTTAGAGGGGGTCGTATGATGTTCGTTTTATGGATGTTTTAAGTTATTTAATGCCTTTGCTTTCCGTTTGTTAATATGTTGTTAACGTAGATAGCATGTGATAACTTTATTTGGTGAGTAAGTTTGAGGACAAGTGCCAATGGTCGTCGTGAGTGACGACCAGAACTTAGGTCGTCCTAATGTGGTCGACTCTTGTTTGCCCTTGTATTTTCTCAACTTCTCAAAGGCTCGTAGGAATAGTATGAAGGTCCGTAGGTCTTTGCTCGTAGGCAATGTTCTATGGACGAGTCGTCTTATTCCGTTATAGCAGTCGACGAGGTCTGGCCTCGTCTAGCCTTTATACTTGGCTAAAGTGAATGTGAGCGTCGAAGTCTTGGCTTCGACTGACCTTTATACTTGGATCAAAGTGATTGTAAAGGTCGAAGTCAGGCTTCAACCGTTCTAAGCTTCTTGAATTTGCAATGGACGAAGTTCAGTGAAGTGATGAGTTTTCATTGATAATTTCTGATTAACAATCGTACATAGTCAACTTGATCACTTTCTACGACTCCTGGGATTTATAGATTATCCCTTACATACTTCCAGAATTTTCACAAAATGACAAAAATTTTTAACTATGAACCACAGATAGGGTGCCCTGAGGGCGCTGAGTTGTTGATGACGACGATCTCAAAAGTAGTACTTCATGAGATGGTTAGCGTGCCATGGATGCTTTAGCTTCTCACCATTTGGCTTAGCTAGGCGGTAGGTTCCTTCTCTGACCACACTAGTGACGATGTATGGTCCTTCCCAGTTTGGAGAGAGTTTTTTTGGCGGGCCTTGAGTCCCGTCGCTTCAATCTTCCTGAGAACATGATCTCCGACTTTAAAGAACCTTTTCTTCACCTTTTTACCATGGTAAGCCTTGGTTTTCTTCTTGTAATTTTCCATTCTCAATTGGGCATCCAATCTCCGTTCGTCCACGAGGTCTAGGTCGACATGTCTGTTGTGTATATTTTTTCCAACATCGTAGAATGCCACCCGATCGGTTGGAAGTTGTAGCTCGGCGGGAGCCATTGCCTCAGAGCCGTAGGCTAAAGCAAATGGGGCTTCCCCCGTAGGCCCCCGGGTGGTTGTGCGGACAGCCTAGAGAGCTGATGGGAGTCCGTCCAACCATCTCGTATCTCTTCCTTCTAGATTCTTACACAGAGCAGACAAGACAAGCTTGTTTGCCGCTTCAGCTTGCCCATTGCCTTGGGGATAGGCAACAGACGACTTAGAATGTTTGACGCCCATTCTGTTCAATTCCTGCTCAAACTTCCTCGAAAATTGCAGGCCATTGTCTGAAACAATTACCCTTGGGATTCCAAAGCGACACCATATTGAATCATGGATGAAGCTTAGGGCATTGTTCTCAGTAATCTTGTTTAAGGCCTTGGCCTCCACCCATTTTGAAAAATAGTCAACCGCCACAATCACATATTTGACTCCTCCCTTGGCCTGTGGAAAAGGTCCAATTAGGTCAACACCCCACATGTCAAACGGCCAAGCAGCCATGTCCGGGGTTTGCTCAGTCGTCGGGAGTTTGGGGAGGTCGGCGAAACGCTGGCAGGTATCACATTTTCTCACAAACTGTTTGGCATCTTCACGGAGATGGGGCCAGTAGTACCCCATGGTAATTAACTTATCAGCCAATGTGCGGGCCCCAGGGTGGCCCCCGCACTCTCCTTGATGTACCTCAAAGAGCAATTGAACTACCTTGTCGGGGTGGACGCATTTCAGCAATGGTCTGGTGATAGATCGTCTGTATAGTTCTCCTTCTACGACCAAAAATCTGGCCGCCTTTCTCCTGATTTGTCGTGCCAGAACCTCATCATTTGGTAACTCATCCTTCTCAATGAACGCTTTTAGCTCGTCGATCCAACACCTCGGTCCGTCTCCTATACACATGACCTTTACTCGTTCATAGGCCGGCTGGTTGAGGTAGGCCAAATGGTGGCCATGCTCGTCTTCAGGGAGTTGATCTGTTGCAAGCTTTGATAGTAGGTCGGCGTGTTCGTTGTCTTCTCTGGCTATTATTTGGATGGCCTAAAACTCCAGCCCCTGAACTAACTCGCCGACCAAAGTATGGTATTTCTGGAGGGTTGAGTCGACGACCTGATAGTGTAGCGTTGTGAGAAAGAAATTCTGATTCCTTTTTATTTTTTATGAGTCGCCACCTATATTATTTGATTGGAAACATAGAAAAACCATTTGAAAGAGATTTGAGTTCGGGGCTTAGGTTATGAAATGGGTAGGTTTAGAAGGCATCCATTTCACCCAATCCGGAGATCGATCTTGCTAAAGAAAAGAGAGGTTTTTCAAAAGAAGAAGTAAAAAACGAATCTAAATACTACAAATAAAGGTCAATTCGACGAGGTCAAACGGAATGTAGAATCGATTGCTTCGAGACCGTCTCCATGATTTGGAGAGGCTCTAGGCCGATCCTAGATTCTATGGACTTATACCACTCTAACAATCAATTAGAAGGAAGTTTAGGAATTACCTTGCGTGAGGTGATTTGGGCAGAGTTTCGACTCAAGTTTAGAGTCGACCCTTCACACGGACAGAGCTTCGCCTTGGTCCTTGGTTTGGAGATTGATGCTTGTTTATCAACAAGGTTGATAAACAAACTATGAGGTGAGTTTTTAGGGTGATTTTGAGGGATTCCTTCAGGGAAAGAAAACGACAAAATGTGTGTGTTATGTGAATTCGAGGTTTGGGATTTTCGACCTCCGACCCTTGGAAGTCACCAAGTATTTATAGAGGTTGGATATGAAGAAGTGGAGAGTTAAAACCCTATCAGATGGTTCTGGAACTCCTCTCCCATTGGTTGGCCGGAGAGATAAAGTTTTATCTCGAAAAGAGGTTGAAATCGACGAGGAACCGCTGTAAATGCCGCAATCTGCGAGAGGGGGATATCTCGCGCGAGACACGCCATCTCGCGGCGAGATATTGCTCTGTGGACGCTTTGTCCTTTCCTCGTTATCTCGTATGCGGTTTAGTCCCAAACTAACGGTAGTTAGTCAAAACTTAACGAAACATGCCGAAATGGTGGATTTCTACTTCTTGACTCAAAGCGAGACTTAGAGTGGTATAAGTATGTTCCGATGTGTTCAGAATGGTGTGTCTACAGAGCCCCTCGGCGACAAGTCTTATGAAAGAAGTCATGTCGACGATAGAAAAGACATCATTACGAACATCGGGATGGTCGTGCCGCACGGCCGCCTACGTATCTCTATCGGAGAATCGACCAAAACGTAGTTCGAGCTCCAAAACACGAAAAGGCTGCTTTAGGTATTTTGAAAATCATTTGAAAATCGCGGAGATTTTATTTTCGAAAAGGTAAATTCATACCGAGGAATCAAATCAAGACCCAATTCGGGAATATACCGCCTATCTCAAGATTCGCCCATGCGGGCTCCGAACCTGCGGGAATCATGTTAGAACACAAAGGCTTACCGTCCGGCCCTCCGAGTCCCGTCGGTTTTGTGACGATTCGCCTTTACGGGCTCCGAATCGGGCTTTTTGTTGTTGGGGATGACGATTCACCTGTTTGGGCGTTGAATCGGGCTTTTGGTTCGACGATCCACCTGTCTGGGCATTGGACCGGGCTTTTTCTGATGACGATCCACCTGTTTGGGCATTGGACCGGGCTTTTGATTTGACGATCCACCTGTTTGGGCGTTGGACCGGGCTTTTGTTTTGACGATCCACCTGTTTGGGCGTTGGACCGGGCTTTTTCTTTGATGATTCACCTTTACGCAGGCTCACGAATCATGTGGATTGAGTTGATCTTTGGACCACTCGGTTCTCGGGCGACCGGTGCCGTGCGGGCGATTGTGCGGGCGTCACGTTTGGCTCGTTCCGTGACTTGCGGTGCCGGTTTTTCCACGTTTCCCTGCTAGTTTATCATTTTCAAGGGTAAATGTGTCAAAATTTTGAACTTTGACGTTGCGTAGACGCTTATTGTCGAGGACAATTTTGTCCTTTTCCAGAAGGTTTATCTCGCCGTGAGATATGATATATCGCGCGAGATATCTACTCTCGGGGCATATAAACAGCAGCTCTTGTTTAATTTGAAAACGTCTTTTCCAAAATTCCCTCCCTAGCTCAAGCCAAGGTCGCTTTCTTTGCAATTTTCTCGTGGATTTGATTGGTGATTCTCCCCCTAATCCATTCTCAATCCCTCCTCCCTCCATAATCGATGGCTCAAGAACAAAGAAATCCTATCTTGGGGAGTTATTTACTAGGGAAGGATTATCCCCGCGATGATCTCACATTCGATAGGCATGCCCACATCTCTACCGCTGTCCGGGAGGGCTTGGTAAGAGCTTTTTTCTCAACTCTTGATTCTTGTATTGCATTGAGTTTGAACTCCCTTTCCCTTGAATTCAAATTTCATCAATGGCTTTTTCTTTTTGTATATGCTTAGAACTAGGTTCTTTCTTGCATGCGTTGATTTTGTGCGTTTCTTTGGATGATTGTTGTTGCATTGTGTGCGTATGAGCCTCCTACACATCATGGATTGTAGGAGAGGTTGATTCGGATTATGATTGACATCCTTGGGCAAGCTTTTCTTGTACGCACGCCAAGTGTTCGATGAAATGCCCCAATGAAAAATTTCTTCTATTTCATTGATTTCTTGATTTGGAATGATTTCTAATGTTGCCCTCTCTGTTTTTCCTCTGTTTTGCAGTCGTACAAGCCAATTAAGAACTGTCGGGGGAGTCCGAAAATGGCTAAGGCGGTGTGGGACAAGATCAAGGATCTTGACGGCGTCCGAGCTAGGGTGGCCCAAACGGGTTTGTTGACTTTCATTGACAATCTCCGGGGAATAAGGCGGACTCCCAAGTTCTCCCGAGGCTATTCGGGAGAGGTGGTGGGACACTACCCACACCGTTCACTTGCGCCGGGGAAGCGACTATGACTCCGGCCCGATTTTCTTGCTATCACGGGGTTAGAGTTCATTGGCGATCCCTGCCGAAGTTTCCAAATTATAAGCTGCGATTCCGGCGGCGTGGAGGCGGTTGATTGGTTTCCCCCAACGAGGGTTAAAGGGGTATCTTTTCTTGAGTTGACACCCCTCCGGCGTCATATTGAGGACTACTCGGAGAAGCCGAATGTGAATATTGATCGGTTGGTGAGGGGTGCCCTGCAGTATATCCTTTACGAGACTATTTTTGCGAACCACTCTTCTACGGCCCGTCTTTCTTTGTTACGTTTGTTGGTTGATCTGGATGAGGTGAGCGGCTACGGCCCCAGGGCTCCGGGGCTGGCCTATTGCTACCATGCCATGGATGAGGCATGTAGGAATACCAAGGACTCTCTGTCGGGGTATTCTTATGCACAGGAGGTATGCTCTACGATTTTGTTTACGCTCTTCGTCTGTATGCTCTATCTGAGTTTTATGCGAGTTTGATACGCTTTCTTGTGCGGATATGGGGCTACTGCTTGTCTTTGGGGCATACGGGTTTGAGTTGGAGAGCCGGACCCGTTGTTCCCGGATATCGGGAGGTGGAGCCACCGAATCGGGTGTTGATGAGGAGGAGAACCGGGATTGGACTCGGCCCCGGTGGCGGAGGCGCGGGCCATGTTGGATACCTTCGAGTATGAGAGGTTGGGCCTATATCCTTGGACCTGTTGGAGGCTGGAGGTGCATCGAGCTTGGGATGCTACGGGATGCGAGAGGATCTTTGGCGTCTTTGGAGGGGGCACCATGTACCTTGGTGAGCGGGTCTTCCCGGCATGAGCGGGGTAGAGAAGCGTATAGGGTGCCGGCGGATCCGCCGAGAGGCGATGTATCCCGCCCATTCTATTCCGGATGATGATTATGCGGGTCTTTTGGCGGGTGATGCGGCGACGGCTTGCGTGATCCCGGGGCTTCTTATGTGGAGTTTTACGCCTCGGTTGATGGGTCCCCTCTGGTGGGGGATAGGTGATCACATGCTCGTGGCTCCGCCTGCACGCTCCTTCGGGTTCTTCGGCCCCTAGCACTTCCTCCCGGAGCTCTTTGGTTCTCTGTCTTTTGCCCCGGACTACGGCCCTTTGAGCTACACGTATATGATGGGGAGCATGCCGATGATGGGGCACATCCCGTCTCTGATCGAGATTCCCGAGGGTTACCGCCTCCCGTGATGTCTCTTCGGTATGTTTACGTTTGTCTTGTTTCTCGTATTCGTCCATATAAGTGTATATGTCCGACTTCATCGAGCATCTTCTTTTCTTTGATTGTCGAGTCACCATATCCGCGGCCGATTACAACCGTGGAGCGACCAAGATGGGCTGGGTTGATGGCTTTGGTGTTGGACTGTCCGAGAGAGGCATTCCCGAGAAAGCTTCTTCGGCGGCCTCGACGGTGGCCTCGGCTATGACCCCTACTTGCGGAGCCAAGAGGTCGAGGAGGGATGGTAGCCCCCGTGGTGGTGATGGCGGAGGTGCGGCGGCTCGAGCGACTTGATGGCGTGATCCCCTCCCTTTCTCTCTTTATTTGATGATTTGATGATACTGTACATATTGGCCGTGTGGGCCCGGACAATTTTTCTTTTTTTTACAATTTTTGTTAGGAACACGTAGGTAGCACAAAACAATGGTTTTTTTTTCTTAGCCCTAATCCTAGGTCTAATTAGTTTAATTAATTAACTTTCTCGACTTTCCATGTGCTTTTCGGGAATGGGAATGGCCGATAGGCCGCAATTTTGAGCCTGAGTATGGTGTTTTATTGCATGTTATGAACTGTACACGCAGGTTTTTCGAGACTTGCTTTGTCAAGTCGGGGCTAGATTGCTGTTTGAGCGAAGCTGTTCTTGTTTTGCCGTAGGGATATCTCGCGCGAGATAAGGTGTCTCGCACGAGACACGCTACCCGAGCGAGAAATCTCTTCCTTTTTCGAACGAGATTTTGACGGTTTTCCCTATAAAATCACCACGTAGTCCGGCCAGATAACTCATTCTAGCTTTTCAAACTCTAGAGATATCCTATTAGGGTGAAACTCTTGTCTTCTTCTTCAACCCTATGATCCATGGCTTCCAAGGAGATTGCCCCAACGTCCATGATTGTCGATGATTTTTCTTTGTCCTCTGAAGTGATTGCCTCTTTCAAGCAAGCATCAAGGGATTTTGTAAGGTCGTTTCGCAACCGGTCTCGCAATAAGTTTATCGCTTGAAATTCGGATTTAGAATTCTTTTCACTTTAAAGAACCTCCAACCGGATTGGAAGTTATTGCGGGTCTTTGCTCGATTTTGGATCCCTCTATCCATCTTTTCAATTTTTCTTTGAATGAGATGGTGCCTACCGTGGAGGAATTCGCCATTATTTTGGATATGCCTTTGGTAGTAAGATTGCTTTGTTCCTAAGTATCATAGGAACCATTCGGAGGCTTTGAGCGAATTGTTAGGGATCCCCGCTTGATACTTGCTATGGGTTGGTTCACCGCAAGTGGGTTGATTGCTCTTCTTTCCGGGACGCTTGGCGGTGATTCGATGATGATGCTTTTCATGTCCATAGCGGAACTTTACGGCTCTTTCTCTTTTCGGAGATGTTTTGTTTACGTGTAGGGACGGCTTGGTCGATTCCCAGCTGGTGGAAGTTGTTGCGAGGCTAGGAAACGTTCTAGGAACATTATTCCGCTAATCTTGGGTGAGACCCTTCATGGTCTTGATGAGCTGCATAGGGTGGCGTCATGACTCGGGAGTCCCCTCACTGTTGACTATTTGGCTTAGGGATCATCTCAAGTTGATAGGTCCCCCATTGGAATATTCTCCTTTTACATATCATACACGAAAGTTGTTGATCAAAGATCTTTCGGCGGATGAATGAAATTTGAGTTGATTGCGAAGCCAGCTGCCGATATTTTACGGTGTCCACCTTATTGGAGGTTGAACAAGTATGTTGCCAATACCAGGTTTTGACGGGGTTGTTCTTAGGGTTTACGAGATTCCTCCTTCTACTTTCCCAAGCGGGTGCTCAGTCGGTTTGGTCGGCGGCGGGACACTTATCTTTTCGAAGGAGCTTCTCGTGTAGTGTCTTATATTGGTGTAGAGTTTGCGCAGTGCTAGCTCAAGCATGGGGTGTAGGAACTAATCGGGACCGTTGGTCGAACCTTCGGACTTTTAATGCAAGCATCTTCTGTCGACAAATATTTGGATTGGTTCCTCCATCTAGGTCATCCTAGTGCGAGAGAAGATTGATGACTTGCGGCTTTCATTGCTAAGAGATTCTTTTGTAGCTAGCGGTATCTTGCGAAGGAGCGAGGCTCGGTGCGATCCTGCTAATGTGCGGCCCGATCCTACTCGGGATTTTCTTGATGGGGATTGGTACGAGAGGCGAGGCAAGGAATGCCTGGAAAGACGCAAGCTTTGGATAGGCCTCATGTCTTCAAGAGATTGTCGGAATCTGTCTTTGATCGTCTCGAGGGATGTTCTGCTTTGAGAGGCTCAAAGCGCAAGGAGGATCACGACGACGGTGGAGACCATGTCTGCCGGCCAACCAAGTCAATGAAAGGCTAGATCTTTAGGAGTACCAAGAGATTGCTTTGATAGATCAATTGTTTCTGCTTTATTAGTTTTATATTTTTTTTTTCAAGTTTGTTAGCTTAGCAAATTAGTCGTTGTGGTTAGTATTTCCCTATTATCATTAATGAAATGCATTCGATTAATAAAAGGGACAACTTTGATTTATTTATTTGATTAGACCGAACAGAAGGTTTGCCTACGTTCCTCTTTTACGGCAATTAAACAAGAGGCTCGGAGTCCAGCGTAGTTCATTTTTGAGAAAAGGACAAAATATGGCTCTAGGCCGTAGAGTAATCTCGTGCGAGATAAGGCCTTTTTTTTTTTTTTTTTTTTTTTTTTTTTTTTTTAATGCACACCCTTTCTTTTGCCTAGACCGCCCCTTCGGGTTTTCAATCTAGCGGGCTTCTTTTCTTGTGCTAGCTCTAATTTTTGCCTAGGTTGTCCTTTCGGGATTTTCAACCTAGCGAGCGATTTCTTTTAAGGAGGCCGAGTCACGCGAAGTACTTCTTGAGCTTGTCCATGTTGGCCAGAAGCCGGTAGTTGATCTCCGTCTAAGTCTACCCGGTGAAGGGCTCCCCAGAGAACATCTTCTTCACAATGTAGGGTCCTATCCATCTTGGTCCCCACTTGCCTAACGGGTTGAAAGGTCGGGACGATGCTCACGGAGCACCCAGTCGCCTACTACGATGTTCCTTGTCTTGACCTTTTTGTTGAAAGCTCTTGCCATTCTTCTTTGATAAGCTTGAGTGTGTTCGGGTGCTTTCAACCTTCTTTCGTCCAACGGGGCTAGCTCTTCGTATCGCTTTCTAGCCGATCGACTTCATTCACTTGGTTTTCTAGGAGAACCCTTAGTGATGGTATTTCCAATTCTATCGGTAAGACGGCCTCCATCCCGAATGTGAGGGCGTAGGGAGTTTCCACAGTAGGTACATTGGACGAAGTGCGGTACCCCATAGTGCGAATGGTAGCTTGTCGGGCCGGTCTTTTCCGGTGGCGCCATTTTTCGATGATAGTCTCGATTGTTTTGTTTGCGGCTTCAAGCTGCTCCGTTTGTTTGAGGTCTATAAGGAGATGACTTGTGTCTCGTGATTTTGTACTCGGTTAGTAGGCGATCGGTTTCCTTCTCGAAGTGTGACCCATTATCGGATATCATCTCTTGTGGAACCCCATATCGGCGAGATGACGTTGTGCTTGATGAATTACTGCAACCTTTACGGCGTTCGAACTTTGTAGGAGGCGGCCTCGGCCCATTTAGTGAAATAGTCGATGGCTACTAGGGCCGAAACAGTGTCCGTTGGCTCTAGCGGGTGTGATCTTTCCAATCACGTCTATTCCCCATGTAGAGAACGGCCAAGGTGAAGTCATTGGATACGGCAAGGAAGGCGGTGCATCTTTGAAGATTGGCGTGTATCGACACTTGTGGCACTTCTTGACCATTTTGGTACGGTCGGCTTCCATGGTCGGCCAAAAGTACCCTTGTCGATGATCTTTTGGCGAGCATGTTTCCGCTCATGTGGGTTCCACATATGCCTTGATGAACATGGTCCATTATTTCTGGGCCTCTTCCTCGGTGGCGCAAAGGAGGTTTCCTTGGGGATGTTTCTTGAATAAACGGCCGGCCGTGATGACGTAATTGGCGGCCCAACCTCTTAAGGGCAATCTGAGTCTTGGTCTGTCTCGGAGTGGTATGGTTCCATCTAGGATGAAATACCAAATGTCGTGGTACCATGGTTTCCCTTCGGAGTTTTCAACGGCGGCACCTTTGGATAACCATTTGTCTTTGCGGATCGTGAAGATCTATAACGGCGCAGTATGCAGGAGTTGCACGCCGTGTTATCTTGAAGGGTTTAACTGCTTTTCCTTTAGGGATTTCAACCAAAGAAGCAAGTGTGGCTAGTGCGTCCGCAAATCGATTTTTGTCTCTGGGGAGATAGTGGAATGAGACATCTTGAAATTGATGCGCCAGTTCTTGGAGGTGGGTACTGTATCTTTGAAGGGTTGGATCTTGGACCCTCCACTTCTTTAATGTCTGATTGATGATCAATTGGGAATCCCCGAATACCTCGAGTTCAGTCACGTTGCGTTCTAGGGCTGCCTCAAGCCCCGCTATGCAAGCCTCGTATTCCGCGGTATTGTTGGTGGCGTCAAAGTCAAGACGTACTGCTAGTGGAGTGTAGATGTCGTTAGGGTCCACCAATAACATTCCGATGCCAAACCCTCTCTTGTTGGCTGCGCCATCGAAAAATAATTGCCACTTATTTTCTTCTATGCTTAGGATGTCCTCATCAGGGAATCGCGGGTCTTCCCCCTTCACTTCGTCGCAAGGAAATTCGGCTAACTGATCTGCGAATACACTCTCTCTGACGGATTTCTGAGTGACGTAAGTGATATCATACCCCGCGAGCATGAAGTATCATTTGGCTAGTCTCGAAGACAAATTTGATTTGTCTAGGATATATTTCGGTGGATCCATCTTTGCGATGAGACGGATTTGGAAAGGCTTCCATATAGTGCTTTAACCTTTGTGATACCCAGACAAGAGCAGCGCATGACTTGTCGAGTGGAGAGTAGTTGATTTCACGCCTTGGAATCTGCGGGCGACAAAGTAGATGGCATTTTACGTGTGCGAGGCGCCGTTCTTGAGCAAGCATAGCCCCTAATGCGTTGTCTGTGATTGTGAGGTATAACTTCAAGGGCTTCTCCTTGTGTGGTGGAACCAGGATAGGTGGGGAAGTCAAGTAGTGCTTAACTTTCTCGAATGCTTCTTGACATTCTTCGGTCCATTCTTGAGGTGCGTTTTTCTTAAGTAGCTTAAAGATGGGGTCGCACATTGTAGTCGAGTTGATTAATGAATCGGCTGATATATTGGAAGTCTCGCCCATGAATCCCTTTACTTCTTTACGTGTCCGGGGTGGAGGCATGTACGTGATGGCCTTTATCTTGGCGGGATGCGCTTCTATGCCGCGTTACGTGACCATGTATCCCAAGACTTTCCCTTTGACTACTCCGAATGAGCATTTGGCGGGGTTGAGTCTCATTTTGTCTTTGTCTCGATCGATTGAAGAATTTTCGAGATCTCTCGAAGTGTTGGCCATCTGTCCCCTTCGAGTGGATAATCATGTCGTCCACATACACCTCTATTTCTTTATGGATCATGTCGTGGAATAGTGTCGTGGCTTGCTCTCGATAGGTAGCCCAGCGTTCTTGAGACCAAACGGCATGACCGTGTAGCGTAACGTTCCCAAGGTGTGGTGAATCTTTGTTTTGTCTTGGTCCTCTTACGCCATGAGGATTTGGTTATACCACTGCGAACCCGTCGACGAATGAGCGGACCTCGTATCTTCTTTGTGGCATCGACCAACATGTCTATGTTTGGTAGCGGGAAGTCATCTTTAGGGGATGCCTTGTTCAAGTCTTGAAATCAACACGGACTCGTATTTTCCCGTTTGACTTGGCTACTTGCCTTGTGTTTGCTAACCATTCCGGATATTCAATCTCTTTGCTGAACCCTACATTCAAGAGTTTCATAATTTCTTCTTTCACTTGCATTGACCATTCCGGCTTGATTCTGCGTAGCTTACGCTTGGCGGCTTGGCGTTGGGTAGCAAAGTGGTATCTTGTGCTCTACAACTGGCGATTCAACCCGGGCATATCTTTGTAGGACCAAGCGAATACGTCGACATATTCTACGAGGAGGTGGGTCAAGGTTTCTCTGTCTTCCCCCTTGAAGAAGGCTGCCGATCTTTGTTTCTCACGGGGTCTTCTCGTTGTCCCAAGATTAACTATTTGCATTTCCTCGTCGTCAAGCGGGGCCATTCTTTCCACAACGACCTACTTGCTTAGCTAATTCTTTTAAGATTTGTTCGTTATCTTGATCTATCTCATCGTATGATTCATTATTAACGTGTTTGTTATATTGATTATTATTAGTTAATTCATCATTTACGATGTTAGCAATCTCGGGGTACTCGGAAAGATCAAAGTTTTCATTAAGGAAGTAAGGGAATACATGTTCGGCCACCGCCTCGATTTCCTCTTGAGTGAGTTCTACGGAGGTGGAGCACACTTCTAATGTAAAAGTTGTAGGGCCTATCTTCTGCGAGGGTGGGGAGTGCAACCAAGCTCTTTGATCATGAAGTCTTCATCAACAATTGGTCCTCCGGTGACGTGCCGATTTAGAATTGGCTTATCACATTTACGTATTAGTCTTGTGTAGTCGGTAGTTGGAGCGTCCCCCTTGGATATTGCATGAATCTGGCTGTCTTCTACCCGGCCCCGGTCTTGGCATTGTCGTAGCATGTCTTTTCCCAACACAAAGTCCCATTCGCTTGTCATTTCTGCCTTTGTGCCCCTGAAAATCATTAGGGATCGGTGGGACGGATTACATTTCATCTGAGAAGCATCGCAGATCCGAAGATTTCAAAGCCCAGTTGGCGCTTTCCTTTATCATCAGTCCATGGTTCTGAAAAGATAAAGTAGGTAATACTTTCCCCTTCTCGAACAAAGTAGCCATTGAGTGTCCTCCGATATGGTTTGAGGTTGCAATCCTTGAACTTTGGGTCATTGTAGTCTTTGTACGAGGTTCCTTCCCACTTGATTTGAGTGAAGCCCCACTCTTCTATGTCATCTTCATCGTGGATGGAGATGTCGTATCCTAGTCCATGCTTTGTGTGAGGCGGGGGGACCGGTGGTGGTTCCGTTATTCCTTGTAAGTGCTTTCCAAGCCCCAATCCGAAAGTACCCTTTTGCTAGCATCATTCTCCAGGACGGGGAAGGCTTCCGGAAAACCTAAGTGCCTTTGAGTAGTCGTTTTCGTTGCAAGTGTCTATGATGTTCACGGTGCTTTCTTTCTCGATCTCAAAACCACTTTGAACAGAAATCGAAGTGCTATGTTGTACTTCGAGGATAGGACTAGCGGTGACCATCTCTCCGTGTATGGTGACTATAGTGTTGTTGTGTACTGAACTTGATGCATTGGTGCAAGGAGGAGGGCACACCCCTATGTCATGTAGCCAAGGGTGACCAAGTAGCAAGTTGAAGGATGTCGGGATGTCGATGACTTGAAATTCGATGCTCATAGTGACTTGTCCCATTTCTACGGGTATTACAACCGATCCCGGAGCGGTTCTAGCGGTACAATCGTACCCCCTTACGGTATGCCCGGATGGCTTGAGGTCTTTGTGGGTGAGGCCTAATGATGATAAGGCTTTCTTCGGGAGGACATTGATTGCAGAACCATTGTCAACCAAAATGCGTGGCATTCGGTACCCATTCACCTTAGCAGTTATGTAAAGGGCCTCATGATGATTGTTCCCATAGGATGGGAGGTCCAAGTCAGTGAAAGTGATGACGTTGCCAAACTGCACTTGGCCAATCATTTGAGTGAGCTCTTCGGGTGTTGCTTCTGAGGAAATGGTCATTTGAGCCAATGCCTTTTTCAACATCTCGCGGTGCTTGTGAGATGCTCCTATGAGATCCCAAACCGAGATATTTGCTTGTGTCTTTTTCAATTGAGTTAAGAGAGGGTCCTCCGGCTCACTTGGCGATGAGGCTTTAGCTTGTTTTGGAGGATTTTCGTCCCTTGGGTCTTTGTTGGTGATCACACGACCGGATCGTGTGAGTAGGTTGACTGTTTTAGACCCTTTTTCCTTTTGTTCTAAGATTTCCTCCCAAGACATCATATAACAGAAAGAAGATTCATTAAATTCAAGAGGGCTCTCGTCCACAATTGTGGCTAGACGAGTAGGGTCCTCGAAGCTACTTTCTATCTCTATTAAATTGACTTCATTGTTTGGCAAAGGATTAGTAACAACATTTGGTAACCCTATCTCTTTATCGTCAAACAAATCTTGGATGACGTCTTTCAAGTGGAAGCAAGAGTTGGTGTCGTGACCGGTGAAGTTGTGGTACTTGCAGAAGAGATGATGAGCATGGTTGGCGGGGAGATCTTTCTTTGGAGGTCCGCCTTCTCTTGGTTTGATTTTCCCATTCTTGACAAGTACTTCGAAGAGTTCTTCTTGGGTGATTCCCTCAAGCTTGTCATAATGCCTATCTTTCTTCTTCTTTTGTGGTGGAGGTACCGCAGAGTACTTACCATTTCCGGGATGATTGAAGACAATGGCATTGACAGATGCATCCTTGGGATTGGAGGAGGAAGAAGAGCTCTTGTTGTAGCGGAATCCACTTTCTTTCTTGGCTTCCCTTTTACGTTTGATGAGGTCATCTAACCGTATGCCCGACTTGTGAAGTTCGGCGAAGCTAGGAAAGTAGTTGCCGGCTAGCTTGTCTTGATATTCCTCTCTAAGGCCTTTGTATGAGGATGTGAATTTGCTCGTCTAGGTTGGGCCTATCAACGATTTCGGTTAGCTTGGTTCTCCACCTTTTGACAAAATCTGTGAAGGACTCGTTCGGTTGTTGCTTGGTTTGCTCAAGATCCCTTCTAGTGGTGCGATAAGTGGAGTTGTCCTCGTATTGCTTTTGGAAGGTACAACTAGCAAGTGGCCAGTCTAGTCTTGTTGAGAGTGGGAGGGTCATATACCAATCTCTAGCAGCACCATCGAGAGTTTGTGGAAAGCATTGGGCTAACGGGTTGTCATCAACACCCATAGGTAGCATGGCCCAGAGTAGGTCTCCAAATGTGATTTGGGACAGGTGGTGCCATTGAATTTTTGCAATGTCGGGTGTCTTGTACTTTCTAGGAAGCTTTGACATAGGCGACGAAGGGTATCGTAATCGATCGAGAGCGTGGCTCCCTTACTCACATCAAGGGCTGCAAGTTTCTTTTCTAGCATGGCCATGGTAAGGGGTTCATTCTTGCTTTCCCCCTTGCTTTCTTTCTTGGATGTGCAGCTTTCATTGTCGAATGAGGAAGATGATGAGCTAGACTCGTACCTCTTTTTCTTGCCTTTGCTTTTGCGGCAACCCTTGGCCCTTTTAGTGTATGACTCCTCTTCTCCGGAGGAAGAGTCATTTTTCTTCTTCTTTTCTTTGTTGGCTAGTGCAGCCCTAAGCTCTTGAATTTCTTCCACGCGAGTGTGGATTTGGGAAGCTTGCACTTCTAGGCGGTCATTGGCTTCTTCCGTAAGTTTGTGGTTGTTTTCGGACAGGGTCTCATTTCCCGGAATGTTGTCGATGTCAGACATTGTGTTGGGAGTCTTGGAGTTGAGTAGCTTCGGAAAACTGACAGAAGATATGCAGATATCAGGATCTAGCCCCAACGAATCGGAAGCAGGCTTAAACGGCTCAGGCTCAAATTCAGCAGACAGAAGCATTATCTCGTGCGAGATTAGTAATCCCGCGTGAGATAATCACACGGAAAGTCGATTTTTATTTAGCCCTAATTTTTGGTCGGAACGGAAAGTCCGTTTTGAGGGGTTTCTAAGGCCTTTATCAGAACCTAACGACTAAGCAATCAATCCGATTCTTGTAAAGCAAAGCCATGTAAGATTGTTTTTTGAAGGATTATATGCACATTTTTTTTGAAGGGACATCCGAAAGGGTCATTCCGAAGGGACTTTTTCCGAAGGGACTTTTCCGAATCCTTCTTTATTGTCAATTTTGCATGGCTTTGTTTTGATCAAAAACAAGAAAAGATCACCGAGTCAAAACCGACCGGTCACGGAGTGATCCTAAAAAGTCAATCTACATGAGAATGTGGCGATGCAGGGCTGGAAGGCTAGGCTCCCCGCGATATGACAATCTAAGTGGATTGAATACGCGGAGTGGGATTGTCCAACTTCGGAGAGACCGGCGACTAGGTGGTTACCGTCATCCGTCCTTAGTGTGGGTCCCGGGTTTATAGAGGGTATGTAGTGCAATGACAGTTATATATGAGTGCGCGTGTGTGATAGTCAATCTATGTGATAGAGTAAAATAGGAAGTTTTTTTTGAAAGTCAAAAGAGAAAACAGATAGTGGCCGCACCAAGTGGTTGCCTACGTTTCTCCCAATTTAGGAAGACTCAGGCCGTCGTAGTTCCACATAAAGAGAGATAAAGAGAGATAAATAATTTAATTTACAACTCCCGAATCCCCAATGGACCGGACTTTAATTAAATAAAACCCAATCACACGCAGTTCATAAATAATAATCAATTATTTAAGGAAAACAAAGGTCCGAGTTCTACATCTTAAGGGAGGCTTTAAGATGCGAGAACTCTGCAGATAATGAATCCTGGGATCCCCCTTGCGTGTTCGACCCTCGTCTTGGACCACGGGATGAACAGGAGAAACCAGAAACAACCAGATTGCCGAAGCCATATCTCGCGCGAGATATGATATCTCGCCGCGAGATAAGCTTCATCTGAGAGCAAAAAATTCGAATTTTACTAATTTTTTTTGAAAACCTCTCTTTTAATTTTGACGCAAGTTTAAGCCTCTTAATTTTCAGTCCCCAGCGGAGTCGCCACTGTAGCGTTGTGAGAAAGAAATTCTGATTCCTTTTTATTTTTTATGAGTCGCCACCTATATTATTTGATTGGAAACATAGAAAAACCATTTGAAAGAGATTTGAGTTCGGGGCTTAGGTTATGAAATGGGTAGGTTTAGAAGGCATCCATTTCACCCAATCCGGAGATCGGTCTTGCTAAAGAAAAGAGAGGTTTTTCAAAAGAAGAAGTAAAAACGAATCTAAATACTACAAATAAAGGTCCATTTGACGAGGTCAAACGGAATGTAGAATCGATTGCTTCGAGACCGTCTCCATGATTTGGAGAGGCTCTAGGCCGATCCTAGATTCTATGGACTTATACCACTCTAACAATCAATTAGAAGGAAGTTTAGGAATTACCTTGCGTGAGGTGATTTGGGCAGAGTTTCGACTCAAGTTTAGAGTCGACCCTTCACACGGACAGAGCTTCGCCTTGGTCCTTGGTTTGGAGATTGATGCTTGTTTATCAACAAGGTTGATAAACAAACTATGAGGTGAGTTTTTAGGGTGATTTTGAGGGATTCCTTCAGGGAAAGAAAACGACAAAATGTGTGTGTTATGTAAATTCGAGGTTTGGGATTTTCGACCTCCGACCCCTTGGAAGTCACCAAGTATTTATAGAGGTTGGATATGAAGAAGTGGAGAGTTAAAACCCTATCAGATGGTTCTAGAACTCCTCTCCCATTGGTTGGCCGGAGAGATAAAGTTTTATCTCGAAAAGAGGTTGAAATCGACGAGGGAACTGTCGTGCGCAATCTGCAGGGGATATCTCGCGCGAGACACGCCATCTCGCGGCGAGATATTGCTCCTGTGGACAGTTTTGTCCTTTCCTCGTTATCTCGTATGCAGTTTAGTCCCAAACTAACGGTAGTTAGTCAAAACTTAACGAAACATGCCGAAATGGTGGATTTCTACTTCTTGACTCAAAGCGAGACTTAGAGTGGTATAAGTATGTTCCGATGTGTTCAGAATGGGGTGTCTACAGATAGTCGCCGCGGACCTGGTTCACGATCAATTGAGAGTCACAAAAAGCCGCTATCTTGGTGGCTCCAAAGCACTTTGCATATTCGATTGCTGCTATCAGCGCCTCATACTCTGCTTGATTGTTCGACGCTTGAAACTTGAATCTTAAAACTTCTTCAAAAACTCTGTTGTTTTCTGGTTCGACTAGCACAATTCCTGCTCCACTGAGGTCCTTTGTTGCCGACCCATCTGAATAGATTTTCCAACATCCTAGAGGCAAAACTAACTCTACGGGCTGGTCGCTAACCTCTTTTCCCTTGCTCATTTTTGGTGGCGGCCGTTGATCGTCGTCGATGGTGAATGACGTTTCAACTAGGAAGTCTACCAAGGCCTGTGCTTATAAAGTCTTTCTTACCATATAACGGATGTCAAATTATGTCAGCTTAATGCTCCAATTCAGTAGGCGGCCAGAACTCTCAGGGCGATGTAAAATTTTCTGGAGTGGGGTATTGGTGTAAACAACGATTGGGTAGGCGGAGAAGTAAGCTCGTAGCTTTCGTGCTGTGATGACGAGAGCGTAAGCAATATTTTCCGCATTGAAGTAACGGGTTTCTACATCCGACAAGGCTTTGCTAACATAGTAGACTGGCCTCTGCGTCCCATCTTCTTCCCTAACCAATACGGCGGCGACGGCTTTGTCACTCGCCGAGAGGTAAACATATAGATCTTCTCCTGCTACGGGGCTTTGGAGGAGTGGTGGGGAGCCAAGATACTCTTTTAGCTGTTTGAATGACTGGGAACACTCTTCCGTCCATTCGAAATCCTTAGCACCTCGGAGAGCCTTGAAAAACGGAAGCGACCTTTCGGCAGACTTGGCAATGAAACGACCTAAGGCCGCTACTCGTCCATTCAGGCGTTGAACCTCCTTGATGCTCGTAGGCTCTGCCATGTCAATCAAAGCCTTGATTTTTTCGGGGTTGGATTCGATTCCCCGTAGTGAGAGCATAAACCCCATAAATTTTCCTGCTGCAACTCCAAAAACGCACTTAGCTGGGTTGAGAACCATGTTATTAGCTCGTAGATTGATGAAAGTCTGCTGGAGGTTGTTGACGTGCTTCCTCTTCTTGGATTTGACAACCATGTCGTCAACGTATGCCTCCAGGTTGTCGCCGATCTGATCCTTGAACACCTTGTTGATCATTCTTTGGTACGTTGCTCCGGCATTCTTGAGCCCAAAAGGCATCTTCGTGTAGCAATAAGTTCCCCCTGCAGCCTGAAAGGCCGTCTTCGGAATATCCTCTTCGGCCATCTTTATTTGGTGATAGCCAGAGTATGCGTCGAGGAAGCTCAGAGTTGTATGTCCGGCCACAGAGTCGACGAGCTTGTCGATTCTGGGTAAGGGGTAACTATCTTTGGGGCATGCCAAGTTTAAGTCGGTGAAATCTACACAGAGTCTCCACTTCCCATTTGGTTTTTTCACTAGAACCACATTAGCCAACCAAGTCGTGAAACCAGCGTTCACAATAATTCCAGCGCTCAGTAACTTCTCAATTTCTTGTTTTATAGCGACCTCTTTCTCAGAAGAAAAAACTCTGCATCTTTGTTCTTTGAACTTCATGGTAGGGTTCACTCCAAGCCTGTGAACTGCCACGTCTTCTCTGATACCCTTCATATCTTCCACTCTCCAGGCAAAAACATCGAGGTTCTGTTTGAGTAGGGAGATTATCTCTTCCCTCTCCTCAGTGGATAACTGAGACCCCAGCTTGATCTTCTGCTCTGGATAGCTTGGGTTAATGATCAGTTCTGTTAACTCGTCGGCTGGCTTCATCTCAGGGGCGTTGTCCCTACAGTCCATGGATTCAATGACAATTTCTTTGATTTTTCTTCTTGCCTCAGGGGTCAGATCTGGAACCTCGTCCTCAATGAGCTTGTCTAGCTCGGCCCCCGATTCATGGGCGGTCAAAAGTTATGGTTCAGCGGCTTGATCGTCCATGAATATTTCATCAAAGTCTTGTGGGTCGTCGACACATTTGATTGTCGAGACACTGGCGTGAGAGGTCGTCGTTTGTTTAACAGACTTGGAGAGCTACACCGTTTGATCTGGGTCGTCTATTTTAATGGTCCGCTTTGCCCTCAGTACATGCTCTAGGAATTTTGGAGCCGTCCCCAACACGCATCCAACTCCAGCAAGCGTGGGAAACTTGACTCGTTGATGAGGGACCGAAGCGACGATCCCCAAAGCGGCTTGGCCAGGTTGGCCAAGAATTGCGTGGTAGTCACTGACGACGTCAATCACAATAAAAGTCACAATTTTGATGGTTCTCAACGGGTGTTCTCCAATGTCGACTGGAAGGTCAATCTGGCCCTTTGCATCAACTCAGTGGTTGGTGAATCCTTCTAGACGACCTAAGTAAGGACTTAGGCGGCTATCGGGTAGACCCATCCGTTGGTAGACGTTGTAAAACAAAATGTCCTTGGCCGCTCCAGTATCGACTAAAATTCTCCTCGATTCACAGTTGTCAATGAATAGGGAATGACCGGCGTACATTGACGAGCCAATGGGTTAGCTGCTAACTCGTAGGGAAAAAAGCTTATCACGTCGTTTGGAACCTCCGACTTGTGGGGGACATGAGGGGCTTTCTTGAGATGGTAGATGGCGCTTTTGATTTAATTTTTGCTTGTCTCTTCAGAAATAACCAAGACCATCCTTGGCTGCCTCTCCGGAGGGCCGTCGTTGGCAACTCGAGTGTTGGCTGCTTGACGATCCTTCCTCACGTACTCCTGGAGACGACCATCATCGATCCATCTCTGGATGATTTTCTTCAAACTGAAACATTCCTCAGTGTCATGTCCCTTATCTCTGTGGTATTCACAATATTTGTTCATATTCTTTTTTGTTGGGTTTTACGGGTCCATGCGCAGCGGAATTAAGCATTAAAAACATAAAACCCAAGAAGCCCTAGGATCCGTTCTATACAATTAATTTGAATACCTATGAGATAGAATTAAACCAACCTTGAAACGCTTTCCGGTCTTGAGCTATCGAACGATTTGATTATGTGATATCAAATCACAAACTTCGTTCTTCAACTTGCTTGAACTCTAGGCCTTGATCGATGAACGAGCGAAGACCCTCTTTCGGTATCCACACCTTTGAATGAATTCAAGAACAACTTCTTGATGATTGCTAGATCTAAAACCTTGAAGAATATTGAGAGAATTTGATTGTGAATTTTGCTTTAAAATTTCGGCTAGGCTTTTAGGTCTGACAGAACCCTTGTATTTATACTACAATAGTGTAAATACCTCTTCTAATCGAATTAGGAGAGGCAGTGTCAAAAACGCGTATTGGCCTATTATGTCGCGCGGTATATCAAGCCATTGGCTTGATATGTCGCGTGACATAAGTAGCGATTCTGAGCCTCTCAATCATTCTTCCTCGGTTTAACCAATTCATTCTAGTTGTGTGTGACCCAATAGGATTACATCATGTTGGCAATGAGTTCGATCATATCGAACCTCATAAGACATAAGCGGACTCTAGCAAGCCATTATGTCTACCCAAATGATGTAACGTAAGAGTTCACGTTTCCAATGGTGTACTTCCATTTCTCCCTTTGTCTCACGATGTCATATTTGAACACAAGTCATGGTCCTTGTCAACTTGTTATTGTTCAATGCTTTCTCGATTCTTGAGTATAATGATAATTCCAATCACATTGGGGTACGGCCATACACTTTCATCATTATCACTCATCGAGGGGCCCAAGCATAACATCTCTCTTTCGAGGGACAAATTCCTTCTTGACTTATCATCCTTCCCATCATGAATCCGATCATGCCAATGATAGTCTTTATAGATATCGTGTTAAGATATCGTTTGACTAAAATCAAACATGACTTTCATCATATGTAAGGTTATGATAGTCTTAGGTCTAGGAAATAAATGAAGTAACCGTATGAGATTTAAGTATGACATTTGACCATGACATAAATCTCATGGGTCATGTCCGATCACTTGTTCTCTAACAAGTACCCATAATTTCAATGTGCATCTCTTATGCATATAATCATCACATGATTATCCATTGACAATTATACTAATTTATTCTCTTAATAATTAGGGACAGAGATTATTATAAACAAATATACAAAACATATAATAATCAAATAATAAACATCTCATATAATAATAAATAATGTCAACACATAAGTCTATCAATCATAGGCCTAGGGCATAACACCACAGCCTCTCCCACTTGGCACTAGGCCCAATCTACCATGTATCGAATACCCGTGGACCTAACATGACCATCATGTTTAGCTTGCGAGAGAGCCTTAGTTAGTGGGTCCGCAACGTTGTCATCAATGTCTACTCTGCATATCTTAACGTCTTCCCTTTCACATATCTCATGGATAATGTGGAAACGTCGAAGTATGTGTTTGGATCTCTGGTGTGATCTTGGTTCCTTTGCTTGTGCAATGGCACCATTGTTATCACGATAAAGTTCAATAGGATCTACGATGCTTGGGAACGACTTCCAAATCACTAATGAACTTCTTGATCCAAAATGCTTCCTTATTGCATCGGATGCCGCTATGTACTCGGCTTCGGTTGTAGAATCGGCGACGGTACTTTGCTTGGAACTTTTCCAACTCACAGTGCCTCCATTAAGCATAAACAAAAATCCAGATCATGATGCGAAATCATCTTTGTCGGTTTGGAAGCTAGCATCCGTGTAGCCTTTTACTACAAGATCTTCTTCCATTCCTCAAAAGACCAAGAATACATCCTTAGTTCTTCGTAAGTACTTAAGGATATTCTTGACTGCTATCCAATGTGGTTCACCGGGATCAGATTGGTACCTACTCGTCATGCTTAGAGTACACGAGACATCGGGTCTAGTACATAACATAGCATACATGATAGACCCAATTGCCGAAGCATATGGAATACCATTCATTCTCTTTCGCTCATCATTAGTCTTTGGACATTGATTCTTGCTGAGAGATATACCATGCAACATTGGCAAATTCCCTCTTTTAGAATTTTCCATTTGGAATCTTCTAAGGACTTTGTCAATGTAAGTACTTTGACTTAAACCAATCATCCTCTTGGATCTATCTCTATAGATCTTGATACCAAGGATATATGCGGCTTCGCCCATATCTTTCATTGAAAAGCACTTTCCCAACCAAAACTTGACAGTCTCTAGTGCAGGAATGTCATTTCCAATGAGTAAGATATCGTCGACATACAACACTAAAAATAGTGCTACGCTCCCACTAATTTTCTTGTATACACAAGGTTCATCTTCGTTCTTGATAAAGCCAAATTCCTTGATTGCTTCATCAAAACGTAGATTCCAACTCCTTGAAGCTTGCTTCAATCCATAAATGGATTTACGCAACTTACACACCTTGTTAGAATTTTACGGGCGACAAAGCCTTCAGTTTGTATCATGTATACATCCTCAAGTAACTTCCCATTAAGGAAAGCTGTTTTGACATCCATTTGCCATATCTCATAGTCATAATATGCGGCTATGGCAAGTAAAATTCTAATAGACTTAAGCATAGCTACAGGCGAAAAGGTTTCATCATAGTCTATACCATGAATGTTTGCCTATATCCCTTAGCTACTAGCCTAGCCTTATAGGTGTGCACCTTCCCATCCATGTCGGTCTTCTTCTTGAAGACCCATTTGCACACCTATGGTTTTTACACCTTCGGGTGGATCAATCAAGTTCCAAACTTGATTATCAGCCATGGATTGTAATTCGGACTTCATGGCTTCTTGCCATTTTTCCGAATCCGGAGCGGACATCGCTTCTTGATAGCAAGTGGGTTCATCATTTTCAATTAACTCCACTTCATCACTTTCCGTAACGAGAAATCCATATCTCTCGGGTTCGGATCGTGATCTACCACTTCGGCGAGAACTTGTGCATCTTGAACCGGTTCCACAACGGTTTGTGAACTTGGTTCAGTTTCTACCATTGGTTCAATGTTGTTTTCGGGTTCTCGAACTTCTTCGAGATCTATTTTACTCCCACTGGTTCCTTTGCGAAGAAACTCCTTTTCTAAGAAAGTACCATTTCGAGCAACAAACACTTTGTTCTCGTTTCGGTTGTAGAAATAGTATCCTTTGGTTTCCTTAGGATATCCCACAAAAACACATTTATCAGATTTAGGTGCTAGCTTGTGAGAAGTTAACTTCTTGACATATGCATCACAACCCCAAATCTTCATGAAAGACAAACTAGGTTTTCTTCCATGCCACATCTCATATGGGGTCTTTTGAACCGATTTGGTAGGAACTCTGTTTATAGTGAAAGCGGCGGTTTCTAGTGCATGTCCCCAAAAGGATAAAGGAAGCTCAACTTGACTCATCATAGAATGAACCATGTCCAACAAAGTTCTATTCCTCCTTTCGAGACACACCATTCCATTGTGGTGTTCGGGTGGAGAGAGTTACGAAATGATTCCACAACTCTTAAGATGACTGTCAAATTCTTGGCTCAAATATTCACCACCTCGATCGGATCGAAGTACCTTAATAGTTTTGCCAAGTTGATTTTGCACCTCATTTTGAAATATTCGAAATATCTCAAACGATTCACTCTTATGTTTCATTAGATAAACATATCCAAATCTACTATAATCATCGGTGAATGTTATGAAGTACCGAAATCCTCCCCTAGCATCGCTACTCATAGGCCCACATACATCGGTATGTATGAGTCCTAATAAGTCGCCCGCCCTTTCACCGGTTTTGGTAAATGGGTCCTTGGTCATCTTGCCAAGTAAACAAGATTCGCATGTCTCATATGATTCATAATCATGTGAGTCCAAAAATCCATCTTTGTGGAGTTTAGAAATGCGTTTCTCGTTTATATGGCCAAGACGACAATGCCATAAGTAAGTGTGGTTTACATCATTGGGTTTAGATTTCTTGTTAATGTTATAGACATCATTATCGCGATTTTCAACATCAAGAATATAAAGGCCATTGAATGAAACGGCAGATACAATAATGCATATCACTCTTGTAAATAGAAAATTTCTTATCACATATAAGAAAATTAAAACCTTCATTATCCAAACATGAAATCGAAATAATATTCCTACTTAAAGCTGGAACGTAATAACAATTGTTCAAAACAAGTATTAGTCCACTAGGTAAAGTAACTTCATAAGTTCCTACGGCTAATGCAGCAACTCTTGCTCCATTCCCCACACGTAGGTCCACTTCACCTTCCTTAAGCATCATACTGTTCTTTAGACACCTGCACATTTAAACAAATGTGAGTTCCACATCCGGTATCCAATACCCAAGAACTAGAAGTAGATAGGAATATATCTATAACAAAGATACACGAAGTTGAAGCAACTCCTTTGCTCTTCTTCGGTGCTTCCTTGTATTTTGCGCAATTTCTCCTCCAATGTCCAATCTCATTGCAATGGAAGCAGATTGCGTCCCTTCTTGGGACTTAGGCTTAGCCTCTTTAGGCTTGGAGGCCTCTTTGGGCTTGGCAACCTTTGCCTTAGGATTAGCAACCTTTGCTTTTCCTTTACCCTTGAACCCTTTCCCCTTGTTAACCATTAGCACTTGATCGGTCTTCTTCTCGACAATACTGGTTTCCGCAGTAGTCAACATTTGAACTAACTCGGAAAGGTTTCTATTCATTCCACCCATGTTATAGTGCATTATGAAATGACTAAAACTTTTAGGTAATGAATTCAATATTATGTCGGTAGCCAACTCTTGGCTAATTGGAAAACCGAGCCTTTCAAGATGCTCAATGTGGCCCTTTAACTTGAGAGCATGGGGACCAACAGCTTGTCCTTCACTCATCTTGCATGAGGTCAAGGATGCAACCGTGTTGTACCTTTCTTGCCTAGCTTGAATTTGGAACATTTCCATCGGCCCGATTGTTTAAGTCGATTGTCCCCAAGTGCTCAAGATTCTTCGAAGACTCTTGCACATGGCGGAGAGCATAAGGCAACTAACATCGTAGAGTCACGCTTGTGCTTCGAGATATTGTTCCCTTATTGCCCTAGCGGCATTGGCGACGAGGTTCGGGTGGAATAGGTTCGGTGAGAACGTACAGTTTCTCCTCTTGTTTGAGAACAATTCTCAAACTACGGATCCAATCCATATAGTTTGTACCATTCTCTTCCAACTTTTCCTTCTCAAGACGGATCGCAGTGAAAAGTGATTATTGTTTGATGCCATTTATTCTACAAAAAGATATACATAAAATATGAACACATATAAGTAAACATATCATATGAGAAGTATAGTGCATTTAAATAAATGCTCCCACTAAATTATACACCTTCAAATGCAAATAAGCATAATATACATTTAATGGGCTAAGATCCAACTTTAATTCAATTTCAAGTTTGCTATGGCAAACCGCTCAAAATTAAATTAATTAGGTAGAAAACATCAATCATATCACATATATGACTCTTAGATCTTTTATGAGATCAATTCAAGACATCATATGTTTAGGCATATTTTAATCTCATCTTATGCCTTGGGTCCAAAACCATTTTGATAACCCAATTAAGTTCATTCACTTTAAAACGTATAGGAACCACCATTTCCTCATCTTGCTCGCATTCGAATAGAATCAAAGCACCTTGCTATGGCAAGCCCACCCAAAACTATCCGAATGGTCTCAAGTGTTTTTAATCATGAATTGGCATAAAGAACTTAAAAGTTAAATGAAGGTTCTTTAAAGGTAGATTATAAGCATATCAGAAAGATAGTCAAAATCATGCACCAGGTAAGTTCCCAGGAAGATAGGTGAGCCGCAAGGACTTCTTAAGTACCAACTCTTCCTTAGACAGAACTCTCCTAGACATGCATAATTAGAAATCAACTCTGATTAGGCAACATAATCCTTACCTTTTATAAACAATCAGTTTCCTTTTAAATTTCGCGTATTTATGACTTGTTTCCATAAACAATCATAAGATCCAAAATTTACAATGTCTAAATCTAAACATATTAGGAAACTAAATATCATGTTTCAACTAAACATCTAATTTTAATAATTCTTAACAATTAAGAACAAATAATTCATGCATCGCAACAATTAATAAAACATATCTAAATTAATTAAGCATGCATAAACAATGAATCAATCTAGCATGGACTTATAAACTCAATTTTATAACATCCAGATTTTCATATACATTGCAATAATTATTAAAATCAGATTTTAATCAATTAATCATGTATATCAATGAATCAATCTATCGCGGACTTATAAACTCAATTTTATAACATCCAGATTTTCATATCAACATATCAGATTGTAAACACAATCATAGAATAGCAGAAAATTTGAACAAACAGATTCTGCCCAGTTTTGGCTTGTTATGTCGCGTGACAACATCAGCCAGAGGCTTAATATGTCGCGCGACTGTAAGTACCCCAATCTGGATCACCCCCTTTCAAACACACGGGAAACACCGCAGACTCATCCACGCAGTCTCAGAGACCTCTCTCACTCAAAACCCTCTCAAAACCCTCTCAAGCCCCCAACCAAACCAAGGGAGGAGCCTCTCTGGGATAAAAAGGGACAAAAGGACCTTTTGGGAATTTTCAGGAAATCAGAAAAGCAATTAAGGTCCGTACGGACCTCTTTGTCTCAATGATTACTGAATCCCCTTAAAGTCCACAATATTCCCTCAAATCCCGGGGAAAATGATTACTTCCCTGCAGAGTTGGTCCGTACGGACCTCTTTGCATGCAAGATGGTCCGTACGGACCTTATTGCTCAGGGAACACCATCATTCCAGAATATTCTCCATCATTGCGAGATTCCCTCAAATCGAGGAAATCCAAAATTACGGATAACCAAGAAGGTCCGTACGGACCTCTTTGCTCCGAAATTTTTACTATAAATAGAGGGCTTCCCTCCTCATTTTCACACACCTCCCTCTTCTCTCTCCCTCCCTTAGCCTTCTGGCTCCCCTCTAAGTCCTCTCGAGGCACTCCGGCCCCTTTCGGATCCTTCCGAGGCCTTCCGAGCTCCCTTGTGGTGCTCCGAAGCCTCTCCGAGCGCTCCCGAGACGCTCCCGTGCCGCCCCGAGGCACTCTCGAGGTACTCCTGAGGCCCCTCGCGGTACTCCGAGGCCTTGCCAGTCTTTCCACGGTGTCCGGCTCTTTCCGAGTCAAACCGACGATCCCAAACCACGCCGAAACTACGCCGAGTGACTCACCGCCACAACGCACGCCGAACCTCTGCCCGAGTGATCCAGACGATCCCCACGCACGCCGAACCTGCCGAACGCAGCTGCAACCTCAACTCACGCCGAAACTCTGTCCGCGGACAACCGGCATCTCCCGAAGCAATCCGATCCATGCAGGAACGCTACTCCAGACCTCAAACACCATTCCCCGGCGGAAGACAGACACGAACCAACATTGGTAAGGCTTCCTTCCTATACTATTTCAATACATTTCCATACATAGCATACAATGTAGACATCCGATCTGACATGCATTTTTAAAAGCACACACACACACAACATTTAAAGGATATTAGGGGTATCCGAAAGACTCGTTTTACGAGGCTACTCGGGTGAGCTCTAATATTCTAATATTCTCTTCCTGGGAGTCATCTCGACCTCCGAACTCAAAATCTCATCACACAAAAACAGGTTTAAAATTATCTTTAAGCTGATGCCCTTTTCAATGTTTTGGGCTTAATAAAAACGGCGTGGCGACTCTACAAATGCGAAAACAAACGGCGAGACACCTCCAACGCGAAAGATGCCAGATGCCGGGGCCGCGAGGCCTGCTCGGATCCGGGTAATTTCGATTGGCGACTCCATTGAGGGAATTTTGTTTTAAAAACTTTTAAACAAAACAAAAGATTTTTAAAACGATGATGAGGGTCAAACTTTCATTTTACCCCTTCCTTTAAGCATTTGTGTGTGTGTGCACGTGCTTCGTTTTTATTTTACAAACAAAAAAATAATAAAAATACAAAAAAATGCATCAATATACATACTGTGCATACATTTAAAATTCTTCAAAAACTCTGTTTTACTCGGGAAAAAGAATTTTAGAGACCGCACACTACGCGCACTTCTTTGCCTCGGTTACACCGCACTCTACTCGCACTTCTTTGCCTCGGTTACACCGCACACTACGCGCACCTCCGCCTCGGATACACTGCACACTACAACCCTCAACCCGGAGTGGTCTCGGTTGCGATCCGTTAGGTCTTCCTAGGCCTCTTGGACGCGCACGGGATCATTCCAAACATCCCATCCCTAGCCAAGCGTCAACCACCTACGTTTGAGTCTTGAGTCACACTCTGTCCGGACTCGGTTGGTTTTACCCGGTCCGTGTCATACGGCTGGATACATATACCATGCCGGCCATTTTACGAGTCGAGGCTCGGAACTCAAGATCCCTTGCGCAAGCAAAGCGATGAAAGGTCATGCTAAAATCTTGACTGATCTTGATTTCGAAGCTACACCCGGACAATGTTCCGTCCCGGATATACATCCATGCTTGCATGACACCATGTCATCACGCCTTTGATACGTCGGCCATGACGATATGACCCAGCCAACGCCTAACGTCACGGATCCCTTGCGCAAGCAAGGTAAAGAGAAGGTCATGCCGAACTCTTGACACGATCTTGACTCGGTGGCCGGCTCGGTTCACTATTCATGGCTAACGCATCAAAACGAACATGACGAGCTCGGTCCTTAGGTTCGATTTTTCTTTTAGGCCGGTGGAAACCGCTTGCACTATAGGACCCTCGCCCCTCGGGCCGCCCACGCCCGGGATGTCGAAATACGAGGTGCAAAACGAGGGGCTTATAGCCGCAGCGGATGGTCTCCGGCGACCCGGGATCTAGCATAGTTGCGAAAAGAAGAGCAATCTTTTCCAACCTACCTAGGACTACGAGAAAACATGTTTTAAGTAAATTAAAACAACAAAAAAAAATCAAAATCAAAAAAAAATAAAAGAAACGGAAACCGCATGCAACGTGAGCTTTCCCCTTTTATCCCGTTAGGCCATTCCCGTGTCTACACCTTGCCCATCACCACCCTCCGGCTAACGAGAGAGTGGTCGAGAGTACCCAGGAACCCGTCTCCCGGTGTCAAAACAGCAAGGTCCTACCCGCCCTCTGTCACCAGGACAATCCGTCAATTCCCATGGCCAAGTCGGTGGATAACAAGGATGAGAACGGGACCTTACCCCCAAGAAATTTCCCAACATTTGGAAGAAGTTTGGCGAGGTCCTCATGGCTATTGAGAAACGTCAAGGTGAGCAACAAGCTGGATCGAAGGTGCCATGCACCACTTCGGAACCTTAGCCACCCAACTACAGGGCTTCCCGAGCCATGGCGCTCCTACGGCCTCTAACATCTCTCATTGTCTCCCGGAGGTCAACTGTTACCCTCGTACGAGCCATGCGGTTATGACGTAAGACCACAAGACCTTCCGGAGGAAAGCTTGCCCATCCGGCCTCACGAGGTCCCGGTACCACCGCCGAACAACGAACACATCTGGTGGGACGTCTGCGATTGCGGTGCTTGTGCGGAAATGGAATTCCAGGATGCAATGAACGAGGGCCGTCCTCGACGAAAGAAGAAGCTATCTTCTCAACAAAAGCGAAAAGAGGTATGAATGCAGTGATCCCACGGTCGGAACCCTCGGAGAACCCTCGGGAAAGTTTGACTACTATGTCATCTACTCCGACAAATCTCCCCGGCCTAGTTACGCACGGGGCCACGGCAATGTTTGCTCCATGATCAGGTGGGACGAGCTTCGCACCGCCAGAAGGCCCGAAGGTCCGAGATAATCCAACCCTGTCTTGGGAAGATCTCAAAGCCACTATTGATGCTTCGATAAAAGCCGTGACGGTGAACGGGTGAAATGCGCGGTCGGCCTTACGCCAATCGGGCTCCTCCCACTCCGAAACGGGAGAGACAAGCAAAACCACGAGTCCGAGAGGTGAATGTTCGACACGTTCGGTCAAATCCCGGTGAATCCTCCACGGACGGACAAAAGGCCGGCCATACACGAGCCACGGGCGAAAAGGGACCCTACGCCAAAGAAGTGAAACCTTGGACCCCGAGGTTGAAGATCCTGCCTTGACACGGCTCAAGCGCACTCGGGCTAACATCTCACTCTGGTCCTTACTCACTTCATCTTACCCGCACAAGCTCAAGTTGGAAGAAAGCCTGGCCCGGACTATGGTTCCCATCACGGTGACACTGATGAAGCGGTTCGGATGATTGGCAACGTCAATTACGGCAATATCATCACCTTGCGAGCTCGATCTTCCAAAATTTGGGGCGACCACAACGAGCCTCTCTACATGCAGTTCAGCGGATGAGCGCCGTCTCCCTCGGGTGTTGGTAGATGGGGGATCATCCATGAACGTCCTTCCGGCCAAAATGATGGATTTGCTAGGGATCAAAGCAGCGATCTAAAACCCTCGACTCAGGCAATCAAGGCATACGACTCAACATCCCGCCCAGTCTTGGGAATAGCCACCTTGAACTTGTGGTTCGGAAAACAAATGGTCCCAACAGACTTCCAAGTCATCGACATCCCAATCACATTCACTGCCATTTTGGGACGCCCTTGGCTACATCAGATCAATGGGGTGGCATCCACTCTCCATCAATGCGTAAAGTTCATCCAAGGCAGATCGACCATCATCTACGGCGACGGCATAGTCAGCTGAAAGGACCGACACCAACGGCGTCCCGGTTTTAGAGATCAAACACGATGATGACGGCATGATGCTCACGGGGTTCACCATCGAAAGCCCAAAGGCCCGGGTGTGCCACATAGATTTGCCTTTGATTTGGGACAAGATTCCTCCCCGATGAAAATGATGAAGCACATGAACTACATCCGGGGCTCGGTTTGGGAAAATGCCATCGGGGCACTCAACGGATCATCAATATCAAAGAACAGAATACCTTGCGCGGCCTGGGATACTCTCCTACTCCCGAACATATTGCGGAGGACAAGCGAGCTGCACGAAAACGCTCCACGAGATAACAAAAAGAGGCTTGCACGCAATCTCCGATCTTCGTCCTTATAGCTTCGACATGACCAAGTACTTCACAAGGAAGGCCGGCAACTTGGAAGGAGATCGAGAAAAGGGAACAGAGGCGATCGGCGCCAAACAAAGGCGGCCGACAACCATGGACAAGCTCCGGCGGAGAACTGGCAAGATTCGAGGCCTCAAGCCAAATCCTGTCAGAAGAGCATTCCTCGACACACCGCCCTGCCGGGATCCATGACCACCACTATTCACGGCGAATTTTGGTTCGGGAAAACCCTCTCTTTGGTGGAAGAATTCGAAAAACTCTCTGTCAACACTCCTGCCTTCAACAAACGGGACGAGTACGCATTCGAGCTAGTAATGCCCAAGACAAAAGCAAGAGACTCCGCAGACGATGCTTGGGACGAGCCACGCTCCACTGCTCTTCAAAGAAGAAATCGAGATGCCGGATCTAATCGATTTTGTTTCGATAACTCTGTGATAGCAATGATTGGGAACGGTGACATAAAGCCTTTGAGCCCCATCTCCTATCAAGCTCATTGCCACTCAATAAGCTGGGCCACATTCTCCGGACCTCTTGCCCGGCCAAAAGGACATGATCGAACAACTTGGTCTAACCCCTCGAGTCCTAGAGTCTAGTGTCAAAACTCATCCTGAGTCCATTAGCTTTGAATTTGAGTCTCTCGAGTCATCTGATGGCCTCACGCCAGAAGATTACGAACTCATTGCCAATAATGTATTCCCGTATTCTCTTAATGAATGCTTCGATCTTTCCGAGTATCCTCTCATTGCATCTTTAACAAATGATGATATTAACTAATCAAAACAAGTTAATAACAATTCATCTGGCAAACACATTAATTAAATAAATGCATCAAGCAAACATTTAAGCATGTTGTCAAACGAGAGAAAAACCGGGCCCAAGTAGAGAAGGTTTTAATCACAACGATTTGCAAGATTCTTTGAAGAGCCGAAGAGACGCAAGTCCAGAAGCGCCATTTCCAAAGACAAACCGGATCTTCCAATACCTCAAGAGCGAGGGGAAGCCACCTTCATGAACAAGGAAGACCCACACACGAGAAGGGTCAAAACCAAGAGCATCGTGGCCACTAAAACGCCTCGCCTCTCACTTCGTCATCCTCGGGGACATGTTATACAAGAAACGCTACCATGGGCCACTCCTACGTTGCATCGGCCAAGAAGAAGCAAGCAAGTTCATGAGAACGAAGTCCACAATGGGGCTTGCGGTCCCCACATGAACGCCCGAGCCACGATGCAAATCATTCTCGGGATGGGCTACTCTTTTGGATCTCCATGGAGGCGGTGCATCCACTTTGTCCGAAAGCTGCGACAAGTGCCAGCGGTTCTCCAACCTCAACCATCTACCTCCCCACGATCTCTCTTGCATGACTACACCTTGGCCCTTTGCCACTTGGGAATTGACGTCATCGGGAAAATTGCTCCGCCGGGCGGCAACGGTCACGAAGTTCATCTTAGTAGCCATCGACTACTTCACCAAATGGGTCGAAGCGAGTCCTACAAGGTACTCACCTCCAAGAAGGTCGCGCATTTCCTCAAGAAAACATCATATGCCGATACGGCATCCCAAATGAGGTCATATCGGACAACGGCTCACACTTCGAAGGGGAATTCGACGGGCTGGGTGAATTCAAGATCACACGTCACAAATCTTCTCCCTACCGGCCACAAACAAACGGCGCCGTGGAAGCGACAAACAAAACCCTCGAATGGATCATCCGAAAAATGACCACCCGAGGACGAGATTGGCCCGAGAAACTGCACCTTGCACTTTGGGGCTACCGCACATCGATCGAAACGGCCACGGGAGAAACCCCATTTGCCACGACCTACGGGATGGAAGCGATCCTTCCCATCGAGCTAGAAATTCCCTCCTCCAGTCTTTGCTAGAAAATGACATCAACGAAGTTGAATGGCTCATGCCGAAACATGACGAATTGGCTCTGCTAGACGAGCGACGACTAAAGGCCATGGAACACGTCAGGAGCCTATCAAAGCGGGATGGCTAGAGCTTTCGACAAGAAAGTCAAATCCAGAGACATCGGGGAAGGTGACCTTGTACTTTCAAAGAAAAGCCTCCCACTCGAACCAACCCACTTTGGGAAAATGGGAACCCACATGGATCGGCCCTTTCGTGGTTCAAAAGATCTTCTCCGGAGGCGCCATGAAGCGCGGACCTAGACGGCAATCCACTTCATGAATCCGGTCAACGGAAGCAAACTTCGCGAGATACTTCGCCTAAAGAAGAACAGCGGTGCATCTCTTGGCACTCCATGTAGTGTCGAACTACGCAGGACACTGAGCCTCTAGTCAGGAGACGTAGGCAACCTTAATTGGTCCGGTCTAAAAATACACAAAAAAGTCAAAAGTTTGAATGTCAATCAAGACCTCCATCAAGCTCCGCACTTTTCAAGAACACGCCCCGGCGAGTCACCTTGACCAAGTCAAACGACGGCGGCAACATCGAAAGGACATCCGAGGGTCACTCGGCATCAAATGACCCGGCTCGTGTGTTTCCAAGCCGAGGCTTGTCTTCGCCCTCACGCGCTTCAAAAAAAAAAAAAAGAAGCTCGAGCAAGGGCTCACAAAAAAAAGAAGCTCGAGCAAGGGCTCACAAAAAAAAAAGAGCTCGAGCAAGGGCTCACAAAAAAAAAAAACAAAAGAAGCACAAGGCCTCAGCAAAGGGGATTGCCGTCAGGGCCCAGACTACTTTAGTCCGCGGATGCAACAGAAAAGTCCAAAGATGGACGCCGACAAAGTGCACAACAGAAGCAAAGGCAAACAAGAGATCTTGCGTCTCGACAAAGCTTTAAAAAGTAAATCACAAATCACTAACGGTTACAACATTTCTTGATGAGTTCAAGCACGGTCTACTCTCAAGTTCACAACATGCTAAAAAACTGACTTAATACATTTAACTAATAATGTGTTTGCAATGCAATGAATGGATACCTAGGAGGGCATTCCGCGCCGTCTGCGTGTGTCCCCTCGCCATTCTTTCCTTGCTTCCCTCGTCCCCGGCGAGTCGTCTTTCGCTCCACGTGAACCAACTCTGCGTCTCTCGGTCAGAGATGGGGTCCTCCCGTAGAGTCAAATAATCCGGTAGCTCTCGGGGCTTCATTCGCCCGTGCTTCGGCTCGGATCTCCTCCCTGCGAGTGCGCAAAGAGGACCTCTCCACATCGGTCGGTCAACCCTAGTCTCGTAATCAAACAAAGCGTCTCCCGTCACATCCGAAGGGTCGGACCGGGCTTCGGCACTCCTAAGGCACTAGCTACTACGGCAACCGGGCCCCAGAATTGCTGCACGCACGCTCTCCAAGACCACTTGGGAGGCGCCCGACATCTTTGCTCATACCGAGGCCGGATGCGAGTCGTCAATACAACGCTCCCAGACGTCTAAGGAGTACCACGGGAGGGAAAGCGGAATACTTCCATACCCTCGAGAAAATACAAGAAGGCACACGGGGTCTGCCATACAAAGAGGAGCTATCTCCGCAGTAGCAAGGTCATCCCAGCCCAACAAAGGCTCTGCTTCATCCCAAACGCCGGGAAACAAGCGACGGAATATAGAAGGAGGACCAAGACAAACTGGAACTCGACAACGTAGGACCCTTCTGCCAAGATCCTCCTGGTCTCAATCCTCCGGTCTGGAACCCACCGGCGGATCTACGATGCGTACCAAAGTTTGTGCCATCCATCTCTCCCGGGCGGGCGATCCATATCCAACACAAGAGGTCGGCGAGCAAATGACCACGGGCTAAACGACGTCGGAGCCTCGGGCATGGCACGAGAAGTCTCTCTCGCGGCCACAAGGTGAGCAAAGCGGGGCTTCCCCTCTCATAAAACGATCCCCGGTCGCCGGACGGTCGATACCATGAAGAGTCTCCCCCGGCACCAACGGGACAATATCCTCTCCATCTCTGCGGTGCCCTACCACATCTAGCAAAGCGCCATCGCAAATGCCGAGGAGGCGACCCGGAAAAGCGTCGCCATCACGCACAAGGCAAATACGTCCCAAGAGACATCACTCTCATCATCGCCCATGAACCGCTCCTAGGCGGCTCGGAAATGTCGATATGACCCGAATCGAGGATCATGCCACTGCACTTCTTCCAACGAAGTACGAAGAAAGCTGCAAGCTTCACGCTCACAAGGCGGCACCACCAATCAAAGGAAGCGAGATGGCCTCCACCTCCGGTCCTCCAATCAAAGCCCGAAAATCCTCAAAAGTGGGCACCATTTCATTGTAGGAGAAACAAGACACGTGCCTCCTCACATCCCGAACTTCGCGGCGGCCGCAACAAATCCCAATCGGGAACCAACTCCTTAAAAGACCAAACCGAGCAAAGACGAAACCTTACCTCGAAAGCCCGTCTACGATGCCTCATACGGCGCCGCATCCACGTTTTCAACTGCTCAAGGAAGTGTGCTTGCCTCTCTGCGAAAGCCTCGGCAAAATTCTAGGGACGTACGAAGAATCCATGGCAAAAATGGAGGTTCCTAGAGAAAATGGGGAAGAAAGCTCGCAAATGAGTGCAAATGGGGAAATGAACCGGACCTTTGGAAAGCATTTATGTCCTTCCCAAAAGCAAGGTTGGTCCGTACGGACCTCTTTGCATGCTAAGTATGTCCGTACGGACCTCCTTGCAAACAGAACCCATTTCCCCGGCAAACGGTACAACAACCACAGTCCTCGGCAAAACCTTGCTCCAAATCGCCCCAAACACTGGCCAAAGCCATTTCCGGCAAACAAACACTACCCACAAACACACTCTCAGCTCACGTGGCATGTACAAAAATAAAAAATAATAATAGCAACAATTTCTAGGACAAATCCCGGGAATCACAAAATGACATTAAATCTTAAAATAAAATGCTGTTTGCCCCGCAAATACATGTGTTTTATTACAGGTACCCATAAATGTCTGTTGCTAAACAAAAAAAAAAGGGGGATATGAAAAGAGGGAAAGCAAATGAATACTAATCGAATCCTCAAGCATCATCATCCTCGCCAAGGTCCTCCAAAGAAAAGTCGGGCATCCCAAATAACTCGCCCGTCACATCCTCGTCGTCGAGAATACCGAGCACCCGTCGGAGGCTCCCACAAAAATACTCGAGAAGGATCAAATCCGGCGAAAGGATCAAAGAAGGAAGGCTCGAGGAACCCTCACCCCGTGCGCCGTGCGGAGGCATGAACCGATAAAAGGGTCTGCTCCTCGAAGGCCCCGCAGCCTCCCGAAGATGTCCCGGCATCCATGCTATGCCGCCTCAAAGGTCCCTCCCGCTGCGGCTCCGCTCGGCTCTAGGCGGAGGAACGTCTACAGTGCCTCGAAGGCATAGGCTCGTACGCCGGCACGCGTCGCGAAGATCGACAAGATATCTTCGAAGCCATCTTCTTCGCAAATGACCTCATCGCCACATAACGGCGAGTCAGCATATCGTAGGCTCTCCCCGGGACCTGCACCAACAAGAAGCCAAGGAAACGCTCATCAAATGCAGTTATACTCAACAACAAAAAGAAAAATGCGTAAAAGATGCCAAGATGGAAAAGAGTCAAGACACTCACCGATCTGTCTGGGATCCACTCGGTATGCAGCAGAGCTCGCAAGCGAATACGGCATGCACACCCTCCTCCTCGACCCGTCCCCGCGAACGTACGTGAAATCCGGTCCCGCATCGGAACCTGCTGGGAGCTGCGCGGCCCGCCTCTCTCTCCCGCGCGCACTGCGGCGTCCTCGGCTTCCTCCTCACGAAGGCCCCGTACTCCTCTCCATATAAAAATGAACTCCTCGGCGCCGACACCGCCAAGGTACCTCTCGAAATCGAGCACGTCCATGTCCCGGAATCAAGCATCCCAAAGGGAGGGTCCCTGAGCCACGGGAAGCACACCGGGGCCATGCCGCGTAAGACCCGCTCCCCTGCATACATGACATCACAAGTCAAGCCCCGCAAAGATCTTCCGCCGCGGCTGTCACCTCGGAGCCTCAAACTCATCCCCCTCATACCGAGCCCACGGGAACAAGACGAACCCCTCCGGCTACCCTCTCCAGACGCTCCCGCACATCCCCGTAGGCGATGGTGAGCTTCCCCGCTGGTCCTCCTCTTCCTCGCCGTACGAGCCCAGCCCAAAGCATAGCAGGTACGCAAGAATGTACCCCTGTGATCTCTATCCCACTGGGAAGCACCGGAAAACCTCATAAAACCACACCTCGTGACAAAAACAGAGAAGGCTCAAGCAAAAAGAAAACGGAGAAAAGACAAGTTGCTAAATCAAAACGGAATAAACTCATACCTCCAGAGCAAAGTCAAAACAAAGCCAACGAATCAAGCCACACTCGCTAAACCGGTCCAAGGAGAAGTAGAGCTCGCCCAAGCCTCGCTCGCCCCAAGCAATGTCGCAAACCCTATCCAGTCAATCAAGCTCTCCAACAGAAAGCAAATGGAGCCGTTAGCCGCGTGGTTCGAGAACAAAGTCTCTGACAGCGCATACCACAAAAAGGAGCGCGCCAATCAAGCTCCGTCTGCCACTCTGGCCGGTACCCGGATGTAGGCCCCAATCGGGCGTGATCTTCACCCACGTCGCTATACAACATGCCTGTGCCCTGCGAGGACGAGGCTCAAAGCCCAGCAGCCTCTGGCCAACACATCATCGCCTATCATATCCTCCACCGCACCGGCCCTCCTTTCAAGGAAAGCCCTGATCGCAAAGAAAGCCTGGGCGTCACCGTCACCTCTCCCCACTCGGATGGAAGGTGTGGGTGGTATCCCACCAATACTCGGATAAACCCAGAAGACACTCTTGTTCTTCCTCGTGTCGACACTCCACCTGTGTTCTCAACGAACACACCTAGGCCAGAAGCATAAACCAGCCTCCGGGGACTCGGCCTACCGTCCACGGAAATATCGGGCATCCGCTGCCATAGCTCCACAACAGCCTCGAGCGATCCCCGAGTCTTCATCCTCTTGGCCTTCCCGGCCATAAGCCCCGCATCCTGCAGGTAAACACAAAGAAAGGTACGTCAATCACAAGATTTAATATAAAGGCACATATAACCCGTCACAAAACACGGCACATATTGCACATAATTTTCACATACATTATACATATAATTTTTCCATGTAACCCGTCACAAAACACGGCACACAATGCACATAATTTTCACATATATCATGCATATAATTTTTCCCATGCAGTCCGTCACAAAAACACGGCACACACTGTACACATTTTCTCAAAAGAAAAAAAGGGGGGGGATTAAACCCTACCCGACACATTTTCAAAAGAAAATCCGTCCCCAACACAAGACATATTGCACATATTTTCCCCACAGGGTCCGTCACCCAAAAACACGGCACGACACATATGCATAACAAAAAAAAAAAAATCCGTCCCTACACGGCACACACTTTCACATATAACCCGTCACAAAACACGGCACGTGTCACATTTTTTCACAAAAATTATCACTACACGATAATTTTTCTCACAATGTACATACATAAATAGCATTAGGTACAAAACACCAAAGCATGCAATTCACTAGATAGGCACTTTATTTTCACAAATAAGAGCTAATCTACACATTTCTGCACAAAATACACATACCCACAATTTTTACATGTCCATTTTCAACAATTCATCAAGAATTTCACAAAAAGGCATAAAATAATAACAAAAAAATTCAAAAATGCGAAAAACTAAAACCTAGTTCTAGCATTCAAAAAATTCGAGCAGGGAATCAAAACGGAATGCATTTCTTACCTCCCCGACGTTCATGGAGCGACGATTGTGCACCTCCGGATTCGGATACAAAACATCCGGTTCTTCGAAGATGGAACAAACGAAATCCAATTCCTTTGGAGCTCCATTCGTTGCTCAACCACTTCCCGATCGCGTTGACGACGACTCCTTCGAGATCCCTCCGCCATTGCAAGCAATTCAAGCTAAGAAAAATGGAAGATTTTGGACAAAAATGGAGTTTTCTCTCCTTCTCTCTCGCCGGTTCACGCCGGAAATGGGAAATGAAGAGGGAGCCTCGGAATTTAAGCCCGGTCAAAGCCTGGGAACTGTAAAAAACCAAGGTGGTCCGTACGGACCTCTTTGCAACCAGGTTGGTCCGTACGGACCTCTTTGCAAGGGGTGGCCAAATTACTTTCCCCGCCCTTATAATCTTTGCCCCCGTCGTCCTAAGGCCTTTTCCAAAGAAATCCAAGTGCGTAATGGTCCCTAACCCTTCAAATCAACCCCCGGCCGTCATCGTAAAGACCGGTCCTCGCCCACTTCAACGGCAATTCAAGCACCGGCCATCGCCGTAAGACCGGTCCTCGCCCACTTCAACGGCAATTCAATCCACCGCCACCGTAAGACCGGTCCTCGCCCACTTCAACGGCAATTCAACCACCGGCCATCGCGTAAGACCGGTCTCGCCCACTTCAACGGCAATTCAACCACCGGCCATCACCGTAAGACCGGTCTCGCCCACTCCAACGGCAATTCAACCACCGGCCATCGGCGTAAGACCGGTCTCGCCACTTCAACGGCAATTCAATCACCGCCGTCGCCGTAAGACCGGTCCTCGCCCACTCCAACGGCAATTCAACCACCGGCCATCGCCGTAAGACCGGTCCTCGCCCACTCCAACGGCAATTCAACCACCGGCCATCGCCGTAAGACCGGTCCTCGCCACTTCAACGGCAATTCAATCTCCCGGCCGTCGGCGTAAGACCGGTCTCGCCCACCTAACGGCAATTCAACCACCGCCCGACGGCAATTCGAGAAGGAGCCAATACCTCCCAGCACGAATCCCAAGGCACGAGACGCCTCCAAGACGCCCGACGGCAATTCAAGAAGGAGCCAACACCTCCCAAAGACAAATATCAAGGCACAAGACGCCTCCAAACGCTCAACGACAACTCAACCACCGGCTCCTCAAAGGAGGTCCGAAGTCATCTTCCCAAACAGAAAGGGCCCCTACAAGGTCACGCATCCCCAACAATTCAAGCACCGGCGCCGATGTAAGCCCGAATCTCGCCACTTCAACGGCAGCCGCAAGCACCGGCCATCAAAGTAAGCCCGAGCTCCTCCCCAACAAGTCGAAAGCGGAAGTCATACAGATCGCATATCCTCAAAGACCGGCCATCATCCTTGCCCACTCAACGGCAAAACAAGCACAAGAAGGAGCCAACACCTCCGAGTACAAGTCCCAAGGCACGAAGCGCCTCCAAAAAGGCCAAATGGTGAAGCAATCACCGACCGTCATCCTTGCCCACTTCAACGGCAGCTCAAGCACCGGCAGTCATCGTAAGTCCAACCTTCTACATCAACATGCAAAAACACAAAGGCATCTACGCCTCTCGAAGCACAAGGCAGCCATGCCTCCACAACTGCGGCTAGAAGACGATTCAAAGTCCTCGCGCACTACATCAAATCGGCTAGAAGACGATTCAAAGTCTCGCGCACCACATCAAACGGCTAGAGGACGATTCAAAGTCTCGCGCATTACATCAAACCGCCGCCGAAGACGATTCAAAGTCCTCCGGCGTGGCACCAACCGCCGCTGGATGACGATTCAAAGTCCTCCGTGGCACCAACCGCCGCGATGACGATTCAAAGTCCTCTCCAGGTGGCACCAACCGCCGCCAGATGACGATTCAAAGTCCTCTGGGCCGTGGCACCAACCGCCGCTGATGACGATTCAAAGTCCTCTGGCCGTGGCACCAACCGCCGCGCGATGACGATTCAAAGTCCTCCGTGGCACCAACCGCCGCCGATGACGATTCAAAGTCCTCCCCAGGCACCAACCGCCGCGTATGACGATTCAAAGTCCTCCAGCGTGGCACCAACCGCCGCCAGATGACGATTCAAAGTCCTCCAGCGTGGCACCAACCGCCGTCAGATGACGATTCAAAGTCCTCACGCATGGCGCAACCACATTCAGAAGACGATTCAAGTCCTCATCACTACCTCCAGCCCGGAAGGCTTTAAACCACTCACCGGAGATCAGTATAAATCAGCCAAACTACAATCCCGGCCGGAAGGCTTTAAATCACTCGGTCCTAAGACCGTATAAACCTCCCACATCACTATCACCGCCCGAAGGCCTTAAACCACCCGATTAGGAAAATCGTAAAATTTCCACCCCAGACACCACCACGTCCTCACAATTGACCTCGACGGTCACCACATCTTAGGACACCACTGTCTCTACCACCGACTCCTCGGCGGTCACACGATACTTCGTGGCACCATCACGCCCACATACACTCACAAATTCACGACCTCCGAACTACGACTGTGCTTGATTCCCGCCAGGGATACGTAGGAATCCTATCACAGGTCCAGCCCATCGACCTATACTGGCCACCTAGGACACCACCACGTCCTCCACATCGACCTATGCGGTCACCCAGACACCACCACGTCCTCACCACCGACCTCGGCGGTCACACGACACTTCGTGGCACCACCACGCCCGCATTCACAAAACACTCACCCCACACCCGAACTACGACTGTGCTGATTCCCGCTGAGGATACGTAGGAATCCTATCACAGGTCCACTTATTGACCTAAACTGGTCACACAAAAGGACACCACCACGTCCTCACATTGACCCTCACGGCCACTTCCTCTCCCAAAGACGCGATCCAGATTAGGACCCTTATCTTATCGGCGACCCCACTTCTTTCATAAGTGACGCCGTCGAGGGGCTTCGTAAGTACCCCAACTGATCACCCCTTTCAAACACACGGGAAACACCGCGAGACTCATCCACGCAGCCTCGTAGACCTCTCTCACTCAAAACCCTCTCAAAACCCTCTCAAGCCCCCAACCAAACCAAGGGAGGAGCCTCTCGGGATAAAAGGGACAAAAGGACCTTTGGGAATTTTCAGAAATCGAAAAGCAATTAAGGTCCATACGGACCTCTTTGTCTCAATGATTACTAAATCCCCTTAAAGTCCACAATATTCCCTCAAATCCCGGGAAAATGATTACTTCCTCAGCAGAGTTGGTCCGTACGGACCTCTTTGCATGCAAGATGGTCCGTACGGACCTTATTGCTCGAGGAACACCATCATTCCGTAATATTCTCCATCATTGCGCATTCCTCAAATCGAGGAAATCCAAAATTCTGGATAACCAAGAAGGTCCGTACGGACCTCTTTGCTCCGAAATTTTTACTATAAATAGAGGGCTTCCCTCCTCATTTTCACACACCTCCCTCTTCTCTCTTCCTCCCTTAGCCTTCGGCTCCCCTCTAAGTCCTCTCGAGGCACTCCCTCCCTTTCGGATCCTTCCGAGGCCTTCCGAGCTCCTCGCGGTGCTCCGGGCCTCTCCGAGCGCTCCCGAGACGCTCCCGCGCCGCCCCGAGGCACTCTCGAGGTACTCGAGGCCCCTCGCGGTACTCCGAGGCCTCGCCTGGTTTTCCACGGTGTCCCGCTCTTTCCGAGTCAAACCGACGATCCCAAACCACGCCGAAACTCGCCCGAGTGACTCTCGCCACCACAACGCACGCCGAACCTCTCGCCCGAGTGATCCCGACGATCCCCACGCACGCCGAACCTCGCCCGAACGCAGCCTCGCAACCTCAACTCACGCCGAAACTCTGTCCGCGGACAACCGGCATCTCCCGAAGCAATCCCGATCCATACCTAACGCTACTCCGACCTCAAACACCATTCCCCGGAAGACAGACACGAACCAACATTGGTAAGGCTTCCTTCCTATACTATTTCAATACATTTCCATACATAGCATACAATGTAGACATCCGATACAAAGATGCATTTTTAAAAGCACACACACACACACACAACATTTAAAGGATATTAGGGGTATCCGAAAGACTCGTTTTACGAGGCTACTCGGAGTGAGCTCTAATATTCTAATATTCTCTTCCCGGGGAGTCATCTGACCTCCGAACTCAAAATCTCATCACACAAAAACAGTTTAAAATTATCTTTAAACTGATGCCCTTTTTCAATGTTTTGGGCTTAATAAAAAACGGCGTGGCGACTCTACAAATGCGAAAACAAACGGCGAGACACCTCCAACGCGAAAGATGCCAGATGCCGGGGCCGCGAGGCCTGCTCGGATCCGGGTAATTTCAGCGACCTAACATGCCAGTTAACCTGAATTCCACATGGCTCGATATGTCGCACGACATAGGCAGCGAGTTACGTGATTTCCGCATTCGAATCAATACAGACATGTACGGCCAATTAAATCACATAAAACAGCCTTTTACAGATTTAATTCAAGATAAATTGAAAACGATTTTCACATTGTTTCACATAAACAATTAAAAATTCTATCACATACAAAACATGCAATAAGCATATAAACAATTTATATCTTAAACCTAGCATGTTAATTCAAACTTAATCATACGAACGGGGCTCTGATACCACTGTTGGGTTTTACGGGTCCATGCGCAGCGGAATTAAGCATTAAAAACATAAAACCCAAGAAGCCCTAGGATCCGTTCTATACAATTAATTTGAATACCTATGAGATAGAATTAAACCAACCTTGAAACGCTTTCCGGTCTTGAGCTATCGAACGATTTGATTATGTGATATCAAATCACAAACTTCGTTCTTCAACTTGCTTGAACTCTAGGCCTTGATCGATGAACGAGCGAAGACCCTCTTTCGGTATCCACACCTTTGAATGAATTCAAGAACAACTTCTTGATGATTGCTAGATCTAAAACCTTGAAGAATATTGAGAGAATTTGATTGTGAATTTTGCTTTAAAATTTCGGCTAGGCTTTTAGGTCTCGATGTAACCCTTGTATTTATACTACAATAGTGTAAATACCTCTTCTAATCGAATTAGGAGAGACAGTGTCAAAACGCGTATTGGCCTATTATGTCGCGCGGTATATCAAGCCATTGGCTTGATATGTCGCGTGACATAAGTAGCCGCTCGAGCCTCTCAATCATTCTTCCTCCGGTTTAACCAATTCATTCTAGTTGTGTGTGACCCAATAGGATTACATCATGTTGGCAATGAGTTCGATCATATCGAACCTCATAAGACATAAGCGGACTCTAGCAAGCCATTATGTCTACCCAAATGATGTAACGTAAGAGTTCACGTTTCCAATGGTGTACTTCCATTTCTCCCTTTGTCTCACGATGTCATATTTGAACACAAGTCATGGTCCTTGTCAACTTGTTATTGTTCAATGCTTTCTCGATTCTTGAGTATAATGATAATTCCAATCACATTGGGGTACGGCCATACACTTTCATCATTATCACTCATCGAGGGGCCCAAGCATAACATCTCTCTTTCGAGGGACAAATTCCTTCTTGACTTATCATCCTTCCCATCATGAATCCGATCATGCCAATGATAGTCTTTATAGATATCGTGTTAAGATATCGTTTGACTAAAATCAAACATGACTTTCATCATATGTAAGGTTATGATAGTCTTAGGTCTAGGAAATAAATGAAGTAACCGTATGAGATTTAAGTATGACATTTGACCATGACATAAATCTCATGTGGGTCATGTCCAGTCACTTGTTCTCTAACAAGTACCCATAATTTCAATGTGCATCTCTTATGCATATAATCATCACATAATTATCCATTGACAATTATACTAATTTATTCTCTTAATAATTAGGGACAGAGATTATTATAAACAAATATACAAAACATATAATAATCAAATAATAAACATCTCATATAATAATAAATAATGTCAACACATAAGTCTATCAATCATAGGCCTAGGGCATAACACCAACATTTTTCCCCTTTCCATTGGGGTTCATCTTAGGCGCCGGGCCAAAATCCACACTGCTTAAAATCTCAGCCCTTGACACGGTCAGAGGGGTGTACGACTCAGGAAATTTTTCAGCCTTCACTTTGTTTTTTCCTTTTTCTCCAGCCTTGTCCTTCTTAGATTTTTCCGTTTCAACTTCGTCAACGGCCTTTCCTTCTCTTTGTAACTTCCTCTCCTCAGCCTCGGCGACAGCGTATGCTTTGGCGTAGAGATCTTTTCGAGATTTGGCCGGGTGGACTTGCAACTCGTAGTCCAAAGTGGAGGAAACAACACCGTGTCTGAAACAATTGATAATTTCCCTGTCGGTCAGGTCTTCATCAATTTGGTCAACCAATTTCTTAAATCTTTTGAAATAGCTCATAGAGCTTTCACTGGCTCCTTGCGAAATGTTACTGAGATCGTTGACTGTTTTACGACGCTCTCCCGCCGTTGCAAACCTTCCCAAAAACTTTTTTCGCATTTGTTTCCATGACTCAATACTTCCCTTTGGTAGGCTTCTGAACCATCTTAAAGCAGCGTCGATCAGTGTGCTTGTAAGGGCCTTACACATGACGTCGTCGTGGCCTTAAGCTCTTGCCACTACGTACATCTGTGTCTCAAGGTGTTGTATGTGATCAATGGCGCTGGTAGAGCCGCCGTATTGCTTCAGGTCGGGAAGCTTAAAGCCTGGTTCAGGGGGTCCCGTTTCTAACATCCAGGGTGCCAAGGGATTCATGGTGCCGCCATCATCTTCTGAGTCGTCGCTATCCATCTTATTTCTTTTGTTCGTCAACTCCTCCACCTGACGCTTCAGCCTTAAGAACTCTCTCATGTCCACCTCTCCTGCTGGGCCGGCTGGGGGGATCCTATCTTGACGAGGCCCCCGGGTAACGATATTGGATCGTTGCCTCTCTGGGGGAGCGAGTCGTCGTGAGATGGATCTCTCCCCTCCGAAGCTCGATGATGGAGATGGTCTGTACGATCTGGATGCCTCTCGTTCGTGACGAGGGGGAGTTCGTGTTCTCTCCCTGTAGCTCGGCGCCCGTTCGTGTCTCAACGAGGGTGTCCTTAGACGACCTTGAATCACTTGGTTTTGATTTGCTTCTGGATTTTCGACTGCCATGATTCTACGAGCGTCTATCTCTCCCTCTCTTCATTGTTGGGAGGGCTCCTTCGCTACGGCGTTGATTAATGTGGTCTCTGAGGTCAATCTGGGGTACCACTCGTTCCTCTCCAGTGACGACGTCATCTCGACGACCCTCTCTCCTCCGGTTCCTTCTTCTTCCAGACGAGACAGTATGGTGGGACGCCTGTGGGGCTTGTGGCGCCGCAATTTGGATGAGCTCGTCCTGGATTGCAGGAATTCTTTAAGGACATTTGATCTCTCGACGAGGAAAGCGGCTCTGTCAAGGTGTGGGTTAGATGGGCCTCCCACACGACGTTCAGCAGCTACCTCAGGTCTCCTTTCCAGGGGAGGTCGTCGCTGCCTCTCTGGAGCTGGTCTCTTCTCCCTCCTTCTAGCTGTTTGAAGGCCTGTGTCATCAACCACCCCTTGTGACCTGGTAACCCTTAGATTGGGGTTCCTATGTGGAGAGGGTGGTCTAGGGTTTTGTTGTTGGCATTGCGGAGGAGGAGGAGGTATATCTTGGTCTCCGGTGGATTTGCTTGCCGTGTGTCCATCTGACTCCATTTTTCCAGACTTTTCCGGCTGTGTTTCTGTTATTGAAGATCACTGACAAACGCTTCCCGGCAATGGAACCAATCTGATCGCGCAGGAAAGCGTGTTGGGCTCAGTTCTTGGGTCCAGCGAATGATTGAGCTAGCTTCGTGATCTGCACAACACCACCAAACAACCATGAAACTGCGCCGGGGGTCTTCCGGCAAGCCCCTCCGACGTGAGAGTAAGATGATGGACTGAAAATATGGTGATAATGGTATGGAGAGCGCAAGAATACGTAAATATGCAGTAAAGCATTACCTTTGTCCATGTTTTGTTCCCATATTTATAGTGGATAGAATGATATTAGGGTTTTTATCTGAGCCGTTGGATGGGGTGGATGCCAACCGTTGGATCGGCTCTGTCTCCTAAGCATACACGTGTCACGCTGGGGTTGGTCCGCCTAAACAAGGACCCTGCAACTCCTGACACTGATAAGTAGCTTAGCTTATAAAGGAAAGTCAACCTGCACGCCTTTTGGTGTTATTACTGGTTACATGATTGCACGTGTAACAAAGCACTGTGGTATGTCTGACATTACCCCAAATTAGCTTATTAATCAAGCTTGTTGGGGAAGCTTAATTGAAGGGACGACCAATGGCCGCGTGCGTCAATCGTCGTCTTCTTGAGAGATAACTCGACGAGCAAGCAATCAGAGAGTTGGTCGTTCAGTGACGACGTTCACTCTAGGGTGAGATCGGTTCTGTGTGGTGGGAAACCTCGTCGTTAGGTGGGTCGCTATCTGTTGGCGACAATCTCTTCCTGACGTAACGACGGGCTAAATCCCAAATCTTTGTTCATGGGTGTATTGGCTCGTCGCTTGGATGGGCTTGGTCGCTCAATGGCGACGACCGCCATCCGTTGTTGGACGGGCCATAACCCAGGTCTTGATCGGATCCTTCATATGGTGGGCCTGGTGGGCCCCTAGCTCGTAGCGAGGTATTGGGCTCGGCCCATCACAGAATATTCCGTTCAGTTTCCATTTCTAGAGAATGCAAAATGGCGCCAAATTGCCATATTTAGCATGTCATGTCTTTTTAATATAGTATAGATAATATATAATATAAATGCACCCCCAAAACATATATCTTACCTTACCTTGATACCAAAACTGTTTAAAATAGGTAATTTATTTGTTTTTTTTACTACTCATTCATATTTTAATTGCCTATCATGATTTGAAATTTACTTAGAATTTGAAAATTTTAATGTGTATTTGTGCACCCATCAAAGAAAAGCTCTAGATCCACTAATGAATACGGGTATAAATGGAGTGGCATAAATCTAATTTGGATTACAAATGGAGAACCACAGGGAAACTTATCAAGATTGGATGACGAAGAATACTTACATTAATTTAAGAAAAGTAAAAAGGTGGGGGTGAACTCATAAGAGTTGGCCTGGGTGTGGAAATAACAACACTCATATCTTGACTAGAAATAAGTCAAAAGGGTGATGCCATGGTTGCATAGGGCTTATTCCACTGTTGATACTGAGGGTTGGTATCTGGTGATTCAGAATTAAGGATTAGTCCAACGAAGCTAAAAACCTGGTTAACAGAAGAAAAAAAAAAAAATTAAATTCAAGAGGGAAGCTTCAGTTCTGTACTAAATTTGGTGCTGGAAGGACCGAACGGCCAAACACGCCCTTATTCTCACTTATTGGCGACAACCACCAACAAAATGGCCTTCTCATCCTCCATCGGCGCAAACGTCCGCCGTGGAGGCGGTGGCTGGACCAGCTCCCTCCTCCCTTTCTCCAAATCCAATCCCCTCAAATCGTCCAAGCACCCTCGCAAGTCTCGCCGACGCGCCGCCCTCAAGGACTGCATCTTCGCCAATTTCTTCACAATCGGCCTAGCCGTATCCTTCTTCTTCTTCCTCCTGATCATCTACCGCTACGGCGTCCCCAAGCCCATCTCTTCCCAGTTCAAGAAACGTGGAGCGCATTTTATTAAAGCCAGGAAGCCAATCAATCGGAAACCTCCGGGGGCGGCGGCGAATCGCGACGTGTTTTCCGGCGCAGCTGTTGTGGATATCACGACGAAGGAATTGTACGATAAGATCGAGTTCTCCGACGTCGATGGCGGGCCATGGAAGCAAGGGTGGAGGGTTTCGTACAAAGGGAACGAATGGGATTCGGAGAAATTGAAGGTGCTCGTGGTCCCGCATTCGCACAATGATCCTGGCTGGAAGCTAACCGTTGAGGAGTACTACGATCGCCAGTCTAGGCACATTCTCGATACAATTGTTGAGACTCTTTCTAAGGTAAAACTCCAATTTCGACTTTACTAGCTGATTGAAGTTTTAAGATTTTGCCCAAATTGTATTTTTAGTCAATAGCTGTTTAATGTGCTGGTTGGTTTAAAGTGAAATGGACTTAATTAAGTACCACCTCTGTCCCAAAATGAATATCCATTTTTATTTTTATTCTTGATCAAGATCAAGAATAAAAATGGATATTCATTTTGGGGATGGAGGGAGTCTGTTAGTAGTTTCGTTGAGTTTAAGAAGATTGAATTTTTTCATGTTGTATTGAATTTGTAGGATGAGCGACGGAAGTTTATATGGGAAGAGATGTCATATCTGGAAAGATGGTGGAGGGATGCTTCTTCATCTAAAAAAGAAACGTTTGTCAACTTAGTGCAGAATGGACAGTTGGAAATTGTTGTCGGTGGCTGGGTCATGAATGATGAGGTACTAATATTTATGTTGAACGTAGTAGCTTCAACCTTTCTTGTTCAGAATTTTCATCTCGACTTACTTTTGTTTACTCTCTCTCTCTCTCTCCATAAGCCTAGTGATCAATGTCGGAAAGTATTTCATTTTGCCTTGAGAATCGTGGATGCCAGGCAACTAGTTATTTGCTGTATAATTATCCTCTATATAACTGATGTATATGGAAGTTATGGAGTCATACGCACTGGACTTAAGGGACCTGTTATGTTGATTACATTGGCACACAGTTGAATATCTTAAGGAATTATTCTTAGCTTTGAAAGTGCTCTTGATTATAAATTGATACTCGAAATGGTGGAATATAAACTTAAGCAAACCCCCCAAAAGTTCTGTATTAAATGAGTGCAGTAAATCGGTTGCATATACTGCTTGTTTATTGTTGTGATTCTTAAACTCAAACATGTCTCAGCATCCTAACAATTTAAGCTACAACTACAAGTTGATAGGAAAATGGAATTGTGATGCGGAATGTACAGGAATTACCCAGGAGTTGGCATTTAAATACAGTTCGTAGGCGGTAGGGGTTTCTTAGCTGGTTAGGAATATTTTAGTCCAGTAACTTTATTATGTAGGACAGAGGGAGTAGAATATATGGGCGTTGGATATGGATATGCGTTTGACTGTCGAATGTCAACATAGACACTGCAATAATTGAAGAGACCAGAATACAACAATAAAAATATACTAGTATAATATAAACATAAACATTATGTATTCATTACGTTAATGTGTTTTGGTAAGTTACTGGGATTTCCATGAAGTAAAATAGCTTTTCTTCAAATTCTAATTTTGTATCCCCACATGTCATACATGACTATAACATGTAATTTTTCTGTGTTCCCAAATCATAAATTACAAGCTTTATCCTCTTGAGTTCATTTTATATTGTGCGCTTGTAGGTTCAGATTTCCTTATTGGGGAGCATCAGCTACTTCTTATTAACATTATTTTTTTCAAACTGGAACCAATTGTGATCATTGGTTGGGTAGGGGGGGGATGAGAACCCTTAAGTTACTAACCGCTGTAACGCATAGAACCATAACTTGGCCGTGGACAATTCAGCATCATCTCAACTATTCAAGTACCCAAATCTTTGAACCCCGATCCATCCAAGAATTATTGTAATTGATATTTAGTACTCGTATTTCTGTAAATAGAACCACTTGAATAGAATGGAGAAACTACATTACCTCTATGCTGTGCTACTGAAATTGAGTTTCTCATTATTTCCCTTTTGCATTATAAGTTGGTACGTGAAACATGCTCTCTATTGATTTCTGAAATTCTGTTTCCTCTTCCTCTTTCTCTTTCTGCAGGCCAATTCACATTATTTTGCAATTATTGAACAGGTATACTTCTCCTTTATGCTCTTTATTCTAACCTGGTGCACATTTTTTAGTACTTAGATTGATAGTTCCTGCGTCGAACACTCTCCTTATGCTGAAAAATATTTTTACTTCGAAAAGTCAAGCATGAAGGAGAGTGTTTTCCACTTTGAATTGTGATCATCAATAAAATGATCATACTAAAATTATTCAAGCCTCTGCTCCTATTCATTTGAAGTTGAGAGAGCGAGTGATATTCTTCCAGAGTCTATGGTTGATATGGGTTTTGGGTAATGGATTTTACATGAAGGAGAAGCTGTTTGAGATTTTGTTTCAAGGAAAATCACTTAGTTATTTTTATTAGTTTCTGCTCCTTTGATGAGTATTATCTGTATTAGAAAAGGAGAATGCAGGATTTTAGGGGATAAAGCTATGACAGTTTTTAGTTTACTTTCTATTCTGTATTTGTGGTGTTGTTTAATAACCTTCATCTTGCTTCCCTTCAACCAGTCATGATAAATAAGTCCCTATCCTATGAATACATACAAAATTTCTTGGTTTTTGCCCAACTTAAGTAGTTTTCTCTGTAAATATGCTATTTTCTTTTTTGATATGTTTGCTAACCTCTTGCTGTTTTCAAATCTTATTGGTGTACGTGTACCACCTAGGTTACTACAATTATTTACTTAAGATTTCTTTTATCTTTTACTTATTTCCCCCCTTTTCTTTTCCTGCCTTTTGTGGGCTTCTTATTACCTCAGATAATGGAGGGAAATATGTGGTTAAATGACACGGTTGGGGTTATTCCAAGAAACTCTTGGGCTATTGATCCATTTGGCTATTCACCAACCATGGCATATCTTCTTCGCCGCATGGGTTTTGAGAACATGCTCATACAGAGGACGCATTATGAATTGAAGAAAGAATTGGCTTTGCATAAGAATTTAGAATATGTATGGAGACAGAGCTGGGATTCTGATGAAACGACTGATATTTTTGTCCATATGATGCCATTTTATTCCTATGATGTTCCTCACACTTGTGGGCCTGAGCCTGCAGTTTGTTGCCTGTTTGACTTTGCTAGAATGCATGGATTTGTTTACGAGCGTTGTCCTTGGGGAGAACATCCAGAAGAGACCACCCAAGAAAATGTGAAGGAGAGAGCGCTTAAACTATTGGATCAGTATAAGAAGAAGTCTACGCTATACCGGACAAATACCCTTCTCGTTCCCCTTGGAGACGATTTTCGTTACATCAGCATTGATGAGGCAGAAGCTCAGTTTAGGAATTATCAGATGCTATTTGATTATATAAACTCTAATTCCGAGTTAAATACTGAAGTGAAGTTTGGGACATTGGATGACTATTTCCGAACGCTACGAGAAGAGGCGGACCGGATAAATTATTCGCGTCCAGGAGAGATGGGCTCGGGGCAGATTGGAGGGTTTCCTTCGTTATCAGGTGACTTCTTTACTTATGCTGATAGACAACAAGATTACTGGAGTGGCTACTACGTTTCTAGGCCTTTCTTCAAGGCCGTTGATCGTGTACTTGAGCAGACTCTCCGTGCCACAGAAATGATGATGGCTTTTTTGCTAGGAAACTGCCAGAGAGCTCAGTGTGAAAAGTTTCCTACTGGTTTCTCCTACAAGTTGACTGCAGCAAGAAGGAACTTAGCTCTCTTTCAGCATCATGATGGGGTGACTGGTACTTCTAAAGATCATGTGGTCGAGGATTATGGGATTCGTATGCATACTTCCTTACAGGATCTCCAGTTTTTTATGACTAAGGCTATTGAGGTACTTCTTGGTATTCGGCATGAAAGAAATGATCAGAGCCCTTCACAATTTGAGCCAGCACAAACGAGGTCCAAATACGATGCCCAACCAGTGCACCGTGCAATTGCTGCTCATGAAGGAACTGTGCAGTCAGTGGTCCTTTTCAATCCATTAGAGCAAACAAGAAATGAGGTTGTGATGGTAATTGTTGAGCGCCCAGATGTAACTGTGTTAGACTTGAATTGGACGTGTGTGAAAAGTCAAATTTCTCCCGAGTTGCAGCACAGCAAAAGCAAGATGTTTACGGGAAGGCATCGTGTGTTTTGGAAAGCTTCTATTCCTGCCATGGGGTTGCAAACCTATTATATTGCCAATGGATTCGTTGGATGTGAGAAGGCCAAACCAGCTAGATTAAAAGTTTTCTCGACTTCCAACAATTTACCCTGCCTTACCCCGTACACTTGCTCAAAAATAGAGGGTGATTCAGTTCTTATTAAAAACCGGCATCAAACGCTTACTTTCAATGTCAAACAAGGTTTATTGCAGAAAGTATCCCACAATGATGGGAATCAGAATGTTATTGGTGAAGAGATAGGTATGTACTCTAGCTCAGAAAGTGGGGCCTACCTGTTCAAGCCGAACGGTGATGCTGAGACGATCACACGAGCTAGTGGGGAAATGGTAATATCTGAGGGCCCTTTGATGCAGGAAGTTTTTTCTTATCCTGCTACAGCATGGGACAAAGCTCCCATCTCCCATAGCACCCGCATTTACAATGATGATAATATGATCCAGAAGTTTATCATTGAGAAAGAGTACCATGTCGAGCTTATTGGGCAAGATTTCAATGACAGAGAATTGATTGTACGGTACAAGACAGATATTGATAACAAGAGGATATTCTATTCTGATTTGAACGGCTTTCAGATGAGTCGGAGGGAAACATATGACAAAATTCCTTTGCAGGGAAATTACTATCCCATGCCTTCGCTTGCCTTTTTGCAGAGTTCTAAAGGTCAGCGTTTTTCTGTACATACTAGGCAGTCATTGGGTGTCGCAAGCCTTAAAAATGGATGGTTGGAAATTATGTTGGACCGTCGATTGGTGAGAGATGATGGGCGTGGACTTGGTCAAGGAGTGATGGATAATCGTCCTATGAATGTGGTTTTTCATCTCGTATTCGAATCAAACATATCTTCAGCTTCAAATCCCATTTCAGATCTCCATCCTCTTAGTCCGTCTCTTCTCTCTCATCGTGTTGGGGCCCACTTGAACTACCCATTGCATGCATTCTTTGCCAAGAAACCTCAGGAAATATCTGTGCAGCCTCCTCCACGATCTTTCTCCCCTTTATCTGCTCAGTTGCCATGTGACTTGCACATTGTAAGCTTCAAGGTCCCCAAACCTTTGAAATATTCACAGCAGCTTCTAGAAGACCCCAGGCTTGTCTTAATCTTCCAGAGAAGACATTGGGATTCATCATATTGTCGAAAGGGCAGGTCTGATTGTACAAGGTTGGCAGATGAGCCAGTAAATCTCTTTAACATGTTCCAAGGTCTCACAGTTTCGAATGCAAAAGCCACTTCTTTAAATATTCTGCATGAAGATACGGAAATGCTTGGATATAGTGAGCTAGTTGGAGATGTTTCTCAGGAAGGAAATGTCGTTATATCACCTATGGAACTTCAGGCCTACAAGTTGGATTTACGGCCTCAGCAATAAGTAATGAAGTACTTTTGTGCTGTTGTGCCATCCTCTCAGTTAAAAACAGGTTAGCCCTCCTGGTGATTTAAACTGATTTCCCATATGTGAAATGATGTGTTCATGCATGAGGAGAAAGAAGGGAGGTATTTTGTGGAATCTCATTTGACCAAGTTGACCAAGACTCTTATAGAAGCTGATGAAAGTAATTATTCAAGAGTCCCCTTTTAGGGTTGCAAGCGTATATTTATTAGCCGTTGTTTAAATGCAAGTGTAGACTATCTACATTAAGCCCATGTGGACCGACCCCTTCGCTGGTTCCCACGCATAGTGAGAGCTCCTGTAGCACCAAGTTGCCTCTCTTTTTTTTTTTTTTTAGCCTCGGGTAGTAACTTTGTACTTGCTTTAATAGATGCCCAGAGATGAGATACACACCGGAGTTGCTGCTACTGTAGCGAGTGCCAATTCTGCAGATTAGAAGCTCTGAAGGACAAAGTAAAAGTTTTATTTTTGACAGCTATTTATAATTTTATGTACACAACCAAAACATTTACTGTCTTCTGTGCTTAAATAAACTGCCAGGAAAGTGTTCTCTTGTGTTGTTTTGGCATCTGATCTTTCATGGATAGTAAATTGGTTATGTGATGCCTATGTTTATGCTTAAAGATTCTATGCAAATGCCCTTCAGAAACTTTTTTGCTTGCAGCCTTCTAATTATTTTGCCCAGCGACTTGCGAAATTGAACGAATGAAATAAAAATAAAAATCACCCAGTGGAAGAATTGTAACATAAAATTTAGAACTCTTTATACATGTAATAAAATTACTCCTCCTTCCTGTTAAGTATAGGCCAAAAGTGATTTCTATTATTCTCGAGAGCACTATCTATAATACATATGAGAATCCTAATCTAACTTGGAAAAGATGAAACTAATAATAACTTTCCTAAAGTTATGAAATTATAAGACTAAATCTTCTTGCTTGTAGGAGAAGGAGAATCATTGGTATCCTTTTTCTTATCACGCCCCCGCAAGATGGACGATACTCGTATAAATTCAATTTTGGAAATGAGAGAACCAAATCGAACACGAGAAAGAGGATTTGTGAGAACATATGCAAGTTGATCGTTGTCAGAGATGTGTTGAACACGGACAGTACCACGTTGGACATGTTCTCGAACAAAGTGAAAGGCAAGAGCAAGATGCTTCATGCGAGAGTGAAAAATAGGATTGACCGAGTAATTTGTAGCTCCAAGATCTCGGAATAAATAACACGTGGAGAGGAATGAGAGATACCGAGCTCAGAGACAAGAATACGAATCCAAAGGACTTCGGTTGTTGCATCTGCAATGACACGGAACTCAACTTCAGTTGATAAATGAGCTAGGGCATGTTGTTTCTTGAAGGACCAAGCAATTGGATTTCGACCAAGATAGACGAGGAACCCAGTCAATGACGGACCCATAATTTTTTTTAGTGGATGCCAAAACTTGAAGAGTAACAAACTCATGGTCTTTAATAAGCAAATAAATAAATAAAAAATGCTAACAAATTAACAAAATTATACGTGAAAACGTACCTGACGTCTTTTAGGACAATTTTTAAAGCTACTTCATTCAAAATATTGATGTTGTCTATCTTTCCATTGATCATTTACAACACTATCGACTACCACCTGAACATTTACACAAATTATAAGTTGGTGATTATACTTAATTGAAACTGATATACAGAAAATAAGTAATAACAATGCAATATTGTATAATATTTGAAACATAATTTACATATCAACCATAGTTTATATATATAAGCACCAAAAATATGAACCTCATGTAAATAGTGTTTACAAGATCAAGATAAAACAACTATAACAATAGCTGAATAATGGGTTCAACTTGAACAAAAAAGCCACCAAAAGTCACAAAACACCCATAAAACTAGTTACAAAAGAGGTGCGTAATCTAATATTTAGCACTAAGATGGAAGTCTTCAATTTTTCATAAGCTGAAACTGTTGAATTACGACTTCATTGCTTATGGTATCAAAAATCTCATTCTCTATGTACGTTACCATGCAATCGTTCATCCAATCATCATCCATTTTATTTCTAATGTTACTCTTCAAAAGCTTCATTTCAGAAAATGCTCTCTCCACAGTGGCAGCTCCAACAGGTAAAATTAATGCCAACTTTACTAGTAAATACACCAGCGGATAAGCACCATCTTTCTTCAGCTCAACTATTTTTTTCGCAAGCTCTCCAATCCCTTTCAAAACAGAGAAGTCTTCATGAGAGCGAACATCAAAAATTTAGTTCTCAAGTTGGGCTTCAAGTACTACTATATCCATTTCTGAAAAATCTGTCGGATAATACTTCGCAAATTTGATTAAACTTGCCTTCTCAAACGAGGAAAATGAATTTCTCGGATCAAGACAAGACATGTTCAATAGCAAGTCTGTATTTTTATTATCAAATCGAATGTTTAACTCTTAAAGTTGTGAGTCAATCACACTATAAAATAAGTCAACCTTATATCGGTGTAAATTCGTGCTCATTTCCTCATTACGCCTTGGTCTCCCTCGAACTACAAATGTCTCTTGCATACTTGGAACGATGATATTATGCTTGGAACAGAATATGTTGACGTCATTCATCAATGTCTCCAAACCACCATCTCTCATGTTCTGCAACCGTTGCTTGGATTACTTACAAGAGTCATGGCATTCACAATGTCTTGATCCTTCTTTTGTAAGGCTTGTGATAGATCATATTTAACTCCCAAAATGGACTTCATTCAGTGCAACAGAAAAATAAACTCAAATTGATGTATAACCTCGCACAGAATATTGGCATCACCCCTTATATCTGAACAATTGCCATCATCCACCATAATCTTAAGAAAGCGTATTATCGATGAAAACAAAGTAAGCAAATAACTAGTGACCTAAAGTGTGAGCTCCAACGTGTGTCTATAGGTCGTTTAATTATCTTTTCTTGCTTTAAACCACGCCAGTTCTTTATTTCACCATCACTAATTGCTTAGGCAAGCATTTCCATTCGAACATATTTAAAGATATTACTACGCTTGTAAGAAGCTCCAATAATGTTTGATAAACTAGGAACTTCTTCCTCATGTAATCCCATGAAGTAATACAACCTGACATAAAACCACGAAACCAAGTCAATGCTGCCCCTGTGAGGGTGATGGTTAGTGCCTTGCACAACATATCATCCTCGGTAGAGACGAAGTACATGGTAGCCTCCAAATGCTGCATATGGTTCTGGGCATTGGTCGCACCCGAATACTTATCAAGAGCGGGCAACTTGAAGCCTTTAGGAGGTCCTCGCTCAAGCAATTCTCTGGACAAGGGGCGAAGAGTATAATAGTTTCGTTCGCCCTTTCCAGTATCCTCTTTCCTGTCGGCCTCCCATTTTCTAACCTCTTTTTCCACTTCAACCACTCCCTAGCATCTGGATTGTCGTTCTTTGAGTGGGAGACGCCGTTGGATTTCCGTCGTTCTTCCCGACGGGGTTCCCTTCCGAGTGGGCCCTATGCCTTTTACTTCTAGGGGGAGTCACCTCTCTACCCCATCTATCCCTATGAGAGAGCGACCTTACTGAATTTACAGGCGACTTGTGCCTATCTCCTCTGACTGGCGACCTAGGCCGACTGACCGCGACCTTCGACCATTTTGGCCTCGGTGAGATTGTGATCTTTCTGCTCTGATAGGCGACCTGCGCTCATTTCTTTCATGATGCGAACGCGACCTCTCCGTTCTGGCGGGCGCCCTACGCACATTCCTTTCAGCTTCCCTTTGTTGCCTCGAGCCGAACTCGCCTCCCCGCTCCCTATTCTGGTTGAGATGACTTCGCAAGTCGTCATTGGGAACAGGCATGTGTGTACGGATAGATCGCTTAATGATTCGCCGTTCGTCAGTTGTCATAGCATTCCCATTCTGCCTGCCATTCTCGCTTCGCTGCCTGTGAGAGACCTGGGAAGGGGCAACTCTATGCGATCTCCCATCATTCTGATCTGGGGAGTCCGGCATCTCCGGTAATTCTGCCAAAATTCTAGCCCGCTCCAATAGCATCTCCTTCCTAATGGGGTGATTGGTTGAGGGACCTGCCTAGTCGCCTGCAACAGTTCGACCTACCAGTTGGCGTTTGGGAGGGGGCTGTGTTTCTGTCTCCGCCATAGGCCTCTTCTCCCTTCCATTATCGGGCAAACCTCTGCTATCAGCTACGCTGTTAGAGCGAGTAGACTTCCTAGGTGGATTGCCCTGAGGAGGAGGAGGAAGGTTAACCATTCGGTTTCCTGCGCCAACTTCTACGTTTCTTACCGTCAAACTGAGCGCCAGATCACTGAAAGAGGATGCAGTCTGCCCATCTTGAGCCATATTACTCTCTGATTAATGTTCGAGGTCAAAAAGCAACGATTCTCGGCAATGGAACCAAACTGATGCTGCAAGAATCATGCTTATCAATCTCCGTCCATCCGCAAGATTGATCACCTGACTTCTTTGACCTGAAACACGAAACCCACGACTAGCCGGAATGGTTTCCGACGAAGACCCTCGGGCGTGAGAGTAAGTATGGTGTATGGAGAGCTTATAAAATATATTGAACAAGAGTATTCAAAATATCAAATAGCAATTACCTTGGAACTGTTGATGGTGTCATGTATTTATAGTTGTTGATGAGAGTTATAATTGTAATAAGATTGTGCTGAATCCCTTGAATCATGGATCAAATACGTATCAGAGATCGTGTCCATATATAACTCCTGATTTGTAGGGAGTCTGTTATGGAAGGAATTGTATACACGCATGGACTCTGTAGGTCGACATGTTCTTTGATAGGTCGAGGTCGCCTGCTGGATCTAGGTCGACCTGACTGATGGATAGGGTCGGATAATTCCCGTATAGGATATGGATCGTAATGTCGGATCAAGCTAGGTCGGGACCATCTGAGGTCGGACAATGAGCTAGGTCGACTGATTTCGCTGATGGGTCTTGGGCCGACCCACTAAGGATGGGGTGACAATAATATTTTTATAACTGGGCTTGCTCGCTGAGTCTAGCCCATCACTTTTATTCCGTTCAGTAGTTATATCAGCTGAAGCTTCTACGATGACATAATCCATCTTCTACAGCCATATGCTTCACCAGTGCTCTATCTTTTTCCCGAAAGCAATATTCTCTAATCTCTATAAAGTAACAACCCATATGTATGTCCCAAAAACAGTTCTATTAGCGCACCCAAGTAAGATTTGTTTGAAGATTAATCCAAACTAATAGTCCATAGAAGGGATCGGGGTATATACAATTAGATTGTACATCATTCTCATTTCCTCTTAATCTTATTCGTTTATCTTATCATTATAGGTAATAGGTTGCTGTGAGTGTGAAAGTAATAGGTATTATTGTTTTTTGACACTTATCCCATCAACAGTGGCTATCCATTTGAACATAAATTAATTTGGAGTGTTGAGTGCACCTGATTGATTACTGGGGCTGTCAAACTGCACTAGCCTCAATTTGCAGTTTTGCACCGAAATATATGTCCAAATGGATCCGAGACATGTGAAATCCAACTCCATTTAGACTTATGTTCATTAAGGGCATGTGAAAGGTTGAATTTGTACCAATGAGGTGCAGTCGGCTCAGATCAAACTCATGCCCCATTTAGATATCTAGATAATATGTACCCATTCTTCTTTATATACTCCCTCCGTCCTGGAACAATCTTCACACTTTTCCTTTTCTTTTTGGGCGTTCCAAAACTTACTTCACACATTTAAAACTTACCTAAAATGGAAAGGAATCTTTACTATTCCCTTCACTCATTCTCTCTCCTACATTATTTTAATACTCACAACACCATTATAATTTACTATTTTCTTCACTCATTCTCTCTCCTATTTTATTTTCACACTCACAACACTTTCAATATAATACTCCCTCCTTAAAACCAGTGCAAACAGTGTTGGTGAAGATTGTTCCGGGACGGAGGGAGTATTCCCACGTGTCAAATAAGGCCTTATTGATTCGAAGTAAAAATAATCCTACGTAAATGAATACTCCTCCCACCCCTAATCCGCCCTAATCACCATGTCCACTTTCACAAACGGCGGCGATGATGAATCCCCGGCAACCTTTCACATCCCAAACTGCTTGTTACTCGAAATCCTTCATCGTCTCCCAATTAAATTAATTTTCCAATTCAAATGCGTTTCCAAAACCTGGTTTTCTCTAATCAATAACCCTTCATTTTTCCAAAATGACCCTTGTCACTCCTACCATGACTTGCCGGCATGGTTCCTCCTCACTCACGACTACGACAACCTCGACGATTTTCTATCCACGGGCAAATATTTCGTTATCTCCGAAAACCCTTTGTCCCAGTACTCCTTCCATTCCCCTCAACCGGAGACATTTCGATGCATTGCTTCCTGCCGAGATTTGTTACTTCTATGGCGCCGGTATGGTCATTACTATGTCTGCAACCCTATAACCAAGCAATGCATTGAACTTCCTCTGTTATGGTTTCCTGAAAATTGTCATCAACTTGGGATTGGATTATCGTCCTGTGTCATTGGCGGTGTTGCATATTACAAAGTTGTGCGCATTGGAGTTGTTCGACGTATTTCCCCTGATGTGCTATATGTAGATGAAAGTGTGAGATTTTTAGGAACTACTTGTTTTCTTATTTAATTTGACTTCTATTATGGTAAGAAGATTTTGGGACTTTCATGGAGATTTATAAGTATTCTACTTTGACTAGGAATTGTAAATATAGTAAATATCTTTTATTTATGTACATAGTTTTATATTAGGACTAACCTACTAATATTTGATTTCCTTGTGAGTGTGTTTTATGTTTTCATATAGGAAAAGGATTCTCACAAAGGAAGAGGTCGATTGCATGAAGATCTTCTCAATGGTGCAATATAAATATAAGACATTCTGCACAAAGAGAAGCTACGGTTTTTAGAGAGAAAAATATACATACTTCATTGTATACGTCCTTGTTGATTTTAGGTTGTGAGCTTACATCCGTAACTCACATCTAGGTTTTTATAAAGTTCTCTTGTTTTACTTCTGATTGAATAAGTCCTACTTGAAAAAGGGGAGTTGTTCATATCGTAGAAGGTGATTAGAACTTGTTTAGTATTTTCATATTTTAGTTTTTCACTTATTTGTTTTTGTAAGAAACAAAAGTTTTTATAGTGAAAGGTTTTGGCGTAAGCCTAGTTTCTTGATCACATTGATCGATGGCGTAAATAACTCTTGAGTTATTACATTTAATTTGCTTTTATTTACTTTATTCCGCCGCATTATACGTGGATGTGTGGACGGTTGTGAGACACATCCGTACTCACATCATTTGCCTATTGCGTGATCTAAGTTTCCTAGCTACACGAAACTTTCAATTGGTATCGAGCCAACTCTCGAAATATTCGAGTGTTGATCCGAGAAAGTGTAGTCATTATGGAATGCCAAAATCACCAAAATAGGCCTCCTGTCTTGGATGGCACAAATTATTCTCTTTGGAAGTCTAAGATGCGAAATTACATCAAAAGTATTGATGAAAGAGCTTGGATGTGCATTCTTGTTGCATGGCAACCTCCTACTGTGGAGAAAAAGCCATCTTCCGGTGTTGGTGAGTCCTTTTTGAAAGAAAACACGAAGAACAATGGACTCTTGATGAAATACAAGCCGCAAATTACAATTCAAAAGCCATGGGTGCTATTTCCGGCCATGTTTACGGGAATATGTACAAGCTTATAACAAATGAGAGTATAGCCAAAGCTGTTTGGGATATTTTGCAAACTCAATGTGAGGGAGCACCAAGTGTGAAGGCTACCGGGCTTAGAATTTTAATGGATAGGTTTGAGTTACTTCGAATGGAAGAAAGCGAGGATATTGTGTCATATCTTTGCTAAGATTCATGAGATTTCAAATGAATGCACAAGTCTAGGAGAATCTATCTCCAATGCTAGACTTGTTAGTAAAATTCTAAGGACCTTGCACGAGAGGTTTAACATTAAAGTAGGCGTGATTGAAGAAACAAAGGACACAAACACCGTAGGTCTTGACACTATCATAGGAATCTTGACGTGTTTGAGCTTAACCTTGAGGCTCGGAAAAGAACAAAACACACAGTCTTGCCCTCAAAAGTGCTTTGCTGCTCTACCAAAAGAGCTTGTGGAATTATCCTCTCGAAATTGACAAGTCTAATCTTGAAGATGAGGATGTAGCTTTTATTTCAAAGAAATTCGGTTCTATCTTGAAAAATAGAAGGATAAGCAAATTCCCAATAGACCTACTTCCAAGATCGCCGAAAAGCCAAAACCTAGCACCGACACCGGATTCAAGAAACCAAGTTTTGAAAATAAATCATCTGAATCTGTCAATGTAGGGCATGTCGTGGCTTTGGTCATTATGCCAATGAGTGTGCTAACACACTTAAAAAGAAGGGAATGAGCTTAAGCGCTACCCTTAGTGACGGTGAGGATGAGGAAGAAGAAGTGGCTAATATGTCTGTCTTAAATTGCCATTACGTGTTTAATGCCTTTTCGAGATATAGAAGAATATACTCCCGAAAATCCCTTGGATGTGGGCTCGGTTGTGTACACATCGGTGTCACACATCTGAACTAGTCTTTGAAGCTTGTTTCTCTGTAAAAGGAGATTCAGATGATGAAGATAAAGAAAGGGACATTCCCTATGAGGAACTTTTTGCCACATACAAGGAGCTGCATACAGATTGGATGAAAAGATTGGACAAAATAGAGGTACTTGTTAAGGTAAACAAATCTCTTTCAGATAAATTGGCTGCTTGTGAAGATGAAAAAGCTGTACTTTCAAAAGAAAATGATGCTCAAAAAGATACCATTGCAAGACTTGAAGTCCTTGTGACCAAAAGAGAAGTTGACCTTGAAAAATTCAAGAATGAATGTGAAAAAGCTGAAAATACTTTTACTAAGTTAAACAAAAGTAAAATGAAAATGGAAGAAGCCTTTTCTATGGGTCAACGTGACAAAATTGGTATAGGTTTTGAAAATAATTTTGTAAAGGAGGGATGTGAGGCTTCTACCTCAAAAAGTGTGAAAAAACAAGCTTTTAAAGAAAAAGTTATTATGAGTGAGAAGAGACCAAGGAAGAGCCATTACATTTGCCATTACTGCCTAGCTCCTGGTCACATTAGGCCCTTCTGTTACAAACTCAAGGCTGATAAAAAATTTGGTAATTCCAAACAGCCTCAGATGTGTGAGAAGATGTATGCACATCCTAACACACATCCAGTCAATCTGAGACCTCTGCAACCCAAAAAGAAAACTGTTAAACAGTGGGTGGCCAAACCAATTACCACCTGCAACGTTGTTTACTCTTCCCTCAAGAGTTCTGTCTCTGGCTCTTGGTATTTTGATAGTGGGTGCTCTAGGCACATGACTGGAAACCAAGCAGTCCTTCTTGATTATGAAGTGATAAATGGAGGGAAAGTAAATTTTGGTGGAGGTGCTCAAGGAAAGATTGTTGGGAAAGGAACCCTAGATGTCAAGGGTCTCCCAAAATTGCACAATGTGTTCCATGTGGAAGGCTTGAAAGCCAACCTAATAAGCATCGATCAAGCTGTGTGATGATGACCTATTTGTGAAGTTTGATAAGCACTTGTGTGAAGTGTTTGATAAGGATAATAAATGTGTGTTTACTGGTCCTAGATCTGCTGACAATTGTTACCAATTTGGTGACAATCTTTCTTGCCTAAGCTCAAAAGCTAATGATGTCAATCTGTGGCACCAAAAATTAGGGCATGCTAGCTGTAGAACTCTGGAAGAACTTCAAAGGTTTGAAGCCATTAAAGACCTCCCTAAACTGAACTTCAAGAACCACGATGTACGTGGTTCATGTCAAAAGGGAAAACAAACAAAAGCATCACATAAAAAGGTCCAACAATGCTCCACAACTAGATGTTTGGAGATGATTCACACTGATTTAATGGGACATATTGAAGTAGAAAGCTTTGGTAGGAAAAAGTATGCCTTTGTGTGTGTTGATGATTATTCTAGGTACACTTGGGTAATGTTCTTAAGAGAAAAGTCAGAAACAATTGGAGAATTCAAGAATTGGTACAAAAGGGTGAGAAACCTTTATGGCCTTAAGACTGTAAGAATAAGGTCTGACCATGGCACTGAATATGAGAATCAAATGTTCACCAATTTTTGTAATTCTAAAGGAATCACTCATGAGTTTTCTGCACCAATCACCCCACAAAGAAATGGAATTGCTTTGAAAGAAAGAATAGAACCTTGCAAGAAATGGCTAGGGTCATGCTAAGTTCTAAGAACTTGTCCAAGAAAATTTTGGGCGAAGCTTTAAACACCGCTTGCCACATTGGCAATAGGGTGTTTCTAAGGATTGGTAACCTTTGTCACCCCATATCAAATCCTCCTTGGAAGAAACCAATGTGAAATATTTTCATGTGTTTGGATGTGTTTGTTATATTCTCAATGATAGAGAATATCTATCCAAGTTTGATTCAAAGAGTGACAAAGCAATTTTCATGGGCTATTCCATAAACAGTAGAGCTTACAGATTTTTCAATCTCAAAACTAAGACCATTATGGAATCTGCTAATGTTAAATTTGATGACTCACTTGATCTTAACCTCAAGGCTGCGAGGATGATGTTTCGGGTTGCTTCTTTGGTGGAAGGATGAAGAAAGCAGTCTTTGAAAAATCAAAAGAAGCTTCCGAGTCTTGATAAAAATGTTGAACTGATAAGGATGTAACCAAGGATGTGGACACATCTGCCTCCACATCTGAACCCACATCTGCTCCCACATCCACTCAAACTCCCATGGCGAGGACGGTTCCTCGATTCGATCAGGATGATGCTCCAGAAGGTAATGTGAATGGGTGTGTGGATAGGTCAAAGGATATCCCTTCAAAAATCCAGAAAAACCACCCCACTTCACAAGTTGTGGGAGATGTGCATGCTCAAGTGAGAACTAGACAAAAGGACAAAGTTGATTATAGAAAGATGGTGGTTTATGGAGTTGCTCCTCGGCATACTCCCAGGTAAGTTTACATTGTTTTGTTTCAAAAATTGAACCTAAGAATGTTCTTTGAAGCATTGAAAGATCTTGTTGGATTATGGCTATGCAAGATGAATTGATTCAATTTGAAAAGAATGAGGTATGGACTCTTGTTCCTAGACCCTCACATGGTAATGTCATAGGAACTAAATGGATTTTCAAGAACAAAACTGATGAGCAAGGTGTGATAACTAGAAATAAAGCTAGGTTAGTTGCTCAAGGTTATACTCAAATTGAGGGAATTGATTTTGAGGAGACATTTGCTCCTGTTGCAAGAATTGAGTCCATTAGGCTTTTGCTAGCCATTGCTTGTTACCTCAAGATTACTCTTCATCAAATGGATGTTAAGAGTGCTTTTCTAAATGGGATATTAAATGAGGAAGCCTATGTTGAACAACCTAAAGGCTTTGTGGACTCCAAGTATCCTAATCATGTGTATAAGCTAAAGAAAGCTCTGTATGGGCTAAAGCAAGCCCCTAGAGCTTGGTATGATAGGTTGACTGACCATTTGCTTCAACTAGGATTCAAGAGAGGTGAGGTTGACAAAACCTTGTTTGTGAGGAGAAATAAGAAGGAGATTCTTGTGGCACAAATCTATGTAGATGACATTGTGTTTGGATCAAATTCTGATCCAATGCTAGCTGAATTTGTGGATAGCATGACTTCCACATTTGAGATGAGTATGGTAGGTGAGTTGAACTTTTTCTTAGGTTTACAGATTAAGCAATTCAAAGATGGCATGTTCATTTCACAGTCTAAGTATGCCAAGAATCTTGTAAAAAAGTTTGAGCTTGAACACTCTTCACATCAAAGAACCCCAATGGGATCTTCCCAAAAGCTAAGTCATGATTCTGATGGTGAGAGTGTTGATCAAACCATTTATAGAAGCATGATAGGAAGTCTGCTTTACCTCACTGCAAGTAGACCTGACATTATGTTCAGTGTGTGTCTACGTGCTAGATACCAAGCCAACCCCAAAGTGTCCCATCTTAAAGCCTTGAAAAGAATCATTAGGTATGTGAGTGGAAGCGTAAACCTAGGTCTACATTACTCTAAAGAAACAAATACCAATTTGGTTGGGTACACGATTACGATTGGGCTGGAAATAGTGATGATAGAAAGAGTACCACTGGTGGATGTTTCTACCTAGGTAATAACCTTGTGTCTTGGTATAGTAGGAAGCAAAATTGTGTGTCCTTGTCCACTGCTGAGGCTGAATATGTTGCCCTTGGGAGTTGCTGCACACAATTACTTTGGATGAATCAAATGCTAAAAGATTATGGATTGAATAGCAAAGTTTTGACTGCTTTTTGTGATAACAAAAGTGCCTTGGACATATCTAAAAATCATGTCCAACATTCTAGAACAAAGCACATTGATATTAGACATCATTTCATCAGAGATCTTGTAGAACAAAAAGCGTGTGTGGAATTTGTTGGGATGAAAATCAATTGGCTGATATATTTACAAAGGCATTAGATTTGGAGAGATTTTCCTCCTTGAGGAAGTCTCTTGGCTTGTGTGATATCTAAGGTTGTGAGACCAGATGTGTCTCACATCCTCTAACACATCTGTAGATTAGTTTAACTGAAAAAAAAAAATCATAAAAAGAAAAATCCAAAAATATCATGCATTAGCACGAAATTTCTCAGTGCGGTCACTTGTGAGTCCTCATCTTGACATTATTTTTTGATCACTTAATTGTGAGCACTTCCTGTTCATGTTACCTTTTGGTGACTTGATATAACCTTCCTAGGTATCTCACAGTGGGTGCTAAAAGAAAAAAATATATATATCTATGTGAGAAACAGCTGCTTCACCCTTAGTATGAAGCAATACCATTGTGATCAAGTGATTTTTATAAGAAAACTTGAAGTCAAACTTGATAAGATCATTGGGAAAAAGGGCTATCTTTGGGATCAAGTAAAGTGAAAGCTACTCACATTGCAAAAATCCACATCAAAAAAATTGGTGGATGCATCCTAGAGGCTGTGCAGATTGGATTATTGCTCATTGACTTTTTGTGATCTAAATGTGTCCCAATATGTGACTCACATCCTATGCCACATCCATAAACTGAGAATATTTCCATCACCTGTGTGTTTGCATCATGCTAGGCATATTGCATTCTTAGGACATATAGGAGCTTTGTAAATATGCTAGTTAATTAATTTCCTTTCCTAGTTCATTCTTTGATTATATAGGTTTTTGATCTCCAATATCTTTCGTGAAGGAAAAAGGTGTGTATCAATCCTTGTTTGAAAAGGTTGGAAAATTCTATTGGGATTCTGTTTTTTAAAATAAAAATTTGGCCGAGACATTTTTTTTTGTTTCCATAAAAATCTAACAAAATCTTGGTTTATTTTAATCCCCTATTTTCTTGGAAGGTGATTGTGTGTGGTAACCTCAAATGGTTCTAGCCGTTGGAGATCTCTTAAGGATTTGGTACTGTGTTAAACCTTTTTGAAGAAGGATTACTAATTCTATTTGGAAAGGGGGAGCTGTGAGTATTTAATATACCTCACATCCGTCCCATCCCCCATAAACCTTGACAAAACCCTTTGTTCTTCCTTCTCTTTGCACACAATCTCACACCATAGCATTAATTTCTCTTTGCACTGTTCAACCAAACCCAATTCCTCTGTTAAATGGCCGAGCATTCAAACATTCAAGAGGAAGAAATTCTTGATATTGTTCCAATTTCAATAGCTAAAGGCGAGGATTCCGTTCTCTTAAACCCTGTAATTTCAAAGTTTCTTGCAGAATTCTCATCTCCATCACCTTCATCTGATCCTACAATGGAAGCTAATACTCCTAAATCCCCCACATTGGATCCTTCCTCCGAAAATCCTAAAGTTCCATCCTCTCCGGTGATTCCACCATCGGATGTCGCTCGTGTCTCCATCGCTGAAGAACCGTCTTCAACTAAGAAGAGGAAGCTGTCTCAAGCTAAACCCCCAAAGCCTGCTGCAACGCCGGTGCCCCATCGTGCTCTTCGTCGCTCTGGTAGGGTTCGCAAGCTGTCAGAATCTGACAAAGCCAAGAATCTAAAGAAACCTGGCGGGAAATCTTCAACAGCCATTGTTCTTGAAGAAGAAGAAGAAGAGGTAATAATTCCTCTTGTTAGGACTAGGGCTAAATCATCAATTCCTCCTCCCTCTGTTATTGATCCTGTTCCTGTTGTTACACCTTCTGAGGATGTTCCCCCTGTTGAATCTGTTGTTCCTACTCCCCATGTTGAACCTTTTATCTCTATTGAGACTGTTCCCCATGCAGAGTCTGTTGATCCTTTTGTTTCATCACCCTCTCCCTCATTATCATCTGATCCCATTATCCCTGTTACCACCCCTTGTGTTGAGGTTCCACCTCATATGGATAATGTGTCTGCCCCTGTTATAGATTCCTCTGCCACTGTAGTGGCTAGTCCTGTTGAGGATATTATTTCTTTTGATGATGAAGTACCCTTAGCAAATATCCTAATGGATTTGAGGGGAAAGAAAAAGGTGGCTGAGACTGATTTAGAGCCAATTGAAGATGAATCTAGTTCAAGTTCGGATAGTGATGATACTTGCCGGATGAGAACTACAAGCTAGGAAGAGAAGAGCTTGATCAAGAGAAAGAAGACCAAGAGATTGATTCCTCTGATGCTGATGACACTGAGATTGAACCCATCAATGTTCCATTCCCTGTGAAGGATGTGTCTAAGGATGTGCCCACATCTAGACGCACATCTACTCGAAAGAAAGGCTGACGGGGTATGTCATCTTGTTTACATTATCTCTACTCCTAAACCCTTTTCAAAGAAGTTTTTAACCAAAAAGGCATCTGATAGGTTTGCCTCAATTTCTTCCAAAGCCTTTGTTGTAGAAATGAAAAGGGATAGGGAAACTTTTGCTAAGCTTGGGATGGACAAATTCTTTGAGGAAAGAGGATTATTCTTAACTGTGGACCATCCCCTTCCTTTCTATCCTAAAATGATTTATGAGTTTTATGCCAATTTGCCTAAGGGGTTAGATAAGAACTACTCTTCTCCTCCCACTGTCTATGTTAGAGGAGTGTTTGTCCCTTTTACCCCTTCTGTTATCAATGATTTGCTTGGGTTGAATGATTATTTGGATGAATTGGTTTCAATTGAGGATGATGAACTTGTGTCTGCCATTACCCATGGTAAAGTATCCTCTTGGCCTGTGAAGCCTAAAGACTTAGGAAGTGGATCTTTATCTTCCCTTTACTGTTTTCTTCACTCCATTCTTGTTGCCAATCTTTGCCCCTCCAATAACAAAACCTCAGTTACTAGGGTGCAAGCCTTGCTTCTTTATAGATTGGGAATTAAGAGGCACATTAATTTTGGTGACTTTATCTTTAGAAAGATTTGTGATTATGGAGAGTCTCCATCAAAGAAATGGTCTTTACCCTATCCTTCCTTGATCTCCCAAATCCTAATTGCCAATGGAGTAAAACCTGAGAAAGGAGAAGAAATTGTTGAAAATTTTGCTCTCTTTAAGGAATCTAAGACCCTGCTTGACCCTAAGCAAAGACATGTGGATCTTCCTTTGGGTACGGTTCACGAGATTGGTATGGAAGATGTGGACACATCGGTGTCACATACGAAGAGAATTTTATTGCTCGAGATGAAGGATGCGGATGCTTTGCAATTATAGGCGAAGCTCAAGCTCAAGCCTCTATTGCCCATGCCAACAATTTGAAAGCTCTTAGGGATAATCTCATTCGATGGCATGCAAAACTTTCTAGTCAAAAAGGGGAGATGGATACGGAAATGAAAAGTGGGATCTTCTTATGTTCTTTCTTTGCTAAAGCTGTGGCTGGTTTTAAGTGGAGACATTTTGATCTTTGATTTAGGGGGAGAAAAGTTTTTGGTTATTTTGTTTTGATGGTTGTTAAAAACAATTTTAATTCTCTGTTTTAGTTTGATAGTTTTTAAACAATGGTTTGTAATAGTTTAATTAGGACATGGCTGAATGGTTTTTACTTTTGCTTAATGAACTGCTGGTATTCTGCTCTAATTCTTGTTTTGCAGTTTTTATGTGTGGATGTGTATACACATCTGGACACACATCCATTCAGGGGGAGTTATGTTTTTCTATATTCTGTGGTCATAAATTGTGTTTGTTATAAATCTTTGGTTTTGACCAGAAAGTCCAAAATAGGGGGAGATTGAAAGCGTGAGCTTTTTAGGGAACTACTTGTTTCCTTATTTAATTTGACTTCTATTATGGTAAGAAGATTTTGGGACTTTCATGGAGATTTATAAGTATTCTACTTTGACTAGGAATTGTAAATATAGTAAATATCTTTTATTTATGTACATAGTTTTATATTAGGACTAACCTACTAATATTTGATTTCCTTGTGAGTGTGTTTTATGTTTTCATATAGGAAAAGGATTCTCACAAAGGAAGAGGTCGATTGCATGAAGATCTTCTCAATGGTGCAATATAAATATAAGACATTCTGCACAAAGAGAAGCTACGGTTTTTAGAGAGAAAAATATACATACTTCATTGTATACGTCCTTGTTGATTTTAGGTTGTGAGCTTACATCCGTAACTCACATCTAGGTTTTTATAAAGTTCTCTTGTTTTACTTCTGATTGAATAAGTCCTACTTGGGAAAGGGGAGTTGTTCATATCGTAGAAGGTGATTAGAACTTGTTTAGTATTTTCATATTTTAGTTTTTCACTTATTTGTTTTTGTAAGAAACAAAAGTTTTTATAGTGAAAGGTTTTTGGGCGTAAGCCTAGTTTGCTGATCACATTGATCAGTAAGCGTAAATAACTCTTGAGTTATTACATTTAATTTGCTTTTATTTACTTTATTCCGCTGCATTATCTGTGGATGTGTGGACAGTTGTGAGACACATCTGTACTCACATCCTTTGTCTATTGCGTGATCTAAGTTTCCTAGCTACACGAAACTTTCAGTAGATTTATTTTCTTCAGAAATTGGAGAATAGAGGAATAAAGAGGTGGTAATCCATAGTGAGGTATATTTCCTAACTCACTTTAGGAAATCTGTTTCTTTTAATGGGATTATTCATTGGATGGATCATGCATATCATTTGATTTTAGCCTACAATACTGAGACTACCAGTGACGAAATTCGTTTGACCGACTTGCCTCGGGGTACCGAATCTGCCGAATCTTGTGTGGTGAATGAAGTGGTTGATGTTTACCAAGGACGACTTCGTTATTTTGAGTTTGATGATTGGTGTTGCCCGGGAAAATGTTTGGTGTGGACTATGATAAAGGGGAATGGTGCTTGGAGCACAAGGGGTATAATCGGGATATTTCACCTCTGGATTCTTGGCACCATGTTCATTTCTTGGAGAGGATGATTATACCGATTGGATTTCACCAGTTAAATATGGATTTGATGTATTTATGGTGCCAAGATCATATTTTTAAGTACAATCTTAGGACAGGACTTTTCGAGGGGTGCCTATCATAAGTTTCCTCACACATCCGTTGGTTTGGTGTCATGGTGGGGGGTGTTTTCAGTTGTTCCGTCACCATTGCCAGCACCAATTGCTTTGCCTTCTTGGGAAGTTGAAGAAAAAGCTGGATAAGGAAATTATTGAAACGGCTTTTTGCATGCTGGTGGCCATAGTAAGTAGAGCAGGTATTGCTCGGGGGTCTTTTACACCTTGATATGATCATGGAAAAAGATATTTGGGCCTGTACGAATATATGAGGCCCAAAACGATAAATATGGATTGAAGGTCAAGAAAATAGGCCCAGGATAGGATGAGTGCGACATGGCGTATTAACCAAAAATATCGGCGGGAAACAAGGCCAAGCAAGAAGCCCATTAGAGCCCATCATTAAATACTTTGATATAATCTCAAGGCAAGAATCTCGGATAAGGATGTTCGAACAACGACAACAACAAAGATTGACGCCTTATCATGGTTGTCGCCTATATGCGACTTTTGGATTAGCAGCTAAATTCCAGAAGCAGCCAAAGACGTTGCATTTGGGCCCACATAATCTGTTATAATGATGAGCTGACTGACAGGAAAAGGGAGGCGTCTCCACTATCTTTGAGTGCCCATGCACACCCAATGAAAGAGCGACACGTGTCCAAGAGCATGTGACCTGCACATGACGTGAGGAAGTATATAAACAACATCAGAAGGCAAAATTAGGTAAGTCTCAAGTACATTTTCTGCAGTATAAGTTTCCATTGTACTCTCTTGTTTTCTAGATCTTGTACTTATCCTCACACCGGAGGGGCATTGCCGGAGACGCCCCTGGCTTAGTTTACGTATGCCTGGCCTAGTTTACGTGTGCTTTGTTTGTAGGAGACCATGAAGAATACGCCGGAGTATCCCCAGCATCAAGCTACTCATTCAGGCCTGTACAACCATTTTTCTGTGGCAGTGGCAGCATCACACCTCTTGAAAATCTCTTTGGATTTTACTTGTCTCAATTCAATTGCATTTGCTCTATAGTTATTGCATTTCAGTTCGTTAGGCATATTATTACTTGTTCATTAGTGTTTATCATACTATTTCCATGTGTTGTTGAACAATCAATCTGTGTCTTTATAAATTGTTCAAAGATATAATTTCATTCTTAAGCGTTTCGTTGCAAGATGATCAAGTTGCAACCCATGTTATGACTTTAGTCTTGTATTGATAAATTTTGAAGTCTGAAAAATCCGGTTCGCTACCTAAGAACCACACACTAGCCACTAATCACAATGTTAGTGCTCAGAGATAATGTTTCGATAAGGGATTTCCTCTAGTACTGAGTGCTAAATATTTGACATGCAGTTTGAACATGCATGCCCGAAGAAGAAAAGTAATTCGGTGTACATGCTGGATCAGTTAATTGTTTGTAGTCATATTGACTCGACTCTGTTGCATATCAATATAGTTAGACTCAGAAATATTAAAAGCAGAACATAATGACAACCTCCAATCCAACCAAGTTAAAAGGTACTTACCTCTTCATTCTCTTATTTGCTGGGACGAATCGACTCAAAACCTTGCCAGAATCGTCAAATTGTGTCTTAAAATTGTATATTAAACTTTTGCATTTATCCATCCATTTATCTCTAAATTGAAGCTAATATATAAATATACAATATATATATATATATATACACTAAATATATTTATATTCAAATTTTTCAAAGATCAAATTATTTTATATTAATTTTTAAAAGAAAAAGGCTATTGTCACTACATATTTTTTTGCTTATCCACTAGAAATTTTACAAATAGACACAATTATCCATTCCTAGATTTGTAATTTGACATAATCATCTTTCAATATATTAAGCAAATAATAAAACATTTTATATAGAGAGACTATAGCATTATAAAATCTACTAATTAAAACAATAAATTGATTTGTAGGAGAGATTGTTGAGATTAGATACAAACCGTAGTTAGAAGATCGAGGTTGCACGGAAGAGAGAAGGAGAGTGACAAAAGGGATGTTCTAGTCGATCTGTGTTCGCATGACCGTGCATTGGTATGCACAAGGCCGTGCATATTGGAGTTCAGCAAACAACAGGTTCGACACTGTTTGCCCGGGTGTGCCAGCATGTGCACACGGCCGTGCATATCAGATAGAACATCGGCTGGGACGAAATTCTGGTGCAAATTTGGTTTCCTAATTTGGTGTATACTTCTTTTGGCAACAAATTTTTTTTATTGGACATAAAGCAATTTGCTTTTTGAATAATAAATTAGAATACTTTTTTTTTTTTAGAAAGTTGGTATCATTTAAGTCAATTGACATCATATTACAATTTTTTATAAAGTCTATTACAGATCTATTGCCTTATCAATTACAAACTCTTATAGAGTTTCACCAATATTGGAGCATATTACAAAAGATGATATTAACGGGTCTATTACAAACAAACTAAAATAGCACCTAGTCTATTACAAACAAATCAAGGATAAACGTTCTCCACATTGCTCTCAGAGGGAGTCGAACATGGGATATCCACTATGTGTAAGCCCTCAACAGACACCCACATTCGGATACCGCTTGATCAAGAGGCCTTTGGTTAATTAGAATCATTTAGGGTTTAGGTTTGTTGTTCTTATAAAAACAAGTGCTGATCTATAATATTGTGGTGTGTGATCAAATTAGTTGTCGATAATTTGTGTTAGCAAGACAAAATCTTTGAGATCAACAAATAGTGTAACGACCCCAACCCTAGGCACTAATTTTAAATATTATATTATATGCTTCAAATATTTATGTTAACTTATGTGTTCAATTATGTCTTTAAAATTCTTGATATAAGATAATTTGGGTGAGAAGTAAATTTAGAATCTTTTATGAATTTATTAAACATTAAATAAGAACCTTGAAGAAATAATAAAAATGGAAATATGATAAATAGTGCAAGGAGGTTAATTGAGTAGGATGAATTATTTGAGTAAAGGTTGGTTAAATTTAAAGTGGAAGCCTTAGATAATTTTCCCATGGGGGGCCAAAGTCTTACTCCCTCCTAGGCTTGCCATGTGCCTCCCCCATTCTCCCTCCATATCCGGCCCCCCCCCCTCTCCATCATCCTCCTCTTACTCCCTTCCTCCTTCCTTCTCCCTCATTCCTCATACTTCCTCCTTCCTAGAGAAAGCCTTAGAGAAATTCCATGGAAGCTCCCTTCTTCCAAGCTTGAGTCCAAGACTTTTCTTCACCAAAAATCAAGTCTAAGAGCACCATTGAAATTGGATCACCTAGAGGAAGCCATCAAGTTAGAAAGATCAATCTTTCCTTATAAAATCCAAGTGAGTTATTATGACTTTCCCTTCTTTAATGTTCATGAACTATGTTGTTGGTGTTGTGATTGTTATTATATGTTTTGGAAATCTTCTTGAAGTTGGAAAATGGGTTAATGACTTAAAAATAAAGATGTTATGATTTATGGGAGTTGATTTAGATTTAATGGAATGGGTGGAATTTGATTTGGAAAGTTAGAATTCATTTGAAATGGTGAAATGGGTAGAAATGGTAGTGGTAAATAATCTAGGGTTAATTGGTTTTGGAGTTTACATGTTTGTTGGGACTTGATAAGATTGAAGTATCATTTGGTGTTCTTGAACTAAGCTTAGTTAGAAGGATTGGAAAACTAGGCTTAAAGGGGGTAAAAATCTGCATTTTGGGGTCGGAGGCTTGGGCGGTACGCCCAAGTAGGCCAGGGCGGTCGCCCATAGCCACGTAATCATGGTTGCCTTGGAAGGACACTTGGCGGTCGCCCAAGTAGGTTAGGGCGGTCGCCCAAGATGGCAGAAACCTCAAATTCCTAAGAAGTCCACTTGGGCGGTCGCCCAGTGGTTAGTGGCGGTCGCCCAAGACCACCGAACCAACCTTTTTCAATTTAAACAAGAATTGTTTAGCAAGTTGTTTGACCTCTTAGAAATGGTGACTCCCACCCAATATAAAGTAGTAGAACCTATTCAACCCGGATACGAATTGATCCTCTTTAACCTGAGTTAGAGTAGGATACTTTGGTTTGGCCATGACGTTTTATTTGGTCAAAATGGAATTGTAGGAGTAGTTAAATATTGTTCGGAAAGTGGTCCAAACTTGGGAAGTAGGTCTTGCACTTTTAATAAGATTTATTCAAGGTTAAGTAATGATTTCGTAGGTTTGGTTTATGGTACTTGGTGACTTTACTTGTTCCCCTATCCTTGGTGATTATTTAGAAATAGCGTAGAAACCGTAAGTTTCACTATTTCGTTAATGGAAGATGAGCATGTATCTCCTTGTGGCATTATTATCCCAATTTGTGGAATCATTGAATTTGGTGTATACCTTAATATCCTAAGTATGGATTATTTGGCAAGTTGTTGTGTTGTATCCCGGTGTGGATTAATTGGTACATGATTGTATTGTATCCCGGTGTGGATTATGTGGTTATATTGTTACCTTAATTGAGTTCATATGCATTGATGATATTATGCATTGTGTATTATATGAATTGTTGTACTATGGTTCTGTTTAGCATGAGTATACATTACCATGTTATTATATTGTTATCCCATTTTGTGGATTATCTCAAGTATCTATTATGTGCTTGAGCGTGTTTATGTTCGGGTGGGTATGATGGATTTCAATCAATTATTGATTTGTTCAATAAGTGATTGAAGGTTCGCCATACCGGTGACCCTTCCCCACTCTGTGGCCACGGAGTGGGGCTGTGCTAACGACTGTATTGACCCAAAAAGCTTTGGCTGCACTGGACTGTTGCGATCGTTGTAAGGGAGGACGATATTATTGTTGGATACTCTAATATAGGTATCCTTTCTTATATGGATCTCTGGGGCATGAGACCTATAAGAGGTGAATGTGCTGGAGGCAATTCACCAAAGAGTGGAGTTTTACTCTCACGTTGTACGACTTATTGTTCAGACGGGAAAAGGTAAAATGAGGTAACGTAAGGTGTTTACCGCTTTCATAATGTGTTAAGTGTTGCCATGCTACGTGTTGCATCTTGTATGGCATCTTGCTGCATCCATAATAGCTCATTGAGATTTATTCTCACCCCTCTCCCTTTACTGTTTTAGATCCCGAGACAGGTGGACCGACCAAGTAAGGGCGGAAAGGAGTTTAGAAGTGGTATTTTGGGAATTGTCGGGTTATGTTTAGATTGGTGTAGAAAGTGTATTTTTGTATAATTCACTTATGGAGTTGTATTTATAAATCTTAATTTTATGTTATAACCAATACCTTTTGTAACTAAGATAGTTTCTTACTTCCTAAGTTAGTCAACTATTGCTCCTTGGTGATAAGGTGTAGAGATAATTTGAAATGGTTTTTAACAATTGTTTTTACATTTGAAAGTTAAATAAAAGTTTTTAAATTAAAGGAAATTTGGGTTAGTTTGAGGACGCCCCAGCTCGGGACACGTGTAGGTTTCGGGTCGGGGTCTTCACAGTTGGTATCAGAGCTCGGTTAGAGTTCTCGGGTAGAGTCTAGCTGAGTGAGAGTGTGTGATAACTGACGTCGAGGGTTTAATGCAGGAAATTGTTATATGACAGAAAAGGATAACGACCAACCAAAGGAATCAAGGAGAGGTGAGTTATTGAAAAGATAGATTTCCCCACCATCATTTGAGGTAATTTACCTGTCTCAGGAGTTAGGGTTCATACTTTTATAAATCCCTGTTCATTCGTTCTCATGTGGCATTACATTTCATCTTTTACTTGCATAATAGGCCTAAAAGCTGCCTTATGTGTTGGAGGTTCTATTCCTACGGGAGAGTACCCTGAATCATTATTGTTTATCATGGTGATTATGATTTGGGAGGACTGTCGCAAGAAGCGAGTCTCCTTATTTATGTTTGATTTGCCTCCGTGGGTGGTAGAGGCGGATGAGTCATTATTGCTATTTTATCATATATGCATAAATGTCGAAAGTATGGCCTAAGGAATTTGAAGGTTATTTGAGTTGTGTGTTATCTTGATTCAAAAGAACCTTGAGTTCTCTCATGTACGGTGGTAAATGAATTGGTGAACTCTTAGTTTAGAGTTGGTCTATGGCCTAATTAAGAGTGGTTTATGGTTGAATAATTTGCGTGAGTATTTATACATTGGTATCTCGTGGTGGAGACTAGATATATGAAGACTAGTATTGAAAGTGATAGTCTAAGTGAGATTATATGAGTTATAAATTATCGCGAGTAAGAGATCTTATGGAACTAATATATCTTTGCCTTAGGTGCTATAAGTATTCTCTAAGGAGAGATTGATTAAATTCTTGCTACTAAATTGAATAGGAAATCGATATTTTTGTAAGTAATATCACCCTATACGTTGACTAAGTGGTGTTTTTCAAGTGAGTTTCAAAAATGGGTTTTCATCGTATCATACCAGGTATTGAAGCCGAGTGGATATAAGTCACTATTTCGGTATTCGGATCCCTAGATAGAGTATACAAATTGGGATGATGGAATCGATGATTCAACTTAAGAAATTAATTGATAAAGAAGATAACTAGCTTAGCGACTCTCAGTAAGGATAAATTGTTACAGTATTTAGAAAAGATGATACTTGGTGGTTATTCATAGATTAGAGAGATCTCAAATAGGTAACTGTGAAGAATAAGTATTCGTTATCCCTTGTTGATGATTTGTAGGACTGATTTTAGAAACTAGTAGGATTGCCAAATGGTTATTAGTTGAAAATTTCGGAGTGTTACGATTGTAGAGAATAATTGTTGTAAGGATGTACTTAAGACCACATTTGTATCTAGTATGACCGTTTTGATCTGGGGTGGTGTGTTGGTTATGGAGAAGTAAATAGGGTAAATATGAAGAAGTGTAATAGATGTAGTTATTGGTGACTTATAGGATCAACTTCGTGAATTGATAATATATGTATCTGGATTGTTTTGAGAGACGATTATCATTAGTTGAGTAAATAAAATGAGGATGATTTCACCCTATAGGTCGACTTAGTTGCGTGACTCATATGAGGAATTAGTGTGGTGTTCGGTAGGTATTGGCGTTATGTGAATTTTGAGTTGTTGATGGTTATCGAGAGGTAAGTTAGTTACAGTACTATTAAGGTGTGATCGCAATTTGAGGATGATTTACCTAGTTTATAATCTTAATGATTGTTTTAAGTGTTATTTATCGGGATAGTATTAGTATCGCAAGATTTTGTTTTCTTATAAAGAATTTAACTAAGTATAAATATTATGAGTGGTGGCTATACTATAAATAGAGGTCGAACAAGAATATTATGTTAAAAATTGTTTTAAATATGTTTTAGAACTTGGGATTTTATATTGGACCTCTGTGTGAGTATTTGTGCTTTTCGGGGATAGTTTGATTTAATAAGGTCAATGAACAGTTATTTTGTGTGCATTAAAATCTGTGAGTAATTTAATTATCTACCACTGGTATGGGACGGTTGTAGATAATTAGATCGCTCGAGTTATTTTGTTAACGTTTTGATCTTTTAAAAAAAAAAAAAAAAAAAATTTCTTAAAGATTTTGAGTGGGTTAGTTAATTAAAACTGGTATGGGACAGTTTTAAATAAATAAACCATTCGAGTCTCACTAGATCTCTTTTTGTCTACCCTTTGATATCCTAAAGATGTAATTTGTGCAGAAGCTCGTAGGAAGGCAACTTATTTTCCCTATAGTGATTAATTGTATTAAAAGTAGTGATCCGAGAAATAATTGATAAATTGTGGAGTTATTAATGTGGAAGTCGCTGTAGACTTGGTTTTTGTATTGGAATTGGATCGGCTCCGTTGTGGGCGGCCAACCTTTTGAGCTGAATAATTATCTGTCAATGGACCTGAACATAATTGGAACTTTGAATGGTGATAATAGAATGTTGAAGTTAGAAGACTTATTAAAATACTTAGAGTTCTAGGTTGAACTTAAGAGTATTAAAACGATGGGTTTTGTGATTGAGTTACCTTGGAAGTAAAAAGGAGTAGGTTGTTTATTTATAGAAGGTTGATTGTATTTTCTACTCATTGTATATGTTTATAGTGATGCAGTTCTTTGATCAAGTCCTCATTTATGTTAGGGGATCGTTTAGTGGTATAAACCCCATAGTATTAAATGGATTGGATAGACATCAATTGGGAAGGATCATTTTAGAATGTATGGATGCTATTAAGTTTGACCTTGCAAAAAAAAAAATAAAATTTTTGAGGGATAATTACGTATTGTTGAGGATTATGCTACGGGCGGGTACAATGGAAGTTAGTGGTCAATAGGACTTATGGTTCCCGGAGGTTGAGTGCGTATAATAGCAGTTATCCTTCTAGCATTTAGACAAAACCTTATGAGGTGTGGTTCGGGAAGAAAATATCGATCTCTAAATTGTTGGGGTGATTTGACTCATAGACTGACTTGGAGCAGCTTATAGATTATTAAAGTTTTAAATACAATATTGTAATGTATTGGGTGAGATGAGTTGTAATACTTTCATTTATTTATATTGTTGTTGAGGTCGTGAAAATTCGGGTTGAGTAATAAGTGTAAGGTATTCTTGGAATATTAAGTTGTAGTATCATATCATTAATGGAATTAGAATCTTGGGGAAGAAATCACAACATTGAAGAGACTAACTGAGAATTGAAGTCTGAGGTATACTTGTAACCGAGGCGAGTTGATCAGTTAGGTAAGTGACAGTCAAATTCGGGACGAATTTTCTTTAAGGGGGAGTGAGTGTAACGACCCCAACCCTAGGCACTAATTTTAAATATTATATTATATGCTTCAAATATTTATGTTAACTTATGTGTTCAATTATGTCTTTAAAATTCTTGATATAAGATAATTTGGGTGAGAAGTAAATTTAGAATCTTTTATGAATTTATTAAACATTAAATAAGAACCTTGAAGAAATAATAAAAATGGAAATATGATAAATAGTGCAAGGAGGTTAATTGAGTAGGATGAATTATTTGAGTAAAGGTTGGTTAAATTTAAAGTGGAAGCCTTAGATAATTTTCCCATGGGGGGCCAAAGTCTTACTCCCTCCTAGGCTTGCCATGTGCCTCCCCCATTCTCCCTCCATATTCGGCCCCCCCCTCTCCATCATCCTTCTCTTACTCCCTTCCTCCTTCCTTCTCCCTCATTCCTCATACTTCCTCCTTCCTAGAGAAAGCCTTAGAGAAATTCCATGGAAGCTCCCTTCTTCCAAGCTTGAGTCCAAGACTTTTCTTCACCAAAAATCAAGTCTAAGAGCACCATTGAAATTGGATCACCTAGAGGAAGCCATCAAGTTAGAAAGATCAATCTTTCCTTATAAAATCCAAGTGAGTTATTATGACTTTCCCTTCTTTAATGTTCATGAACTATGTTGTTGTTGTTGTTGTTGTTGTTATATGTTTTGGAAGTCTTCTTGGAGTTGGGAAATGGGTTAATGACTTAAAAATAAAGATGTTATGGTTTATGGGAGTTGATTTAGATTTAAAGGAATGGGTGGAATTTGATTTGGAAAGTTAGAATTCATTTGAAATGGTGAAATGGGTAGAAATGGTAGTGGTAAATAATCTAGGGTTAATTGGTTTTGGAGTTTACATGTTTGTTGGGACTTGATAAGATTGAAGTATCATTTGGTGTTCTTGAACTAAGCTTAGTTAGAAGGATTGGAAACCTAGGTTTAAGGGGGTAAAAATGTGCATTTTGGGCTGGCTGGAGGCTTGGGCGGTCGCCCAAGTAGGTTAGGGCGGTCGCCCATAGCCACAGAATCATGGTTGCCTTGGAAGGACACTTGGGCGGTCGCCCAAGTAGGTTAGGGCGGTCGCCCAAGATGGCAGAAACCTCAAATTCCTAAGAAGTCCACTTGGGCGGTCGCCCAAGTGGTTAGGGCGGTCGCCCAAGACCCTGAACCAACCTTTTTCAATTTAAACAAGAATTGTGTTAGCAAGTTGTTTGACCTCTTAGAAATGGTGACTCCCACCCAATATAAAGTAGTAGAACCTAATCAACCCGGATACGAATTGATCATCTTTAACCTGAGTTAGAGTAGGATACTTTGGTTTGGCCATGACGTTTTATTTGGTCAAAATGGAATTGTAGGAGTAGTTAAATATTGTTCGGAAAGTGGTCCAAACTTGGGAAGTAGGTCTTGCACTTTTAATAAGATTTATTCAAGGTTAAGTAATGATTTCGTAGGTTTGGTTTATGGTACTTGGTGACTTTACTTGTTCCCCTATCCTTGGTGATTATTTAGAAATAGCGTAGAAACCGTAAGTTTCACTATTTCGTTAATGGAAGATGAGCATGTATCTCCTTGTGGCATTATTATCCCAATTTGTGGAATCATTGAATTTGGTGTATACCTTAATATCCTAAGTATGGATTATTTGGCAAGTTGTTGTGTTGTATCCCGGTGTGGATTAATTGGTACATGATTGTATTGTATCCCGGTGTGGATTATGTGGTTATATTGTTACCTTAATTGAGTTCATATGCATTGATGATATTATGCATTGTGTATTATATGAATTGTTGTACTATGGTTCTGTTTAGCATGAGTATACATTACCATGTTATTATATTGTTATCCCGTTTTGTGGATTATCTCAAGTATCTATTATGTGCTTGAGGACGTGTTTATGTTCGGTGGGTATGATGGATTTCAATCAATTATTGATTTGTTCAATAAGTGATTGAAGGTTCGCCATACCGGTGACCCTTCCCACTCTGTGGCCACGGAGTGGGCCGTGCTAACGACTCGTATTGACCCAAAAGCTTTACGCACTGTTGCGATCGTTGTAAGGAGGGACGATATTATTGTTGGATACTCTAATATAGGTATCCTTTCTTATATGGATCTCTGGGGCATGAGACCTATAAGAGGTGAATGTGCTGGAGGCAATTCACCAAAGAGTGGAGTTTTACTCCCACGTTGTACGACTTATTGTTCAGACGGGAAAAGGTAAAATGAGGTAACGTAAGGTGTTTACCGCTTTCATAATGTGTTAAGTGTTGCCATGCTACGTGTTGCATCTTGTATGGCATCTTGCTGCATCCATAATAGCTCATTGAGATTTATTCTCACCCCTCTCCCTTTACTGTTTTAGATCCCGAGACAGGTGGACCGACCAAGTAAGGGCGGAAAGGAGTTTAGAAGTGGTATTTTGGGAATTGTCGGGTTATGTTTAGATTGGTGTAGAAAGTGTATTTTTGTATAATTCACTTATGGAGTTGTATTTATAAATCTTAATTTTATGTTATAACCAATACCTTTTGTAACTAAGATAGTTTCTTACTTCCTAAGTTAGTCAACTATTGCTCCTTGATGATAAGGTGTAGAGATAATTTGAAATGGTTTTTAACAATTGTTTTTACATTTGAAAGTTAAATAAAAGTTTTTAAATTAAAGGAAATTTGGGTTAGTTTGAGGACGCCCCAGCTCGGGACACGTGTAGGTTCCGGGTCGGGGTCTTCACAAATAGAGTCAAGACAGTGGTGCGTCTTGGGGTGCCCTTAGGAGCATTACATTGGTGGCCTAACTCGGAGATGTCTATGGTTTATTTGTGTGAGGGTGTATTCATAATTCAGAGACTATGTTTATTATTGTAAACATGAGCGAATATTGTAATACAATAGATTTAGTTATATTGGTTGATATCTGTTTTGGTAGTGGCCCCAGATGTACTCCCTTCTAGGACTGAATTGGGTGAACAAATTATGTGTTTTCTTCTTTTATTACTTTTCAGGTGAATGTTGTATGCATATTATCTCCTCATTATACACTTAGTATGTGATAAGTATTTCTCGGAGACCACCAATTTCCCAACCGAGATTAGTTCCTTGCAACTTCAATCATTTGCGAAGTTCAAGCGTCTGTCAATCGTTCGTTCTCTAAATAAATAATTTACTATGCACCATTTTTCAAGTCCTGCAGTTTTTTCCAGACTTCTCGTTATATTATTTATTTTCTCTTATTTGTTTATTTGTTAAGAGCATTTGCCATCTTTTAGATGACCTCCCAATTGTTGTGGAGCGCAATCAACATTGTTAATGCAATTGATGTGTAGTTTGCTTTAGAAAAAAAAAATCTTTTACCTTTCTATTTCAACTTAACTTTTAAATTATTTTATATTCGTTAATTTTTCTTTTCTTTATGTTCACAATAAAAATTAAAATTATAGAGATCCATTACTATTTATTAAGTTGTTTATTAAAAATAATTTTGTTTTACAAAATAGTATAAATTTGTCCATGTTGTGAGCTTGACAACATAATAATTTGTATTTTAATATAGTAGCTCAAATTATTAATTTATTTTTTATTTAAATATACTACCCTCCGTCCATCTCAAATCGTACTACTGATCAAATAAATGTATCTTTGATCAATATTTAAATAAAAAAAATAATGATCCTAATAAAAATTTAAAAATTATTATTGTATCACAATTAATAGTAATTTCAATAACAATTTTTAGATATGTATTTGGATTATTATTTTTTATTTAAATTGTTAAAACATAGTCTATGTAAAATATAAAAAACAAACAATCACAACACAACAATATAAGTGGTTCACCAACTTGGCTATTTTCACGGGTAAAGAGAGAGAATATTATTATCAACTGAAAATCAACGAATACAATTTCTAATCTAGTGCACGAATTCTTGATCACAATAATTCCTGTCTTTAAAAACCCTATATCTAGAAAAACAGATAAGCAAGAGAACTTCAGAACCCTAGAATTATTGATATACATATCACATTAGAATTACATCAAATTGTTAGGGTATATGGGGGTATTTATACTGCCTACTACTAACCCTGCAGGATTTTCTAACCCTGCACATAATTTGCTAGCATACATGCCCAATCCTAGCTAGGGCGCGACCGCCCTCTTTGTCTAGAGGGTGGGCGCAATCGCCCCTCCAAGGCGTGCGATCGCCTTTTTTCTCCAGAAACTTGGCGCAGTCGCCCCTCCTGGCTTGGCGTGATCGCTCCTTGTCCTGTTACATGAATTACTCGATTTCTTTTGCTTAATCCCCTAATTCAGGCATCCCCAACTTAGATGACATTAACCCAACAAATCTCCACCTTGACATCTAACCTCTGGTACATAACCAAAACTACCCCTCTGCCTCAGATGCTGTCTAACAACTGCGAACATTCAGCAAATCCAAACAATGTTGGAACTTGATAGTTGTAACAAAATTCGTGAACATGTCAGCATGATTGTCTGCATCACCCACTTTCTTCACCTTGATCCGCTTGCACTCAAATTGTCACAAAATATTTTAGTCTGATCCCGATGTAACCCAAGGTCGCTTATTAAACCCTTTAACTATATTCCCTCCTTAGCAACTTCTGTCAATGACATGTACCCCGCTTTCGTAGTCGACAAAGTCATTGTAGATTGCAAAGTAGCCTTCCAACTGAAAACTGACCCATCAAGAGTAAATACGTACACGGTCATAGATCTCCCTGTGTTAACATCCTCATAGTAGTCCGAATCACAATAACCCTCAACTGCACATTCTGTACCATCTGCATAAATGAGCCCAATATCCGATGTACTCCTAAGGTATCTGAAAATCCTCTTCACTGCATGCCGATTTTCCTAACCAGGATTCCTCATGAATCTACAAACAACACTAATAACATGTGCAAGATCCAGTCTAGTGAAAACCATATCATACATCAAACTACCAACTGCACTAGCATAAGGTGATCGAGCCATATACTTTTTCTCTTCAAACAATTTTGGTGTAAAAGCAATCGATAGATGTGCATTCGTTGCACTCGGAGAATCTATAGGCTTTGCTTTAGACATGTCAAACTTCTCTAAAACTTTCTTGATATAACCTTTATGGGATAAGAACAGTTTCCTTTGGCTTCTATCCCTATAGATCTCTATACACAGAATTTTCTTTGCTGCACCCAAATTCTTAATCTCGAACTCAACAGATAGTAGACCCTTCAACTTCTAAATATCAGACTTCTGACAGCAACTATTAATATATCGTCAACATAAAGAACCAAATGGATAGTCGAACCATCCACCAACCTATTGTGATACACAGAACAGTCATATGGGCTCCTTGTGTAACCAATCTCTGTCATATAGCTGTCAAACCATTTATATCATTGCTTAGGCGACTGCTTTAGCCCATACACAGACTTCTTCAACTTACACATGTAGTTTTCTTTCCCCGAAACCTGAAACCCATTTGGTTGTGTCATATAAATCTCCTACTCCTTCTCTGAATGTAGAAAAGCTGTTTTCACATCTAGGTTCTCGAGCTCCAAGTCCTGATGTGCCACCATAGCTAATAGCACTATGATCGAAGTGTGTCTAACAACTGGTGAGAAAATCTCATTGTAGTCAACGCCCTCCCTCTGCATGAAACCCCTAGCAGCCACATGAGCTTTATACTTGACGTCGTGTGATGGTGACATACCTTTCTTTTTCTTGAAGACCCACTTGCAAGTAAAAATCTTTCTGCCTTCTGGCCTTTTTTTTTTTAACTCTCATGTCTGATTCTTGTGAAGTGACTCCATCTCGTTTCCCATAGCTTTATGCCACTGAGAAGACTCTTAACACGTATCTATTTCCTTAAAAGTGGTTGGCTACGAAGGATCGGACTCAACTCCTTAGCAACCTAAAGTGAATAAGACATTATGTCTTCAAAATCATACCTCAAGGAGGCTTCCCGAAATTAGCCTGTCTATACCTCATATAACCACAAATCTCATAATATGATTAAGTACATAATTTTCATTAAAGACAACATTCCTGCTTATGATAACTTTACCCTCCGATGTAGACCAAATTTGGTATCCCTTAACATCATCTCCATAACCCATGAAAACTCCTTTTCTGGCCCTCGATTCTAACTTCCCATTATCTACATGATAATAAGCAGTACAACCAAAATTCATTAAAGTAGAATAATCAACAGGTTTATCTGACCATACCTTATTGGAAACTTTGAGATCGATACATGCATGTGGTTCGCGATTTATCCAGTAACATGCTGTAATAACTACTTTAGCCCAAAACCGTTTAGATAATCCTTCATTGGAGAGCATGCACCTTGCTCTAGCCAACAACGTCTGATTCTTGCGCTCTACGACACCATTCTGCTGTTGTGTACCCTTTATAGTGAGATGTCAAGAAATCCCCACTTCCTTGCATAACTTATCGATCTCACTCTAATGTTCTTGTGTCCAAGCTTAATATGCCACAACTTGATCACATCCTCCTTTACCACTTCAGATGATATAACCGATACTGACCTAGAAAGAGTCCGTCCTTGAAGGAAATACAAGGAGCCCCGTTGCCTCTCAGAATCACTTCAGAAGCTTCATAGACATAAACTGCTCCACTTTTACCTTTGAACGGTACCCTTTGCTGGCTAGCTGACTAAGATAAATCAGATTCTTCGTTATATGTGGAATATGTCTCACATTGTTAAAAGTGCAGAACTTACCAACATGAGTCTGCAGCTTGATAGAGACAATACCAACCACCATGTAAATAACATTGTTGGCCATATGAATATTACCCCCATCTACCTGCTCATAGGTTGTAAACCACTCTCTACTCGAACTGATATGATAAGAAGCTCTAGAATCAAGAATCCATGCATCTGACCGTCGTGTAGAATCTTCTGTTTTTAGAGCATAATCTCCATTAGGGCTGTTCGTATCAACTGCATCATCATTAGCTTCATAACGATTTGGAGGCTCGTCTCGCTTCTTCCTATGATAATATGTCTTCCAATGTCCCTTTCCCATGCAATAATTACAAATATCATCAGGTTTCCTACCCTTCTTGCCAGAAGACTTTTTTCTTCTTCTGCTTACTGCTAGAACCTCTGCTGTCTTTCCCAACCAAACGTGTTAACTGGTTATATGTACTACTATTACCGCTTGATTTTCGACGCATCTCTCTAGTATTAAGCGAAGATTTCACTTCCTCTAGAGTTACCATCTCCTTACCATAGATACTAGAGTCAACATAGTGCTCATATGATAAAAACAATGAAACAAGAAGCATTAATGCAACATCCTCATCAGCAACTTTAGCATCTATATTACGAAGTTCAAGTAATAAAGATGTAAATCTATCTATGCAATCAATAATGGACATACCTTCCTACATTCGGAAAGAATACAACTTATGCTTCATATATAGCTTGTTGGTCAATGATCGTATAAAAAACATGTCTTCCAACGCAAGACACAAAGCACCTCCATAATCAGTATCTGCAATATCCGCTATAACATCATCATGTACACACCTTATGATTTTAGAGTGAGCCCTCTCATCTAGCGCGATCATATCTGCTGCTTCCTGCTCAGCTGCCTTCCTATCCTTCTCCGAACTCTCTGCTGTTACAGCCGCGACAGCTCTTGTGTGAATGACTTCTTTGCCCTTTGTATACTGACGATCCCTGATTGAAACATCCACCAAAGCCCACAAACCCTTATATCTCAACAGGGCTTTCATCATGATTTGCTAAACACTAAAACTACTCTTCCCATAGAACTTGTCAATTGGTGATTCAATTCCTGATCCCATCTTCTTCTGGAACGGAAAATTCCTAGACCTTTTTCAACCTGACCGGCTATGATACCAGTTTGTTTCTAGGATAAGATAGTTTATTTACAACGGAAGGGTATCCAAAGTCAACAGATCTCAATGAATCCGATGGATCTAGGATAAGAACAGAGGCTATGTAAAAGATAGAACAATCACACAACACATCAATATACGTGGTTCACCAACTTGGCTACATCCACAGGAACAAGGAGAGAATATTATTATCAGCTGAAAATCACCGAATATAATTTCAAATCTATTGCACGAATTGTTGGTCAGAAGAATATCGGCTGTGCAAACCTTAGATCTAGAAAATAGACGAGGAAGAGAACTTCAAAACCCTAGAATTATTGATATACCTATCACACTAAAATTACATCAAAATATTAGAGCATAGGAGGTATTTACACTGCCTACTCCTAACCCTGCAGGACCCTGCACAGAATTTGCCGACGTCCAGGCTCAATTCGAGGTAGGAAATTACAGTGTGAGGAACTTGTTGGATCTTCTCCGGGATTTCTGCAAATCTAAGAACCAGCTGGAGAGATCAAGAATTGACTGATTTTTCAGGATGCAATTGTAGATGAGGCAGACCCAACAACGGTGACTAATAAGGATAAATCACTTAATTATTTATCAATAATAATTTTTAAAATTTCACTTGTGTGTTAACCTTTAAAAGTTAAAGAGAGAACACCATTATGAACTAGTCCATTTTGGAACATTGTCTCCTTTATCCAATGACAATTTTTATTAGAATAAAATAACTAGATTGTCATTAATATTTTATCAAAAATTCACTTGTATTGAATATGAAAAAGTAAATGAGAGTATTTTTTTAGGCTGGAGAAGGAAACAAATAAGAAGAAATATAAAAAGAAAATACAAAGAAAGAAAATCTTCAGTATAAATATACCCTTATGCATAATAAAGTAGTTGTAAAACTGATAAGCTGCCTCATTCCTCCATTAAAGTACAGTCAATCTACCTTCAACCATCATCATTCCATTCATTGATGCCTCCTTTCTTGTATACAATGAATAAGGTCCGATTCATACTCTGCCTTTGTCCCAAAATAAATTTCCAAACTTGCTCCAAAATGAATGTCCAAACTCACAAGCTTTTGTTTTTTTAAGCGTTAAGTGCTGAAATCTGATTTCACCTCTGAAATCTGATTAAGTGTTAAGAGGCACGTCCGTAGACTGAATTCTGAATTAGGCAAGCTGTTTGATTTTACATCTGAATTCGTTTTCTGAAATGTGTGTATAATATATATATGTAAATATATATTATATTATATATATAAATAAATATAATATAATATAATATATATAATATATATAAATATATAAATATATTTATAATATACAAAATATATTATATAATATATAAAATATATTATATAATATATAAATATATAATATAATATAATATATATACTATATATAAATATATATAATATATACAATATATACTATATATTATAATATACATACCAATATATATATAGTAAATATATAATATATATTATATATATGATATAATATAAATATAAATATATATATGTATATATTATATATAATATAATATATATATATAAATATAAATATATATATATATATATATATATATATATATATATATATATATATATATATATATATTATAATATAATATATAATATATGATATAATATATATACTATATTTATATATAGTATATATATTACATAATATATATATATTACATAATATATATTACATAATATATATACTATATATAAATATATATAATATAATATAATATATATATTATATACTATATAATATATATATTATATTATATATATTTATATATATATAATATATTTATATTATTTATATATATATATACATATATATATATATACATATATACATACATATATATATATATATATACATATATATATATATATATACATACATATATATATATACATATATATATATATATATATATATATATATATCACTTAAAAATAAGAGGCAAATAAGAGCCAATTAATATATCACTTAAAAATAAGAGGCAAATAAGAGCCAATTAAGTCTTAATTGAAAAAAAAAACAAACGAACTTAATTACTCCACCTCTGAATGAATAACCATTCAGAGGCAAATAAGAGGAAGAAGAAAAAAACAAACGCCACCTAAGGGGCGAATTTGGACATTCATTTTAGCAGAGGTAGTAGTTAAGACAATGAGATACGATAGAAGTTTCAAAATGTTTCAGTAAATTAAAGAGAGAACATCGAATAAACCATTATTATTAGTCGAATCCAAATTAGAAAATTTTCATCTTCTTCAAAAACACACGCAATCATCATCAAGACACCTAATTTACTGAAACTTAATCATCCAACTGTTGCATCTTTACCCAATCAAAGTGTGATGAAATTGAAGAGTCCCACCAACCTGAGGCTGCGTATAACACGTGGGATTGCTCCATAACCATTTCTTACATGTTACAAATGCATCCCTGCAATGAAGAGCGTAACTCAAAGGGCAAGATGACAAAAACCACAATAGTGAGAAAGATGACACCTACATTCAAAGCAAAATTTTCTCTCCTTTTGTGCAGAACAACTATGTCCATAAATTGAACAAATGTGAAAGAAATACTCTTGGCAATATACCACATCACTTGCATAATTAACACATTCCCATGATCAAAGGAGCTTGAAAGGTTAAAACAACTGGATAAACTACGCCTTTTATTTTCACAATCCTCTCTGGATGTTGGTTTCTTTATGTATGGTTTGATGATTACAATGTAAGGATTTCCTATGAAATGAGAGATCATGGTCTTAAATTGAACTCCCTTCCTCCCTCCTAACAAATAGACTCATTTGACAAGTCAAAAAATTTCAAGATTTAGCTTCGCCTTGTTGAAATTGTAATAAATATTTCTATTATTCAAAATGCGACTATGTTTCTAGGATAAACCAAAAAGGAAAGAGGGTATTTTTTATCGGGGGGGGGGGGTGTATTGGAGCAGAGCTTTATCATCTTTTATAGTTAATTTTCCTAGCCCTCATCGGAATTTCTTAAATTACTTTCTTACTTGAGCCTGGTTGTCGTATAGTGCTTTTTTTTCTTATCATTTCCTTTTCTAGCATCAATGATGCCATGATAACCAACTCCTAGGAAAAATTGACCTCATTTAATAATACACGACAATTTACACGGAAAGCGTTTACGTAACTTAAATTGGAACTGATTAGTCTCAACACAAGAACTTTCACATTGAAGAAAAAAACTTTCACATTGTAAGTGCGCCGCTAAAAACCCAAATTTGTCGACTAACATGTCCTCCTGTTCCCCAACATTTCATATTAATTAGATTATTCCGACAAAATCACATTCATACATAACACGCAACTTAGACCAGCCTTTAACCTAACTACAATGCATTTGCTATCAAACATAAAGACGACACTAAAATTGCAATAAGCCAGGTTTCAAAACCTTCATAGAAAACAATCTACAACACAAAGAATCACAGCTATTCATACTCTAAATCAACAAAAATGAACTCTAACTTCATACATAATAAGTGAACCAAGTTTCTTCTCTAGCAAGAACCAAATAAAATATGAGACTGAGAATGATTCATCCAGTCAGACAATTACCTCAGTGATGAGATCCATAACCATTGACAGTAGATTCCGGAACTACCGCAATCGCCTTTGACATTGCTAAATCATCCACTTCTTTAATCCCATTCTCATTAAGTTCATCATCATCCGAATCCAACGTAAACACATGACTATCCAATTGCTGCATCTCCGCTCCAATAGGCTTATACCTCGTAAAATCCCTACGAACCCCATTCTTCTTACATATTACCGAATACAACCCAGCCATTAAAACTACAAGCAAGGCAAGATGACAGTTAAACTGAAGTGTCGCAATTGCCCGACCACGATGATATTCAGGGTGTCCTTTACACTTTATTGTAAAATTTCCCCTGCTCTTTTCATGCAAAGAACAACCCTGAACCATCAAATTCGAATAAAACGAAACACCCATTTGCATAAACCACATCCCTTGCATAATCAACCCAACCCCACGGCCTAATCTCGAGTGGTTCGATTTGGGGGTTTTCAATTCAAGAGCCGTGGAAAAGATGCAAACGCCAATCGGTACAAGTAATAGATCAAAGTACTGGTTCTCGATCCCACTAGGGTCTTTTCTTTGAAGGTAAAAGATGAAAAATTCTTCGATAAAAGCAAATAGCAACAGTAAATTGAGAATTGACGAAGGGAAACGAACTGAACTGGTGGCATATTTCAAGAGACCTAGAACCGAATAGAGAAAGAATACGGCTGAAATTGAAATTACCCCTAATTGAATGACTGAGCCAGCTTGATCATTGGAGTTTAGAGCGTCGATTAGAGAAATTAACGAGTTAATTATGAAGAAGAAGGAAACAATAGAGGTTGCAATGAAACTTACGGAGGAAAATCCCGGCAGCGTTTTGGGTGGTGTAGATGGAGATAAAGGGCTGACTTTTAGGGTTTCGGAAGTGGAGAGAAGAGCTTCGGAGGCGCCGATGACGAAGAATCCGCCGCCGGCTAAGGTGTAAGTGAAGAGTCCCATTGATGATCTTTGAGGGTTTTGGGAAATATTTCTTCAGATTTTGTATGGATTATAAGAATTATTTTCCAAATGAAGAGGGATCTTGCGGGGGAAGAGGGGAGATTTGATCTGGGCGTGGAGTCATGCTTGGTTGACGATAACGTTGTTCGTTTGTTTTGGACGGTCAAGTCAAACTACCTGAGATGTCCCGGTGACATGGATGTTTTAAAAAAAGAGAATTTTTTTTTTTTTTGTTTTGAATGTTCAAGTCAAACTACATGGACTGTCACGGTGACATGAATGATTTCTTTATCAAAATATTAGCTTTTAAAAAAATATACTCCCTCCGTTCCATAACAAGCGACACATTTTGTTATTTTGGGCGTCCCACTGATAAGTCACACTTCCTAAAATGGAAAAGAATCTTTACTATTTTCTCCACTCATTTTCTCTCCTACATTATTATAATACTCACAACACCATTATAATTTACTATTCTCTCCACTCATTCTCTCTCCTACTCAACTATCTACACTCACAACACATCAAACTTTTCACTTTTTCCTTAATTCCCGTGCGGAACAGTAACTGCGTCGCTTGTTATGGGACAGAGGGAGTATCTCAAAATAATAATTTTTTCAAACTATTGATTAAATTGACTCATTTTTTAAAAATTGATACACAGTATAACGAATTTATAATTTTTTTCGTTTAAACTCGCTACACTGTGTAGCGAATTTAAATTTTGATACTAAAAAAAAAACCTTCCATAATACTAATTCATTAACCGTCCTATTTTAAATTATAAAATAAAAAAAAATTATGTCTTAGTAAAAAAAACTAAAAGAAAATATTATTGTTTCGTCTCAAATGAGAGTAACTCTTGTGAAAAACTAGTTTTTTTCAAAATGTTATAAAAAATTAGTTTTCAGAATAGTTCATCACTCTTATTAGTTAGACTTAGTGCTTTAAAACTAGTTTTTTTCTTATGTTACGAAAAAACTAATTTTTTACAAGATTTTGGCCTCAAATAAATACTTTAAAAAATGAACTTCTGTAAAAAATTATTTCCTTTATTTCAAAAATGAATATTATTTTCGACTCAAAATGAATAACCAAAAAATACCACTACATTTTTTGTCCAAAAAATTGAATATTACTTCCTTCATCCCAAAAAATAATTCTTTTTTTTTAAATGTTCATTTATACGAAGGAAGCAATGTTCATTTTCTTTTTATATAGAAAGTAGTAATAATTTTGGGATGAAAGTAATATTCATTTTTGAAATGAAGGATTTTTTTTTAAAGAAGTAAAATTTTATTCTATGTAAAAAAAATGAACATAGCTCCTTTCGTTTAAATGAACATTTTACAAATAAAAAAGAATACTACTTTATTCGTCTAAAAAATTAATGTTCATTTTTTGAGACGAGGGCACTAATATTATTTAGCATTAATTTTTAGAAAAAAAAATACTAATTCGTTTAAAAAAAATATTGCTTCCTTCGTCCCAATGAATATTTTAGAAAATAATACCACTTCATTTGTCTAAAAAATTAATGTCATCTTAATGTCATATTTTGATATGAATACATTAACATTACAAACATTAATTTTAGAGCTGAATGAATGAAATATTATTATTTTATAAAATATTCATTGGGATGAAGGAAGTAATGTTCATTTTTTGGATAAAAATATAGTAGTATTTTTTTGTTTATTTATTTTGAGTCGAAATTAATATTCATTATTGAAATGAAGGAAATATTTTTTTTTAAAGATGTATATTTTTTAAATTATTTATTTGAGACGAAAAAAATAATATTTTCTTTTAATTTTTTTTATTAAAACATAATTTTTATATTTTTATTTTGTACTTTTAAATCGAGAAGGAAAAGTAGCATTGTGGTTAGTGCACAATATTGTGGGTTAGTGTGTGTGCCAATGGAAAGTTATTTTTATTTTTTTTACTATCAAAATTTAAACTCGTTACATCGTGTATTGAGTTTAAATGGACAAAATTATAAACTTGATACACCGTGTAGCGTGTTTTAAAAAATAAGTTATTTTGTTTAATAGTTTGGAAGGATTGTTATTTTGGAATATATTTTTTTAAAAGGAAATATTTTGAGAAAAAATTGACTTGAATGTTCTTTATTATTTTAAAAAAAAAAAAACTACAGTTTAGAGTTTAGGACCTGAACTCAAACTCAAGGGTAGTCTTTTACAAAGAGCCTCGCTATTTTTTTGCATCAGAGCCCAATGTCTAAAAATTTTGCTGGTTAATTTGAAGGCGGGTTTAATGAAAATTCCAAAATTAAAAGGGTAAAAGTTAAATTTATTTTAGAAATATTAAATAAAAAATATATATAATTTCCAAATAATCAATTTTATTGTAGGAAAAGAAAAACCAATTTTTTTTAAAAAAAGTAATCAACTCTATATATAAACTAATAAATCAAAAAAATATGCATATTTTTAATATATTAAATTTATAAATGATTAAAAATTAGTCTTTAATATTAATAATAACTCAATAAATATAATCAAAATCAAAAAGAAAAAGAAAGAAACAAAAAAAAAAGAGAAAAGAAAAGAAAGAAAGAAAGAAAGAAAGAAAGAGTGAGAAAGAGAAAGATAAGGAAAAAAGGGGGGGTGGGGTTTACCGATTAAATTTTGGAATGGGATGTAATTTATAATAAAAATAGATATTTTCAAAACCGGTTAATAAATCCATGCTATTTTGCTTAATTGGTTTATTATACTAACTTTTATGTTGCTGGTGCAAGGATAGTTACAGTAACTCTTTAGTTAGTAGGAATAAAAGGACAGTTATACAACTTCCCCTTATTATCTAAGAAGAGTTTTTTCAGATACAAAATTCTGTTGTTTAACGAGGATCAAACACAATCATTAAACTCAGATTTTCTAGTTCTGATTATTACTTGATTCATATAATACAATCATTAAAAGCCTTGACAATGTATCAGAGTCCACATTGGTAAAAAATAAAAGAAAAACGATAAACAATCATAAATGAACACCACAGGAGTCCTATAAATTATCAAACTCGAAAAAAGATTGTGACCAAAATTTGAACTATGATTTCTTACTTTGATACTTGCACCAGCAGCATAGAAGTTACTATAATAAACTAAGGGCACGATTGGTATTGCTTCGCATTTTTTTAATTATTTTAGGCTTCAAATCAAAAGTATTAATTTCATTTATGATTCTAACCTTGAAATTAAGCATAAAGCATGTGATGCACCAATGGCTACAGATATTACGTTGTGGGGTCCCAATCCATCATCCTCCGTAAGAAAGTTCACTTCAACTATCAAAAGCTTTTCAGTTTATGTTATAAACTAAAAATTCTATTTTACATTAATGTTTTTTAGGTTTTCACAGTTATTCATCCTCATGCATTGTTTGTGAAATAACTGTGATGTGTATTTCACAGTTATTTTATTTAAACAACTGATAAATTTTTTAACTGTGATGTGTATTTCACAGTTATTTTAGTTAGAGTTTGATGAACAACTAATATTTCTCATGAAACTTGGACACAAGTTTTGGTATAAATAAATGTGAATTCTATTTCACAGTTATTTAAGTAAATGTGAAATAGAATTGGCTTTTTTTTTTATAACTGTGTTTTTTTATATTATAAACTGAGAATTCTATATCACATTAATGATTTATAGGTTTTCACGTTTGTTCATGATTAGAGTTGGTTTATTTTATAACTGTGTTGTAGATTTCTCAGTTATTTATGTCATTCTTTTAGAACAACTGTATAGCAAATTTCAAAGTTGTTGGTGTTTTTATTAACTGGGAAAAAAAAGAATAGAGAGAAAGAGGGAGGAAGAATGTATAGGGAGTGCGAAGAAATGAGGGGGCTAGTGTCTATGGCACAACCTAGCACATTTGATGGGGAATTGTACTTAGCTAAACAAGTAGAGTTCAATCATCAAAAAAACAAGACCAAATATGATTTTAACTCTCAGCCAAATTATTCTGTTAACAAGACCTAGTCTAAACCAATTTCTAAGCTAAACACTTACCCGCAACCCAAAACACTCACCAATGCAGAGATTCATGAAAGGAGAAAATCGAGACTATGATTCCACTGTGATGACAAATATTTTTAGGGTCATGTGTGTAAAGCCAAATTATACATGCTGAATGGAGAAGAAGAAAATGAAGAGGGTGGAATATATGAAGGAATTATTGAAGAAATGGAGGATGAAGGGTGTCAAATATCTCTCCATGCTCTAACTGGTGTAATAGCTCACAACACCATTAAAGTAAAGGCAATAGTTAAAAAGCAACCTTTAACCATTTTAATTGACAGTGGATCCACCCATAATTTCATTGACCCGACCATCGTGGAATAATTAAGCTCCATTGAGGAGTATTCTAGTCCACTACCAATCTCAGTTGCAGATGGTAATAAACTAATCAGTCATTCCAAGTGTAGTTGCTTCAATTGGGTGATGCAAGGAATGAAGTTTGAAGCAAATATGAGGGTACTTCCCTTAGCAGGATGTGACATGGTACTGGGGGTGGAATGGTTGAAGATGTATAGTCTTGTGACTTTTGACTACAAAAGGATGGAAGTGACTTTATGTAATGGTAGAAAGAGCGTGATTTTAAAAGTAACACCTGAAGAAGGATCAGTCAAGATGATAAGCGAAAAAGGGTTTAACAAGTTGATCAAGAGAGCTAGACATGGACTGGTAGGTTCCTCATTTTACATGAAGAGTATTCCATTGCTGGATTTTCTGCCTTGAGGACAAGGCAATTTCTATGGGGGGTGGGAGTTGTCACATGCTGGATTATCGATTCTTAAAATCGGTAGTAATAATGTGTGTGTGACCGATATGGATGTATGTGTTGCCAGTTCCGAGGCGTGACTAGTTTATGTGTGTGTGGTATTGCTAATTTAGAGAAGGAGTAGTATTGATGATTGATTACTAGTAGAAGTAGGTGATTACTAATATTAGTTTGGTTGTTGATGTCATCAGTCACAATATATGTTGTGTGACCTGTTGGACGTGACTTGTTGGGTGTGACCTGTTGGGCGTGACCTATTGTGTGTGACCTGTTGCTCAACCTATTTGGATATGACCGACTTGGCACAACTGATTATTTGTTTGACCGGTTTATGTGTGACCGATTATGTGAAGGGTTAACAACTGATATTAAAGAAGTTATTACCGTTGTGTCATGCTTAACACGTGAGTTTGTTGCAATGGAGTTCACGTGAACAAGTAGTATAAATAGAATAGAGATGTAGATACAAAGATGGGGCAGCTTGGATCACATTATTTTCATTGTTATTGTCTTTATCCTTCATAGTTAAGTAGAGTAGCTTTAGCAGTAATTTGTTCTTCAATTTCATTATTGTTAATTCATTTTAGTTGTTGAATATAATTAGAAAACTGTCCCAAAAATTGTTCATCGTTCCATTTCAATTCATTTCATCTTTATCAATTGTTGAGATCGTTACATGCCCAAACCTTCTCTTCTCCTCCTTAATCTCAATCCGAATTCGACTACCCCATCTCTTTCAACCAAAAATCAATTTCTCAACCCCAATCCCTAACCAAAAAAATCTTGCAATTTTTGAAGTTCTTTTCTCAATTTGAGATGAACCAAGATCTTTGTTTAGTTGAGTTCTTTTACCAAAATGATTGGTTTACTGTTTCGGGTTGAAGGACAACATGCCACACCAAATTTGAAAATTCAGATCTTGTTTTTTTTTTCCGAATATTAATCTTTGATTTAAGATGTATTTTTATTTGGTGTTACCATAGAATTATTTCATTGTTTTTGGTGTTTGCAATGAGAAAAACTAAAGGAAACAGACTCATTTTGCTGTTTAATTCTCCTAATAGTGGCGGCGTGATTCTGGCAAGGAGGAGGTAGTGGTGGTTCTGGTGGTGAAGATTAGTGGTGGTGGGTGGGTGGTTGTGCAAAAGGTTGAAAACGATGAAGGGATATTTTCACTTAACCTATTATTTTTACCCATAAAATTGAAATATTTTCACGTAACCCCTTATAAAGTAAAATAACTTCAAACTAATCAATATGTTAATCATTTGTTCGACACATGGGAATATAATAATTTTTTTAACGAATTTCGTCAAAAAGCCGTTAACTGGCAAAATTTTTGCACATTGGGCCTTGATGTGGCCAAAAAAAATAGTGAGGTCACGTATAGAAGACTCCCCCTTGAGTTCAGACCCTAAATTGTAATTTGCCCATAAAAAATAACTTAACATAGAAATGGAAGTGCCCAAGGCCCCAACCATTGAATTGCTTTCGTTGTAGTCATGGATGAGAACTATATCTTGATCGGTCTCCATGTGAATTTCCTGTTGGAAAAATTGTGCATTAATGTGAATAGAAATTGATTTTCTTTAGTTAAAGTGGAATCCAAGGTGTGACCTTTGGGTTTGTGGATAGTTGACCAAAAATTGAATTCCTTTAAAATGAATTATGAGACTTTTATGTTTGGGTTATTACAAGAACAAATATGGGTTATTTCTCATAATTGCTCTTTTATTCATGGATTAATTTCTCTAATTAAGTTAAAGAATATGTAACAACACAAATCATAATATTGAGGTTAATTATACATGGTTAATGTCAATTAATCCTAAGTTTCCTACATGTTCTTCATATATTTGTTGTTGTCTCTTTTTTTGTCTAGTAAGAAGAAGTTAGAAGAAAAAGAAGAATAGATAGAAGAAGAGAGAATAATAGAAGAATATAAAATAGAAAATAAAGAAGATGTTGATAGAAAATTCGTGTGTGTTGTAAACCCTAGAGTATAGGAATCTTCTCTCTTCAAAATATTCTTCTTGGTCTATTTGAATTTCTTGTTGATGATATTGTTCAAGCATACATTGAATTTGCCAGGAGGCTCAAGTGCGTAGTTGCACCCGGTTCGTCCGTTCAATCCTGGGAGACTAACGCCCGTGGAAGCCTCGAGCACTATTAGAGAGGGAGACGAATTAGTATTAAGAAAAGTGTATAACACGGATCAGACACAATTGAATCAAGATGACTTTCATACGGTTTTCTCTTTTCATTTTCTATTTTGTATTGTAAATTGTATTCCAATTTTATTGTAATCCTTTCATATTCTGCTCATTATTTAAGATTTTGTCCAAAAATCTTAAAACTAATTCCTCCTATTGAGAAAGGATTACAGATTGAGGAAAACTAGTGGCGTGGTTGCTATGGCTGATGGATGAAAAGAGATCGGAAACGGTGGAAAAGAAGAAAATTTCTAGCAAGGTTTTATAATGACCATCTGTGGAAAAATTTCATTTTCCTATTTGTTAACCATTCGATTTAGCTAAAATTTGGTGAGCAGGTTTTAGATTCATAGAATAACATTCTGGGTGGTGGAGATCGGATTCTAATACTTGTAGATGAAGATATAAAATTCGCAAAATAGCAGTTTTTGTGAATTAGATCACTAATAATAAGTTCTTTTGCTTAATGAGATCAACCAATGTTAAAAAGATTGATTGGCCCGTGACATCAAGTATGTTGAGATGATTGTATAAATTAGTTGTGGCGACGCCACTTCTAGTGTTTATACGATGGATGGGATGTCTTTTATGGTTCATGAGAATCATAGTGAGAATTATTGAAAAGTTCGTTGTAACCAAGTTGAGAAGATGAACGTTGAAAGATGTAGTCTTTAACGTTGCATTTTATCAAGGATGTATTGACAAATATGATAGGGCTTCTTGAAATGAGTTGTTAAATCCTATTATTGTCAATAATGACAAAAGTTACAAAGATAAAAACAATATAGCTTCTTGAAAAAGTTGTTAAATTCTATTGTCGTGAATATTGAAAAATGTCACGAAAAATAAAATTATAGAGCTTATTGGAAGAAGTTGTTAAAAACTATTAGTGTAATGAGTGGCTAATTTCATAAAAATGAAAAGGAAAAAAAATCCTCTTTTCATCACTAAATTTTAGGCCAATTTACAATGTTCTCATTGAACTTTTACTTTTTACAATGTTCTCATTAAAGGCTCCGTTTGTTTCGCGTAAAACGAATTTCGAAAATTGATTTTCCGTAAAATGTTTTTCGAAAAATGACATAAACATATTTTCGTCTGTTTGGTAAGAAAAATGTTTGTTTGGTAAGAAAAATGTTTTCAGAAAATATTTTCATGTGTTTAATGAAAATATTTTTTTGATAAAAAACACAATTTGAGATAAGTTGAAAGAGATAGGATGGGGTAGGGTGATGGAGGTGGGGGATTAGTAGGGGTGAGGTGGGTGGGTGTGGGGGAGGGAGGGTTGGTGGGGGTGGTGAGGGTTGTTAAACAATAATTTTAATATGAATAAAAAATTGGTTGGGAGTGGGGGAGTTGTTAAAATATAATTTTAAAATAAATAAATAAAAAAAATTGACCTTGAGATGGTGGTGGTGGGAGTGGGGGGGTGAAGAATTGTAAAAAAATAATTTTAATATAAATAATTTTTATGAGGGGATGGGGTAGGGGGTGGTTGAAGTGGGGTGGGTAACGTGGGGGGTGTATGAAAAGTTAGGTGTGTGTGTGCGTGAGGGTGCTACCATATTTCTGAAAATGTTTTAATTATGAAAAATTCGTAATTTATTTTACTTAGAAAAGTGGGGAAAATATTTTTTCCATTTTTCGGTGCTTACCAAACAACGGAATATGAGGAAAACGTTTTCTGTAAAATATTTTCCCCCAAACAAACGAAGCCTAAAATTTTCCTATTTTTTACAATGTTCTCATTTTGTCTATAATTTCCCTAAAAAATAAACGAAAGTAAGTTAAGTGACCTAATGTGAAATATTTTTGTGGGGTCATAAAAGTAGGTTAATGGTGGATGATTTATCGCTCATAATCTAGTTAGCGTACACATTAGTAAATTAATTGAAAACTTAATGTAAGTTAGTTATATGAAGTCATGTGACAGACTTTCGTTATGTTTTTAGCGAATTTATAGATGGAGTGAGAACATTGTAAAACCATGAAAAGTTCAATGAGAACTTTGGAAAAAATAAAAGTTTAATGAGAAAATTGTAAATTGGGCTAAAGTTCAGTGATGAAAACATGCTTTTTGTCAAATGAAAACAATAGGACTTATTGAAGTAAGTTGTTAAATCCTATTATTGTTGATGATAACAAATGACACAAAATATTTAGAAGGAGTACTTCTAAAATAAATTTTGTATTATGTAAATGACAAAGTGACTTTCTCTAATTTAAAGGTAATCCAAGATGATACCTTTAAAGTTTTGGAACAATTAACCTCCAACTATAACTCAATTAAGGAATTTAGAGCTGTATAAATATAAGTTGTTAGAAGAAATAAATTGTGTTAATTCTCATATTGAATTAGCAATTTATTCTTGGTGAATTTTTTAATTAAGTTAGATAGTTATATTTGTAATAACAAAGTTATAATTGTTGAAAAAAATAAAGCCAATATTTGATAAATCTCTTTGTGTGGAGACAAATCTCTAATGGAATATGTTTGTTCCAAGTATTCCAAATCAGTATAGTGAAAGTTAGAAAATTTTGTTGGCCTCGACTTTAAGTGATGTCAACAAAAGATGTTCGACTTGACCACCTTTAAATTAGTGGGATTTCTTAAGAAATATTTTACAAACTTTGTTGAAAATGAGACGGATGTTCAAGTGGTGAGTGTTGTTGAAGAATATAAATTTCCTTTGTCGGAACTATATATTTAACAAATTGTCGGTTTCGTTATAACATATATAGTACTAAGAAAATGACAAAAGAATTTTGGAAGTCGTTGGAATATAAATGTAAAATCAAGAATGCGGGTGCAATGAAATTCATCGTATGCCGATTCATTGAATTTTAAATATTGGACTTCATAAACCATAAAAAGTAAAATGGAAGAATTGAAATAGTCTTTCATGAAAACCATGTCGAGTGGATTGTGTTGAGTGAAATTCTTAGTTGACGACAATAATTGATAAATCGTTTCCCACTTGAAAGTATTTCAAGAATCACCTCAAACATAAATGAATAGGAATGAATGTTGGGGTGTGTGTTATTCATTTTTGAGTTGGAAAAGAAAATATAACTTTAGATAATAAGTTGTCTAACACTTCTTATTGCGAAAGAAAATGTGGTAGAGCATACCGAAATGCTTAATACAAATACAAAGTTAGTAAATCTTGTTTGACAAGTCAAACTTGCTTGAAAAAATCAAGCATATAGCTTGTGTCTCGAGAGAAAACTATGATGTCATCAATAATGTTATTCATGATGTTTGAATGAATGAGATTTAATCTCGTTAAATGGTCAAAATATATACACATAAGACTTATTAAATATGTGTTTGAAGTTATAATCAAGGCATATTGATGCTTGAGGTGTGAATATAATTCACACACATGATGGAAAAATGTAGGTTTTTACCTTTACCGTTGCTTGTTAAAAAGCAAAATGTTGAATCTTATCTGTTTAAAGGAAAAGTTAGAAACCTACGGTTCACTATTTTCACGTGTTTGGGTGTTTGTGCTATATTTTAAATGACCGGAAATACTTAGGAAAACTAGATTCTAAGAGTGACAAAGCTATCTTTCTTGGCTACTCTCAAAACAGTTATGCTTATCGAGTCTATAATTTGAGGTTAAAAGTGATTCAAGAGTCTGTAAATATTGAATTTAACGATTACTTGAGTGACACAGGAGAACCAGCCGAAGATATACCTCTGACTTTGCTGAAAGAAGTTGAACAAAGGGCTGAAACAGAAACTGGTTCGACCAGTACAGCAACAGATTCAAGTGTTGCCCCGAGTGTTGCCCCTGAAATGGCGACACATGAGGCAACACTGGATAACAGAACAGTGGCTGGAAATTCTGAGAGTAGTGACTCAAAAGAAGAAGATGGATTGGTGTACCATCAAGGCAGGAGAGATCTCCCAGCTCGAATTAGAAATTATCATCCCATTACTCAGGTAATTGGTGATGTTAATGAAGGGGTTCGAACAAGAAATAAGGAGCCAGTTGATTACAAAGATATGGTAAAGTATGTGTGTATGTCCTCCACATACTCCAAGGTAAAACACTCATGTTTCGTCTCTTCTATTGAACCAAAGAATGTGATTGAGGCTTTAAATGATAATTTCTGGGTACAAGCTATGCAAGAAGAGCTTGAACAATTTACCCGTAACGAGGTTTGGCATTTAGTTCCACGTCCTTTACATACAAATATTATTGGAACTAAATGGATTTACAAAAACAAATCTGATGAATTGGGTAATATTGTTCGTAATAAAGCTCGCCTTGTGGCTCAAGGCTATACACAAGTGGAAGGAATTGACTTTGATGAGACCTTTGCACCTGTGGCTAGAATTGAGTCAATAAGACTTCTTCTTGCTATAGCCTGCTACCTTAAAATCACATTGCACCAAATGGATGTTAAAGCGGCTTTCCTGAATGGGTACTTAGATAAAGAGATCTATGTTGAGCAACCTAAAGGGTTTGAAGACCCATTCCACTCAGATCATGTATACAGACTTGATAAAGCCTTATATGGCTTGAAACAAGCTCCTCGTGCATGGTATGGGCGTCTAACAAGTTTCCTTCTTGAATATGGATTTGTTAGAGGAAAAGCCGATAGGACATTATTTATCCTTAGGGAAAATAAAGAGCTTGTCATTGCTCAGATCTATGTTGATGACATAGTTTATGGCTCCACATCTAAAACATGTTAATTTTGTGGAAGCTATGACATCAACTTTCGAGATGAGCATGATAGGTGAACTTAATTATTTCCTAGGATTGCAGGTAAAACAGTCAGACGATGTAATCTTTATCTCTCAGAGAAAGTATGCTAAGAGTCTGGTGAAAAGGTTTGGATTAGAGAGTGCAAAGAGCTCAAAAATACCTATGGGATCATCTCTTAAGGTAACCAAAGATCAGACAGGGGAGGATGTTGACCCAACTCTGTATAGATCCATGATAGGTAGTCTTCTTTATCTTACTGTCAGTCGTCCCGATATTATATTCAGCGTAGGTGTGTGTGCTAGATATCAGTCTGCTCCTAAAGTTTCTCACCTAAATGCTGTCAAGAAAATCATTAAGTATGTGTCCGGGACAAGTGAGTTAGGGATCTGGTTCACCAAAGACACCAATACCAACTTGGTTGGTTTTAGTGACTCTGATTGGGCAGGGGATACAGATTTATAGAAAATATAAACCAAGAGATTTTTTCAAACTTGAAAATCTCTCATGGTCTAGGGCTTTGGTCAAAATATCAGCAAGTTGATGTTTAGTATCAATATACTCTATTTGGATCAAGTCTATTTCTACTAAATCTCTCAAAAAGTGATGGCGGATATCTATATGTTTAGTGCGTGAGTGTTGTACAGGGTTTTTGGAAATGTTTATGGTATTCAAATTGTCACAATACATGGTCAAGATATTACTATCAAGATATCAGTCTGCTCCTAAAGTTTCTCACCTAAATGCTATCAAGAAAATCATTAAGTATGTGTCCGGAACAAGTGAATTGGGGATCTGGTTCACCAAAGACACCAATACCAACTTGGTTGGTTTTAGTGACTCTGATTGGGCAGGGGATATAGATGACAGAAAGAGCACTAGTGGGGGTTATTTTTTCTTGGGTAATAATCTTGTGTCATGGTACTCGCAAGCAAAATTGTGTCTCTCTCCCGACTGCTGAATCTAAGTATGTAGCAGCCGGGAGTTGTTGTTCACAATTGATATGGTTGAAACATATGCTTGAAGACTATGATCTTGATAGTAATATCTTGACCATGTATTGTGACAATTTGAATACCATAAACATTTCCAAAAACCCTGTACAACACTCACGCACTAAACATATAGATATCCGCCATCACTTTTTGAGAGATTTAGTAGAAATAGACTTGATCCAAATAGAGTATATTGATACTAAACATCAACTTGCTGATATTTTGACCAAAGCCCTAGACCATGAGAGATTTTCAAGTTTGAAAAAATCTCTTGGTTTATGTTTTCTATAAATCTGTTGTGTCAAGTATTGCCGTCTGTGTTGCCAACACTGATAGCAACACTGTGTATTTGTTTATATTTTATTTAATATATATAGATATATATAGATATATATATATATATATATATATATATATATATATATATATATATATATATATATATATATATATATATATATATATATATATATATATATATATATATATATATATATATATATATATATAGTTAATCCCAAATGGGGGGCATTTACTGACCTTTTTGTTCTGGTATGTGTATATACGCAAGGCTCGTTAAAATACTCCCAAAGTAACTCGGGGCACGACGTTCGCTACGACGATGCTTCCTTGCCAAAGCGGGAGTATAATGTAGTTGTTTTATACTAAGTATTAGGGACATGGAGCTCGCTACTACAGTTTACCCTACTTGAAAGGTATAAAACTTACTACTTATAGCTTTACACTTTAATAAAAAATTCGGGGCACGAAGCTCGCTACTGCGATGCTTTCTTGTAAATAAAGAAAGTGTAAAGTTTGCTTAAAATTACCTAAGGAATGATAGGTTATATATGTTGAAAAAAATATCAAGGGAATTTTATTTAAAATGTTGTCTTGTGTGTCACGCAACATTGCTAGTAACACATTAGTAGATGCTACATTAATTTTTTTTATTTCTTATTTTTGTTTTTGTTAATTAAATTTTGAATTTTCAAAAGTCTATTTTCTTAGATTTAGAATTTGTGAAATTTAAAAGGTTTTTAGCAAAAATATTTATCTTTAGTCTAACTAAATGTAATTTAGAAATATCTATTTTTTAAAATTCAATGTTTGAATTTTGAAAAACACAATTTTATGGATATTGCTAAAATTATTTTTAGTTATTTTATATTTAAAAAATGAAAAAAAATAAGTTTTTTTTTTTAAAAAAATGGCCAGATAATATGGGTTGAGTTTGTTGGGATAAAGGGGATTTAAGTTGATTTGAAATTGTCAAATCAACTTAAAACCCTCACTATTCACTCATTTAAAACCCTCCTTCCTAAACCCTCACTCTCTCTCTAGGCGTCTCTCTCTCTCGTTAAGCTCTCTCTCTCTCCTCTGTTCTTCGTCTTCCTCCAACGAAATTCCATGGCAAGCCCTTCAAAATCTCCACAATCTTTATCCCCATGGAAATTTCTCCTCTCGTCCCTTCTAGTGTCGCCTCGAATGTCGCCGTTCCAATGGAAACATCTTCGGCGACATTCCCTGCAACACCTTCAACCTCTCTAATTTTGGACATCATTGTGTACAACCCTCCTCAAATTTTCATTCCTATGAGTCTTCCTGAAGCTACCCCCTCCATCGAACTCACTTTTGCTCCCCTAAAGAAATCAAAGAAAAGAAAAGTGGTTGATACCTCTTCGACATTTAGGGGTGGAGTTCAAAGACAATCCGAGAGGATTAAGACCTTGTTCAGGTCTAAAATCCCATCAAATACAGCGGATGATCCAGTCAATGTGGAAGATAGCTCAAGCTCCTCGCTCAACATTTCGTCTGAGGAAGGATCGGACCCAATCTTCAAAGAATCTAAGGAGCCCTCATCGTCATCTGATGACGATGAGGAAGCATGGATGGAGGATGAAGAAACACTAGCTCAAGCTCAGTTCCGAATTGCCAAGTGACAGAAAGTTCAGACCAGTGTTGCCCCAAGTGTTGCCAATCCAATGGAAACACCTGAGACAACACCTGCAGCCAAGCCCAAAGCCCAGTCAAGCTCTCCATCTTATTCTCCCATCTCCTGGCCTGAGGTAACTACCCCTACTCCCTCTCAAGATTTCAAATCAGATTATGAGTCTTTTGGATACTATGAACATCCATTCCTTTCCGAAGAGTTTTATAGTGAATCTAGCTTAGATAAGTGGGTTCAAGACTCAGATAAAAAGATTTTGAATGAAAGGAACATGTATGTGGCTCAGTTCAAGGAGTTAGGGGTGTACCAATTTCTAGAGGACAGGAAATTTCTTCCTACGGTTACTAAAGTTTCCGTGTATGTCGAAAGCGTGGTTAGGAATTTTTTGGCTCATCTTAGGGAGGATATTGATGATAGGAACACCCCTCATTATGGAAATATTTTTGTTAGGGGAAAAACTTATGATTTTAATCCTTTGATCATCAACAAAACATTCGACCTCCCTAATATTGAAGATGAGTGTTTGGATGTTGAATCGAATACCCTAGCTAGCTTTCTGAATGGAGGGAGAATCTCAGTTTGGGGTGACCACTTTAAATCTACCCACCTTTCATCTCTGTTTTGTGTGCTTCATAAAATTTGTATAACAAATTAGCTCCCTACGGCCAATGAAAACACGGTGACATTCGAGCAAGCCACTTTGTTGTACAAATTAGGTAATAAACAGAGAGTTAACTTTGGGAGATTAGTAATTTCACACCTAGCTGCATGGGCTAAAAAGAGAAAAACCTCCTCTTTCATTTTTTCTTCCCTCATTTATAATGTCATTTTGTACCAAAAGCTCAAACCTTGGAATGCGGACAATATCTCTGAAAAGCCTGTTTATTATAAAATTAGCAAACATTTTACAGAAGGTGATAGGCACAGAGATTTACTATGGGTTTTGGTTTCAGTTGCTCCTCCAACAGTTGCCCCTGCTACCAGTGTTGCCCCAAGTGTTGCCCCTGAAATTGGCAACACTCCAGGCAACACTGCACCTATGATGATAGATGCTGCTATGGTTCTTAATTTTTTCAATAGTCAGGCGAAGCACATCGACTCAGTGATACATGGGTGGCTGGACATGCGTATAGATATGATGAAAATGGTGGAATTTATTTCTTTCAAAATAGGGGGAGATCAATCAAGGCCAAGGCGTGATGATGGAGCGGATGGAGCTGGACTAAATGGCACAGCTGAGGAAGGTGAAGAAGGAGCTGAAAATGCAAAAGGTTGAAGGTGGTTCTAATGGTTACTTGATATGGTGATTGGTAACAAAAACAATTTTATTTGTTTTTATTTGGTTTGTGATGTTTAAACAATTTTAATTTCTGTTTTTTTTTCTTTGTTTCGGCTGGAATTTTCTTCAAACTTTGTTGGGTGGTTTGGTTAAATGTTTGGATGGTTGTTTGAAGATTTTAATAATTAATTTTTGGTTTGTTATTAATTTTCGTGATTAAGGGGGAGATAAATTCGATATTATGTGACTTTGTTTTCCTGAAGGTTGATGTTGCCACTCTTTGGAGTGTGATACTTTGATTGAAAAATATTTTAAATATTGCCTGTAGGTTGTTGTTATCACTAATGATCACGTGGCATTTTTTGATTTTTTGTTAAGTATGACAAACTGATTTGTAAAGATCATCACATTGGTATTTTGTGAAGAAATCAGTAACTAAGGGGGAGATTGTTAATGTTAGATCATGTGTTGCCATGAATGTTGTCCCAAGTGTTGCAAACCAGTGTTGCCACTGGTGTTGCCACAAGTGTTGCCATTTGAATTTAGCAACACCAAAATAGTTACTGTATTTTTCACAAATAATAATGTGTAAATTAATGTTTAATATCAGTTGTTAGTCTGCTTTAGATGAGCTTAAATAGGTCAACAGAAAGTGCCCAGGCGTGATTCACGAAGAAGAGAAGAAAATTAATATATAAACATGTGGTTTATATGATTAAGTAATGACCAAGTAAAGGAGATATTATTTAGCTATTCAGGGGGAGATCAAGTCAGAGTACAAGGCATCTACAGCTGAGAAGTACAAGTAAAAGAAGCCATGAAGACCTAGTCTTCTACAAATGAGGTGAGAAGGCTAAAAAGGAGGAAACAAACTCAAGCTTGTTATCTGATCATTTTGAGTAGACTCCAAGTTTTGGAGGCCTATAAATAGTGCAGTAGATCTTCATTGAAGATCATACAATTCAGAAAACACAAATCTGTACAAGAAAAGAATTCTGCTCTTCAAGTGTTGCCATTCAGTGTTGGCAACACTCTGTCCGACACTCGAGAGTTTCATATAGATTTTCATATTTTTGTGAGGTTTTGAGTGTTCATTTTTAGAGAGAGTTCTTTATTTATTGTTCCTTGAATTAATGATTATTTATCATTAAGGAAACTTCTTTGACCTTGTATTGAATTTATATTATTAATAGAAAGGTCTTGCCCTCCTGACACCCATCAAGTTATATGTTTATATAACTTGATAAAAAATATATTCTTGTGTATTGTTTTTATTCTTCCGCTGCAAATTAGATTTATTTCTATTTATTTGTGTTTTTTCGAATTGGTGTGTGTTGTTGTTAGTGTTGCCAACACTAAGGACAACACTTGTGAGTTTCTTCTCACTTTGTGAGTTTCGTCTCACTTGTTCTAAGCAATAGACAATTTCAGTACACAATACACATTCCTCTATAGTTTGTCCAAACTTTAAGCAAGTAATGCAAAATGTTACTAGAAGCCTGTCTTTTTCAATAACCAGAAGCCTGTCTTTTTCTGTCCAATCTTAGTGATAACAACAAAAGAGTATGCCATAAAGAAACCTTTCTGATATATAAACTGTTCTATGGTGTTACTAGAAGCCTGTCTTTTTCTGTCCAAACTTTAAGAAAGTAATGCAAAATGTTACTTGAAGTAAATAAGTACCCCAATCATTTCAAAGGCAATATTGAATACAAAACCCTCCACAAAGTTAGTAATTTCATCAAAAAATGAGACAGAAAGAAAGAGAGACCGATAGTCTGAGAAAGAAAGTCAAAATGTTAAATTAGGTTAGATTTATTTTTTATTATTTATATGAAAATTAACATTTCTCAAAAATTATAATTGGTACTTAGTATACCAACCAATATTAAACTTATGTACCATGTACTAACCAATTATATATAATTGGTACGGTAGTACCGTACCAACATTTCGGTATACCAATTGTCACATACCAATTATAATTGGTATGGTTGGTACACAAGTTGATTGGTACGGATTTGAAAATTTTGCCAGCCCTAATACTGGGATACCTGGACACGTCGCTCTAGAAATGGTGCCCTCAATCCCTCACCAAAGGGTCAAGTTCCCCACCATGTTGGGCGTTAGGTGCATTCTAAGCACGGCTAGAGAGTACCTAGATCACGTGCTTCAGTCCAAAAAGAAGAGGGAGTTGGAAATTGATACTCCAGAGGCGAGCTGAAAGTTCTCTAAATCTGTCACTACTACTTCTAGATTATCTACGATCGAGTGTATAGAAGGGCGACCTATCCCTCACACTGTTGGGTTTTATGGGTCCATGCGCAGCGGAATTAAGCATCTAATAACACAAAACCCAAGAAGCCTAGGATCCGTTCTATACAATTAACTTGAATACCTATGAGATAGTAATAACCAACCTTGAACGCTTTCCGTTCTTGGGCTATCGAACAATGTATTGATGTGATTCTGAATACAAACTTCGAACTCTAGGCCTTGATCATTGAACGAGCGAAGACCCTCTTTCGGTATCCACACCTTCGAATGAACCAAGAACGATTTCTTGATGATTGCTAGATCCTTTAAACCTTGAAGAATATTGAGAGTATTTGTTGTGATTTTCTTTTCAAAAATTCGGCTAGCTAATTAGGGTTGACAGACGTTCATATTTATACTACATTAGTATGGTATATGATTCCTAATCAAATTAGGAAACCAGTCTGTAAACGCCTCTTGTGGCTTGAAGTGTCGCACGACCAGACGAGTCTTATGGACAAGTTCTGCCACGCGATGTCTTAAGCCACATCAGGATTCTTTCAATCATTCTTTCTCTGGTTTAATCAATTCATTCTAGTTGTGTGTGACCCAACATAGTATGAGCTCGATCATATCGACTCTCATAAGACATAAGCGGACTCTAGCAAGCCATTATGTCTACCCAAATAATATAACGTAAGAGTTAACGTTTCCAATGGTGCACTTCCATTTCTCCCTTTGTCTCACGATGTTATATTGAACACAAGTCATGGTCCACATCAACTTGTCTTTGTTCAATGCTTTCTCGATTTTGAGTATAATGATAATCTAATCGTATTGGGGTATGGCCATACACTTTCATCATTATCACTCATCGAGGGGCCCAAGCATAAATCTCTCTTTCGAGGGACAAATTCCATCTTGACTTATCATCCTTCCCATCATGATTCCGATCATGCCAAAGATAGCATTTATAGATATCGTGTTAAGCTATCATTTGACTAGAATCAAACATGACTTTCATCATATGTAAGGTCATGATAATCTCAGGCCTAGGGACTAAATGCAGTGACCATATGAGATTTAATTATGACATTTGACCATGACATAAATCTCATACGGGTCAAGTCCAGTCACTTGTTCTCTAACAAGTACCCATAAATTTAATGTGCATATAATCATCATATGATTATCCATTAACATTTATACTAACTATTCACTTAATAATTAGGGACGGAGATTATTACAGATAAATATGCAAAACATATAATAATCGAATGATAAACTTTTTATATAATAATAAATAATGTCAACACATAAGTCTATCAACTATAGGCCTAGGGCATAACACTAATAGTCTCCCACTTGCACTAGGCCCAATCTCCCATGTATCGAATACTCATGGACCTAACATGACCATCATGCTTTGCTTGCGGGAGAGCCTTAGTTAATGGGTCCGCCACGTTGTCATCAGTGTCTACTCTGCATATCTTTACGTCTCCCCTTTCACATATCTCTCAAATAATGTCCCAAAACAGAACCCCAACTCCTTCACCTCAACATTCCAACCGATCCCAATCCCCTCCTATCTCAAACTGCAACCCTGCTCCAACCATTTCCAACCGCAATAGAACTCCTACACCTTCTCCTATTCATGAACAAACCCCTCCTCTTTCTAACCGCGGCCAAACTCCTCCTACCAAAACTCCTACCCCTCCTACTTCACCCCATCAGCAGAAAACCCCTCATGTTGAAGTCCACAACTCTCACACCAACTCCTCCTCAAATTCCAATCCCAACACTTCTAATATTCCAACTTCCAATATTCCTCCTCCTCAAACCGCTCCTATTACAACCACCCCTAATACCTTACCCCAAACACTTACCATTCCACCCTCAACCGCTCAACCTTATACAATTCCAACCGCCCACATATTCCAAACCCTCAATATCCAACTACCCCAAACCACTCTACCCACCCAAACACCACCCATTATCCTAACCACTCCTTCCACTTCAACAACCCCTCCTTCAGACTACTACTAAATTCTTTCCTCCCTTCAACTTATTCAAACCCAGCTCCTTCTCAATCAAGGCCACATGCTCAAGGTCACTGAATCCAACTGCCTTCTGATTGATTCAAACTGTGCTCTTCAGGATAGGGTTGACTCTCAAGCCCATGAAATGGCCATTCTGAAATCCCAATTGATGGATGCCATTAAGGGGGAGAGATCACAGTCAACCGCGGGTGACCAAACAGCAAACATTGTGAAAGCAACTGTTGAATCCACTTTGTCAAATTTCAAACAACTGTTGACTGATAATGTGATAGAGTATGTTGGTGCTTCTGCATCTGGTGAAAATGTCAAGAATATGCTTGCCATTTGTGGAGACTTGATATGTGACACCATCGAGAAAGATTTGGAGAAAATGAAGACTGAGTTAATTGAAGCTTTCAATTCCAGATCCCAACCACAGCAGCCAGCTTCAACCTCATCTACTCCTATTATAACTTCCTTAGACTCCATGCAAGCAAGTCTCCAGGAAGAAATTGATATTATGAAAGGAGAACTTGGAGTTAAATTGAACTTGGTTGAAGACAACCTCAAGTCCAAGCTCAATGAGGTCAATGATGAAGTTAACGACCGCTTGGAAAACTTAAAGGCTGGTTTCAATTCAACTCTTGCCACCAAAATCAATGAGATGAAAACCTCTCTAAAGGTGACTGCAGATCTAGAGCCTATCAAGGAAGCCATCTCAAACCAGACTGCAGCAATTTAGGGGGAGATCCACACTTTCTACAACACTCTCAACTCCTCCATTGAACTCCAATCTCATGAAATCAAGGAGAGCGTTGCTGCAAATACAAGAGCAGTTGATGCAAACAACGCTACCACTGCACAATCTGTGATCGCATTGAAAGCAGTGGAGACAACTCTTGGAAGATCTACTGAAGAAGTCAAGACGTTGAGAAGAACTCTTCGTGGAGAAAGCTCAGCATTCAGACCTTCCGGACCGCAAGTGCCAAACCAAGAAGTCAATCAACTGCGCCATCAATCTTCTCAACAACCGCCTTAGCATCAACCGCGTCATCAATAGAACCGCTTTATATGTAATTCCTTTCCTTTGCTGAACTATTTTTGGTTAAGTTGGACCGCACTTCATGTATTTCTTTTGTCCAACTTCTTTTGTTTTTTTTTTTTTGTAACCTTGTATTTTGCTTTCCTACCATTGTAACATGTAACTGTAAAGGTAATAATGAAGAATGCATCATTAGTTCCAAAACTTTGTTCATATCAAACCACTTGTTTGTAGAACAATGAAACCACTTATGGTCTTAAATATCATTCAAATATTTTTCAACTTAAAATCAAATTTTTGAAATGAAGTTTAAATATTCAGTTTAAACCGCACTTTAAACTTAAACTCACATTTTTCAAAGTGCACTAAATGCATTTCTATACTTTTCAAGATGTAAGTTTTCAATCTTTCAATAGTATAGAAATCTATAGCTTAAGCTAGTGTGTGCATTGACTTGGGACATGACATACCATGTTAATTCTTATGGACATGTTTTTACCAAGTACAATGTTTGCTTTTGCTGTAGTAGGTAATGACATCAATCAAATAGGGGAAGATTGTTGGGTATGCATATTTTAACCCTCCTAGATTAGCTTAAGATTTGATTGATACCATAACCTCCTCTCCATTTTAAGGACTTTAGACCCATATATAATGAAGCTTAGACTTCAATTTTTTAGCTAAGTCCATTTTATAGAATAGGATAAATTAGGCTTGAAGACTGGCACAAGAGTCATTGGATATGAGGTTGCAGTTCAAGAGATTCAGACCACTTCATCAAACCGCATGAAGCAAACCGCTCCTAGCAACTGCTTTGTGAATTCCTTTGTCTGAAACCGCTCTTTGACAATCTCAGTGCAACTGCCTTGATATAAATCGCACTTACCCAACCGCACTGATGAAACCTCCACTGGTGAAACCCCACTTACTCAATCGCTTCACACCAGACCGCATCCATTGATTGAAGACTTGAAGTGAACCACTTTATGACTGTTGGAATCCAAGTCACCAATAATAAAATTCAACCACCAAATCTTGTCACGTGATTCAATGTCAGAGAAGATCTGCAAGGATCTTGAAAAGGTGGCAGGTGTCCTAACTACCTTAATTGCAGCTGAGGCCTGATCAGCTTTACCTGCAACTGCTGTACCATAGGACAAAAGTGGATATTATGGACCAATCATAAAGCATCAGTACAGTCCTTGCAATAGCTGTATCCAACGGCTAGTTCCTTGATGCTTGGGTATAAATACCCCCAATCTTAATCATTTGAAGATTGCTTGAGAAATTGATTTGCTGTGAGTTCATACGAAGTTGAAGTTCTGCCCAGAAAATTTCCAGTCCTTTGAATCTTCATCTTTCACTTCAAGAAAAATATCCTAGCCCAGAAATCAAGCCTTAACACCATCAAGAATCATTGTGTTCTCCATCTCATAGATCTAAAGAGCCTTGATCTTGTAAACACACACACCTCACTTGTTTAATCACATAGATTATTCATTTGAGATACTGTAAGTACCCAAATCTGGCTCATGCCTTCCGGTTAAGTTTCCCCGCAATTTCCCAGACTTTTCTAAAGTTTAGGGGCAATTTGGGAACTTTCCCAAACCTTCTAAGGGGTAAAGGACTTGCTAGGAATTAAAATTCCAAATAGTCCCTCGCTGGAAGGGAGTTTCAGGGTGCCACCTTGCATGGTTCTAGAAACAGGCTGAGTCACCTAAGGATAATGCCGCACGACTTCATTAGCAGAGGTTAATGTCGCACGACTTCATTAGGAAGCACAAATCAGCCTATAAATAGAGACCTCCTCTATTCATTTTGAGAAGAATTTTGAGCACTGTTACTCTGCCCAACTGAAACCATAAATTTCCAGTAGCTAAAACTCACTAAAAATCACCTTCCTCCTCTCCAAAATCCATCCAAAGTAACTCCTTCCTTAGGAAAACCTCAAGGGAGATAGAGGCAAACCACCATTCATAACCTCTCCTTCCTTTCTCTTTGAAATATACTTGTTATATTGTCATATTGCTTATTTGATATTTATCTTGCCATTTATTGCCATTATATGTGATTTATTGTCATAAAAATCAAGTCTTTACCATGTAGACATCATACCCCCTTTCCCCCTAAACACATGTGATTCATGGAGAATCCATCCCAAGAATGAACAAGGGTCCACAAGTGGCTTGTTCTAGGGAGGATTCATCACATGATGATGTGAAAGATCTCATCTTTGTTGCATAAAAATGTCATCTTTGTTGCATAAAAATGTCATCTTTACATAAAAATGTCATCTTTATTATCATTATGTCATTCCCACTCCCTTGACCTTGCTTCCAAGGATTGTCCACCTAAAAAGGTTCTTAAAGGACATAGGAAAGACTCAAAGGTCTTCCCTTTATATCCATAGTCTTAGCTTTCATAGTGTTCATTACACGTATGTTCATAAAAATGCAATCTTTACTTTCAAATGTATCTCCACCATGTCCCTCATGGTTGGATCACTCTCCAAGGATTGCCTAGTGACCTTCCTAAGTGTGATGAATGTGTGTCCGAAAATTTTCCCATTTTTATTTGAAAAAATCAACGAAACGGAGTCGCCACGCCATTTTTGTTTTAAGGGCCAAAACATTGAAAAAAGCCCGAGATCAGAGATTTAGGTTCGGAGGTCATGTTACACGCCGGGAAGGACGTTAGTGTGCACCCGGAATGCCTCGTAAGACGAGTCTTCCAAGCTGAAAATCATTTGTGTGTGTGTGTGTGTGTGTGTGTTTTGGCCAAAATAAGTTGAAACTCAGAAAAGTAAAAATTGGAATATCTTTTTAAGACTTTAAACTGATCCCATGAATTTTTGGAAGATTTTTGGATTGAGATTTGGTACTCAAAAGACCTTTTGAAGTTGAGAGCCATTTCTGCCAGAATGAAAAAGGCAGTGGACCTTTGATTTTGAAAGGGATTCAAGGGTCTTAAAACTTCATAATCTGGATAAACTCAGAGAATGAAAGTTGTTCCAGACACCTTTAATAAGATTTGTGCGAAGGAATTTTCCATTTTGGAGAAGATTTGAGGGGTCAAAACCTTCTGGAAACCTCAGATATGAGATCTGGATTCCCAGAAGCTGATGAACTAGCCTCTGAAAGAAAATTTGAAAAGAGGAGTTTTACTCACCCAAAAAATAAAGTAAAAATATTTATGGAAGGATCTGGATGTTGGCTACAAAAAGCGATTTGTAGTCAACACCAAATTCCAAGTTCATCTGTGTCCAAAAATTAAGACAATGGACTGAGGTCTGGGAAAATTGCTACTGGACAGCAACTTCCCAAGAGAGAAAATATGATTTTAAGGGGGGGTTTTGCATCCATGCTTATCCCCATTTCCCTAGGTTTTGGTTAGTGATCACTAGACATTTTAGTGGTGAATCAACTATACCAAACCATCCTTGGGGTACATTAGGACTAAGCATTTCATTTGCTTGGGGAGGGGGATTTTACCCTTTGAAAATGAGATTTGATGCTTGAAAATGGTTTTTAGGGTTTTGAAAATGAGTTTTCTTTGCAAGAAAGTAAGAGAACTTGAAAATAATTTTGATCTTTGTAGAAGATCATCCATGGAGATGGTCTTCCATGGTGATCTTCTTAGATCTAAAGCAAGAAGATGAAAGAACTACATTTTGTAGTTTGCAAATGCATGCATGGTTGGAGTTTAGGGTAAGGAGAAGGAGGGTTTACCAATCTTCCTTGTGTTCTTGAGTTTTTGGCTTGAGTGTATGAGTGTTTAAGGCTTGAATATGAGAGTGAGTGGATGAGTGTGAGTTGGGAAAGATTGGAGAAAAAGGTGACAATTCTTGAAGAATTCTCACTGTTTTCTCTCTATATTTCGCCAGAGGTTCGGTGCAATTGGTGTTGTTCCTCCTTATTTTTGTGACTGGAGGGCTCAATTTATAGCCCTCTGAATTTTACATACATGTCCGCGCGGATAGGGTTGCTTGGCGTGCACTGTTCATTAAATGCAGCTCCAGCTTTGGACAAGAGGAATATTTCTTTTTGAAATTCAAATTAAATGTACCGCTTATGTTTCCAAAGATTTCTATTTATGGAATTCTTCTTTTGTTTTTCTTTTTAAGATTCTTTTTGAGGTTTAACCTTAAATAACAATGCCCATTTTACCCTCACTTTGTTAGAAAAGTTAGGATTGTTAGGAATTGTTAGAAATGTTATAACTTTCGTTAATTTTCTAACGAAAATTCTAACAAGCTCAAATTGGAGCACTTACAGTAGCCCCTCTGGCGACGGCGCTTTCGAAGGAAGCGGGGTCATCGATAAGAGTAAGGCTCCATATTTGGCAGGATGATCGAGTGATCGGGTGGCTGAACCTAGCGATAGGCTACCTACGTATCCCGAATGGGAATCAAGCCAGTCGTAGTTCGGGTCTTTGACCCTGGCGTTTTAGGTGCCTCGAACCCGATGAGCGAGTTCTACGCCGTTTGCCGGAAAGAAACTCGCTGAGGATAAGAGATGACCATTTTCTGGTCTGATGGGTATCCGCTCCGCCGGGGATAGGGATGACCATTTTCGATCTCTCTTTGGGGATGATTGCGATTTATCGCTTTCTAGTGATAGCGTCTTAGGTGCCTCGAACCTTGAAGATGGCGTTTTAGGTGCCTCGAACCTTGGAGATGTCGTTTTAGGTGCCTCGAACCTTGAAGATGGCGTTTTAGGTGCCTCAGACCTTGGAGATGGCGTTTTAGGTGCCTTGAACCTTGATGACGATGGCTTTTTAGGTGCCTCGGACCTTAATTTGAAATGGCCTTTCGGTGGACTTCGTCTGCTGCCGAAGGAGAGGGTGACCGTTTTGGTCGAGGGGCTGGACCTAATGATAGGCTACCTACGTATCCCTAGTGGGAATCAAGCCCTTTCGTAGTTCGAGTTCTACTCGAGATTTCGCTGGCTTTTGGGATTCCGTTAACTTTGCTGGGGAAAATCAGACGTATTCGTCTGGGAAATCGGTCTTACGTTTGACTGCCGTTGGATGATTTACGGGATCTCGTTATCTTTCTCGGGGAAATCGGTCTTACGTTTGACTGCCGTTGGATGATTTTGATGAAAGATACGGGATCTCGTTATCTTTCTCGGGGAAATCGGTCTTACGTTTGACTGCCGTGAAGGATTTTGATGAAAGATACGAGATTTCGTTATCTTTCTCGGGGAGATCGGTCTTACGTTTGACTGCCGTTGGATGATTTTGATGAAAGATACGGGATCTCGTTATCTTTCTCGGGGAGATCGGTCTTACGTTTTACTGCCGGGGAAGGATTTTGATGAAAGATACGGGATCCGTTATCTTTCTCGGGGAGATCGGACTTACGTTTTACTGCCGGGGAAGGATTTTGATGAAAGATACGGGATCTGTTATCTTTCTCGGGGAGATCGGACTTACGTTTGACTGCCGGAGGAAAGGATGACCGTGCTGGTCGAGTGGCTGGACCTAATGATAGGCTACCTACGTATCCTTAAGAGGGAATCAAGCCGGTCGTAGTTCGAAAATAGCTGGGGATGGTCTTTGATGGTTTGACAGTATTTGAGGTTTGACTATTTTTTTGGGAAGTCGCCCTAAGATTTGATGATAATGTTCTTTTAGAAAAGTAGTTGATTAAGATATGCTTTCTCATACTCAGTGCCAGCTAATTACCCGTAAATTGAGGCTACGGGCGATGTTGATGAAGAGTTGTTAGGTTGCCGTTCGTGGGACGGTTTCGCCGACGATTTCTTTGTCTTTGGAGGCATTTTGACACGAAGGAGGAGTTTGGTTGAGTCTGCATCTTCTTGGTGATCGTCAAACTTGTAGAGGTTTTTGAGCTTGTCTTCACATTGGGACTTCTTGCTTTTGAGAACTTGGTGTCTCTAATCGCATTGTATTTGAGAACTTGGCGTCCTTGACCGATTTGTATTTGAGAACTTGGCGTCCCTGACCGATTTGTATTGGAGAACTTGGCGTCTTCGGCCGTCTTGTATTTGAGACCTTGGTATCTTTGACCGATTTGCATTTTGAGAACTTGGCATCTCCGACCGTACTGTATTGGAGAGCTTGGCGTCCCTGATCTATTTGTATTGGAGAGCTTGGCGTCCTTGACCGATTTGTATTGGAGAGCTTGGCGTCTCTGACCGATTTGTATTGGAGAGCTTGGCGTCTCTGACCGATTTGTATTGGAGAACTTGGCGTCCTTGACCTGATTGTATTGTATTGGAGAACTTGGCGTCTCTGACCGAATTGTATTGGAGAGCTTGGCGTCTCTGACCGGATTGTATTGGAGAACTTGGCGTCTCTGACCGAATTTTATTGGAGAGCTTGGCGTCCCTGACCGATTTGTAGACACTGGAGGCGGTCTTCATATGTTTGTGGATGTTGGGGACTGTTTTCATCCATTTGAGGTCGTCTTTGGCGAAGATCATCCTTACCGAATTGTATTGATGAGGTCAATTTTGATCTTGGGATGAAGTTGGATTTGAACCCCGGGTCTCGATTGAAATTTCTTTTCAGTCTCAGACATTTGAAGCTGACGCTGACAGGCTCTAGAATCAAAGCATGTTGACATGAATGAACCCTCTTTTGCTTGGGTTAGTTGTGATTTGACGAAATGCTGATATGAGGAGATTCCCAATTCTCAACTTTTGATGATGCAGGGAGTTGCCATATGCCAAGTTCTAAAGCTGAAACTCCAAGACAGTTGTTGAGGTGACCAGACCTTTCTTCTGAAGATAGGTGTGACTTGATAAAGCCCCATTCCATGGAAAAGACATGGCGAAAACCACGGAATCTTTCTCTGAATGATTTGATGAAGCCCCAGGTTTGGCAAAGCGTCACTACAGAGGTCCAGTTAAAGGTTTGACCGACATACCGATGAAGTACCGAGCCAATCGATCAACGTGAGAGCCTTCAAGGTGAAGTTGTCATGAAGGAGAAACCCATCTTTGATACCGACTATGAAACTAGAATCCTTTCTTCGAAGAGTGTCTTCCATATGGGAACCGTTAGCCATAGTGGCACTTGGCTTGTTCGTGGCTTCAATCATATTCACACTTTTTTTTTAGGGAATGGATTGTTGAATGTATTGGGTCCTTGGGGTCCCCTTTTCGATCGGCTTCACACCGCCCTTTTTCAGAGTCGTGTTGGGAGGTGGAAGAAACCCGGTATCCGTAAAGCGTGTGCGACAACTCGCCGCCGATTGTAAGCCCTCTCAAATTTAGCCCCTAATTGATCATTGCCCGTAGATCCGGATAGGGGAAATTGCTAAGCGAGGCCCTCGATGTGGTTTCTGGGCGTGACCGAAAGATGTCTAGTTGTTCCTCTTCAAAAGGAGGAGTTGCCATCTTGCTTGTAAAAGTCCCCGATGTTCTCGTCTGACGCCGCATTGTTGTCTCGCAGTCAAATCTATTTGCTTCCCACTCCAAGTTGGCTAGTAGTCTGGTCCCATGTAGCCCTGGCCTCGGATTTTAAGCGAAAGAACCATTTTAGAGCACCGGACTTCAAAGAGAGATCGAAATAGTCGCCCAACCGCCGATTGGCGCCCTTTTGACCTTCATTGCCAAGGTATACGTGTCCGTATGGGTTTTCGGGCATGCAAAGGCCATCAAAGAGATCCAAATTAGGCATCACGAATTTGTGGGGAACAAAGGAGTCCGGGTTCGTTGGCCGGAAAGCGTACTTCTTAGCAAGCCAATTCAGCACCGTGCTTTCATTTCCTTGTGTCGTTCCACGAATCAAGCCAAATGAGGGTCTTATGGCGGAACCATGGCATTCAAACCAGCCGGCGAGCTAGAGAGAGGAGCTACCACTCGGCGGCATACAGTGGAGGGAACGGCCGATCTGGGACATAGGTGAAATCCCGTCCTTGGCCCGAATCACCCCGGGAGCTTGAGTAGGATCCCGGGCGAAGGGGTAGAACTCTTGCGGCTTGTTGTTGATTTTCAACCGCAAAGAGGGCAAAGGCAGCCTTGATGTAGCCGGGTAACTCGGATTTCCTGAGTGAGGCCCATAAGTAGGCTTAAATACGAGCCGCCGTTCCCCGATTGTTGAATTGCATAGTCGAAGGTGCATGACCAGGGGTACCGCGGTCCCGGTGATTCCGATGAAACCGGGATGGAGGCTTGGTAACCCATCGAAGCCTCGAGTGAGGAAATGGATTTGTGAAAGCCGTGTGAGGAGCGGCCGAGCTGGGGCATCATCCCGAGGAAGGGCTTCGACCGTTGCCCCGGGACTGCATCCGTGGAAGCATTCCAAGCTCATTCTTTGCGAAGGCCCCGATAGATTGGTCCTAAGCGAGGTGGGATTCCACCCTGTTGTGGCATTCCGAGGTATCCCCAACCATGAGAGACATTCCGTACCGATTTTGCCCCCGCCGAGGAGCCGTGAACCGATCGGTTACGTTAGGCCGCATGGGTCCAAAGAGTCCGTATTTGGGGTTCTGCCGTCCTTTTGAGACGGTCATGAAGGAATCTTGTGAGGCTTGTGCGGTGCCGGGATTGGACATCTTCGAACCGGGTTGCTTTGTCAAGACATTTCAAACCGATGTAACCGAGAAGCTCCCGACCGATCTCAGACCGAACCGCCGAGGCATACCAAACCGTCGTGACATACCGAGCCGACCCCGATCGCTTTGAGGCATACCATACCGGCCCAAATCGGATCGAAGTCAATTTGTTTCCCAAACGACCGTCCTGCATCGAATCTGTGAATGTATATCGACCGAGGCCGAAAGGATGGCCGATTCGCAAGTTGAGAAGAGTGTGAGGAAGGTGGTGGTAGTCTGTCTGGCCAAGATAGGGATGGGGATCCTTTTCCTCTTCTACCGTTAAAGTTCCATCGGGGTTGAGGGCAATCGTCAAACCAAAATTCCTGACATCTTCCAAGGATGAACATCGAAACCTCATTCTCGATTGGCACAAGGAGTTTTATGGACTCGGGTTCCAATATTAGCCATAGAAATATGATGAATTTCTGGTCTTGGTTAAAATTCCGTCCTCGTCCTTGGACATCAAAGAACTGCACTTGACTAGCCCATGACCAACATGGCGATCAAATCTCGTCTTGCTTGGTGGAGCCTTGGTCTGAAGAGATGTATTTGCGAAGTCTTGATTTGGAAGAAGTAACTTGGCAAAGCCTCGGTCTCATGACTGTGAATCTGACACAATTAGAGAGGCTTCAACCTGGTAGGCACTGTAGACTGATACCGAATGTAGACCCAACCCATCTTGTAGCAAGAGTGAAGAACCAACGTTCTTGAATTATCATGTAGCAAAAGAGGCAACCCATCCTTCCATATTTACTTTATTATTTTCTTTATTCAATTAGTCAACCGGAAGAAAATGTAAAAGCAAGACAATTTTAGGAATGTATACCTGCAGGGGCATATATATTTTTTTCGAAAAGTGGGGATGAATCCCCGATTTGTATTATTTGATGGCCTCATTTGACGAAGGCACAAAAGAACTCGCTTTGGGTTTGACTCTTTTGAGAGAGCATAAGTTTAGAAAGGTTTGTAAAAGTGTATGGAAGCCCCCGCCGACGTAAAATTAGTGTTTAGCTCTATTTTTCCTATAATGTAGAAAAAGAAGACTTGTCGAGACATCTGAAAATATGTTTTATTCAAAATGATCACAAGATTGCTTAAAACCCTTTATTAATGTTCGGGTTATTCAACCCCTAATCTCGATATGAACAAACATTTTGATTAATCATGAGGAGAAAGTCAACTGATACCAAGAGTCGAAGTTGGCGAATGGTGAAGAGGGATCGTGTATAGGAGAGGCTATTGGTGAGGCCGGATTTTCTCGGGATTTGAATATGTTTATGACCGGACCATTTCGGTTGCCTACGTTCCCTCATTGTGAGGAGCTCAGATCGCCGTAGTTCGGGTCTGAACTGTGTTTGGCTTTAGAAAAGGGGTATGAACATTTGTGGTACTTTTGGTGAAAAGGCTCGGATAGGAAGTTTGGATGATAAGGTGCGGGCCTTGAGGTGATTCCTTGACAAGTCATTTTGAGCGATTCCGTTGCTTCTTGATCGTCATCCTTCATCGGGGAGAAAGATTTTGGATGCAAACTTTAAGGGCTTATGATATGTTTTTGCCGTTGCTTTAATCAGCTCCCTTGTCGTCGACAACTTCCGTTCTTCGGGCTTTAATTTTGCCCATATGTCAAACCTTCTGATCGGCGGTGCTAGGTCCTTGGCCTCATTTTTTTTGAAGCTTTTGTTTTTTTTTTTTGAAGCTTTTTTTTTGAAGCTTTTTTTTTGAAGCTGTTGTTTTCTTTTTTGAAGCTTTTGTTTTTTTTTTTTTGAAGCTTTTGTTTTTTTTTTGAAGCTTTTGTTTTTTTTTTGAGCACCTGAGGACGAAGGAAAGCTTCTACTTGATCTTTCTTGATGCATGGGGGCGGAGGCAAGCCCTCGTTTTTCGATATGGGGTCGATCTCCCGATGCTGAGTGACCTTTTGTTGTCCCTTGATGTTGCCGCCTTCGTTGACTTGATCAAGGTGATGATGGGGATATGTTTTGGAAAGTGTATGGCTTGATGGAGGCCTTTGTGAGGTGAGGAAAGTGTATAGGGAGGGCATTAGTTGACTTTCTCGCACCAATTAATTAAAATCTTTAATCATTTCCAGAGATTATTTGTTGAGCGATGCGAGTGATCATTTAAAATAAAACCATTTCATTAAATGTAATGTAGGTGTGCAAATAATGTCTCAAGTCTAGCGAGAAAAGAAAAAGACTCTTTTATAGAAAACTTAAGATTAACTACAATGTCCAAGGAGGACTTGATTGAACGAAGGAAGTACTAGAACCTACGAAGGTTGACTAAAAGACTGCTTTTAATATTAAAGGATGGGTAGCCCCTAGTCTAGCTACTCTTTGTTGTTGGACTTCCAAGACGCTGAGCTTTCCATCTTTCTCGTTAACTTCGATTCCATTACCGCACCGAGGCAAAGATCGCTACGTGCCCATGATACCGGTGGGAGTGGAGGAGTTTGAGGCCATGGAGCAACCGGGCGAGCACAAGTTGTCCAAAGAAACGGGTCGGAAAAGTCACGGGGACGAACTTTGTCGATCGAGCATATTGATGGAAGGAAGTGAACCCGAGAGGACCTTGAGGGGTATTGGGCTCGTTTGGGAGGATTCAATGATGCGCCGGTTGTTTTGAGTGAAAGGGGTGATACTAGCCGATTGTGTCTTCGGGCCTTTCTCAAGCTTGGAACCGGCATTAGACAAGTGTGCTCGGGGCAAAGTTGTCCTATCGGATTCTCTCACTTCGGGCACTTGAATTTTGCGCGACGTAATCATTTCTTTGCCCGGGTTCGACATCTTGGGTCAAAGGGGTGCTAGTACTTATCATAAGATCAAGCTTCTCCCGCATTTGTTTCACTTGCTCTATCAATATTGCCACATGGGGATCAACGGGAACATTCGAGTTACCGGAACTCGCAACAAGACTCTTATCGCCAGAGGGAAACACAAACGCAGACCGGAGAAACCGACGGAGAATTCACTAAGTCCGGTAGACAACAACGGAAAACTTGTGGCATCCGGATTTTCTTTTAGCAACTCATGATCGCATTCAAAGGGTGTAGAGGCTTTAACATAGCCACATAGCTCAAACCGATTATGTGAAGCCGGAGCATAAACCAGCAGGTATTCCGAAATTGAGGAACAAAGTGTGATGGAACCTAACTCGTTCGAGGAGCCGAGGGCGATGGAGCCCTAATGGCCCGAGGTGCCGGAAAGGGTCAAGAGGAATTGTCCTTGGCAAGGGATCATATGTGGATGGAGGGAGGTGTTGGCCGTGGGATGGAGAGTTATAGGATGAAGGGACGAAATCACTGCTTCGAAGTCTCATCTTCGAACATGACCAGGGAACCATTCGCCTCAACCGTTACCCGAACTCCATGGCGGCGGAGAGCATTGATGAGCAGTGGTCACTGTTCTTCATGAATCTTATGGCGTATTCCAAAGCCAGACTAACTCTTCCTTCCTAATCATCTGATTTCTTGTATCCTTACCGCTTCGCCAAATCCGCCATCGATCATTATCATCCCATTTAACCTTGGCGTCGTAGTGAAATTATCGGAGGGCGAGAGTTCAAAGCATTTCACCAAATCCAATTTGCCATGGCCACATGCTTGTTGCAAACCATCCATTCTCAACATTTGTTGCGACTAAATCATCCGGCTTGTCGAGTCTCGTTGAATTCACAGAGTTTGAATCATAAAATTCAATCATGTTTACATTCGCGTTGTTTGGGAAATGATCATTGGCGGGGTTGAGATCACCGAGGCGCTCGAGTTTGCCCTTCTTAATTAATCCCCGAATCGCCTTTCTCAAAGCCGTATAGTCTGTCTGGTCGTATTTGACCGTGGTAATCGGTGGAAAGCACAATGCTTAGTGGTGTCAAAAGGGATTTTGGGATCCTTGGGCCGATAGTTTCTCATGGGTTCGAGGAGACCCCGCTCTAGCAAGCTATTTAAAACTTTGCTTAAGGGAACACCCAAATCCTCTGGATTCGAGATTTGGTCATTGACTTGGTCACCATTCTGAACAGGGTTTGCCGGTTTTGGTCCATTGGGGCGCTCAAGCTTGCCTGTTTCGATTAACCTTTGAACCGCTCTCTTCAAGACTATGCAGTTGTCGGTCGTGTGGCCATAATGATCATGGAAGGCGCAGTGCTTACTCATATCGAGAGGTGCATTTGAGCTCCTTGGATGGTAGTCCTTGAGAGGCTCCAAAAGGCCTACCCTTACTAAGCCCTTGAAAAGTAAGCCCATGGGCATCCCAAGATCATCAAAACGTTCTCGTTGCCTTAAAGGACCACCATTCCTTGGTTGCTTTTGGGGGCCGTCAATTGTACACAATGCCTTCTTTCCTTTACCGGATGTCGGAGCCGTGTTGGAAGGGTAAGGTTTATAGCGGCGAGACATGTTCAGACTCGTAGTCTTTTCCCGTGCACGAACCCTTTTGATGTAATCATCAATGTAATCGTCGAGATTCGACCTTTTGTAAACTTCATTCGTGTCAGATACACAAGATTGATATGGTGAGATGGCCCGAGTCGAGCGATCGTCGATACTCTCGTTGCTAGGCTTTTCTTGTACCTTCTTAATTGGTTCTACCAATAATCCATGGGACGAGTCAATAGGAACATTAGGATTGCATGACCCCGCCACAAGATTGGCATTAGCAAACGAAACCACAAAGTAGGAAGTACTGGTGGGAGGAATGACAGCCCGAGCATTAAAAGCGTGACCGTAATTTTCCTCATAAGGCCTGGCAATTGCCGAAGATGAAGATATATGGCTCGTAATGGGTGGATACCGTGGAGCAGTGAGTGCGGATCCGTAAGGCCGCCGAAAACATGAGGTTTGAGGCATCGTAACAGAGGATTGAATGTGTCTTGACCGCACCGAGGAACATGACTACAAGTGGTAATGTGCATACCGTACTTCTTAATGAGCAGGAGCAGCTTGTGTAATGGCCGGGTGGAGAATTTGATGAGGAGTATTTGACCTTGTCGGACTTCCCAACCTGAGGGGCGAGATAGGGCTTGGAGGATGTTGTGAATACCGTAAACCCGATGAAGTGGTGATAAGAGCCCGGTGGCCCATGTGATCTTGCAAAGATCAAGGGGGAAAGTGTGCTCTTGAGAATTGGAGGAAGCAAGCCGGCCCCCTCTCGAACCATGGAGCTCGAGAAGCAAACCCGGCCCAAAATGGCTTGCGGAGCCATGTCACACCGTCGGGCTTGAGAAGTCGCGAACCGACCCATTCCGAGATGATGACCCAAACCAGACCGATGTTGTGAAGTAGTAAACCGACCCCTTCCAAGCCGCGGGGCGAAAGGCAACCGATTCAATCCCGGTGGTGAGACCCGAGAGGCACCTGGGGCAAGTTGACCTAGATCGGATCGTTGAGGAGTATCGAGCCGTAGGGGCCGAGAGGTACCGAACCGACCAATTCCCTGATGGCCCGGCCGACCGAGGTTTTGAGTAGCGAATCGACTCCATTCCAAGCTGCGGCGTAAATGCATCGATTGAAACCCAAAGGTGAAAACCGAGAGGTGCCGGGGAAGTTGACCAAGATCGGATCGAGGAGTATCGATACGATGAGGCCGAGAGGCGAGTGATAGGCCGGGGATGCTTGGCCCGTTAGTAGTTCCACACGAAAGGGAACACGGCATTTGACGGTAGTTGGCATGCCCGGAGGGTAAATAGTTCCAATCTTCGCATCAACCGTAAAGGTTCCATTAGTGGTTGCGAACAATCGCTAGCCTCCGGGTTCTCGATACCTTCCAATAACCGATCGATCTGAGCCTCTTGATATTGTCTTATCTCGTTCCAACATCCGATTCCACCGCTCGGCATTTTGCGAATTTTCGGGTGCGGATTGTACGTCCCCACCGTTCTCCTCTCGAGTTGGCCATTCTGAAACTTTGAGCTGAAGCGAGGGAGGAAACCGATGAAGTATCTGACTCCGGAATGACTGAGCTGAACAAACGATGACCCGGGGGCTTGATCCAAACTTCGCTTACTGTGGAAGGCACGAAAGGATGTGGTTCAGACTCGGGAAAGCGGAACAGGTTGGTATTCGGGCTTAAGGCTCATGCAACACGCGATTATTTGTTTAAATTTACTTAAACATGTTTTATTAACCTAATCGGTTGGAAAAGATTTCTCTTCTTTTTCGCAAACTACTCTGGATCCTGGATCAGTGGGCCCCGTCACTACGTCTATAAGCCCCTCGTATTCCACCTGTATTTCGACTTCCCAGGGTGGACAGCCCCGGGCGAGGGTCCTATAGGGCAAGCGGGTCCCACCGACCGAAAGAAAAACGCTCCTAAAAGTCTGGCGGGTAATCGAGTCTTAATGAGCATTCGATGTAAATTACGGACAAAGCTGACGTCAAAGTCAAGAACATGTCCGAGGGCTCGACGAGAAGTCGGCATGATTTGGACTGATAAGCGTCCACAATTGATCTTGACTTATCGTCAGTTAGGCCGTAATTAGGCATGGAATAATCATTAATCCTTGATGACTCAGTGTCATGTTGGGAGTCAGTGTATAATTTGTGCCAGTCAGAGCCGAAGTCAAGGCGCCGGTCAATATCTTGGTCAAAGTCTGCGGCGGAAAACTGGCAGAACTTCGACTGATTAGGGTCCCCGAAAGATATTGAGTCGGTATGCCGACAAAGGCTTGAAAGGAAAGGTCTATACACAGACAGGGCATGACACAGACCAGACTAAAAACCAACCGGGTCTCGGACAAAGTGTGTCACGGACAAGTGCATGGTCGACACGAGGCTCCATGGGATGTTTGGGTAGTCCTGTGCTCGTCTGAGAGGCGTAATAAGACCAAACGGACCGCGATGAGGATTTCCCCGGGTTAGGGACGTAGTGTGCAGTGTATGGTCACGTGCGAGTAGTGTGCAAGCAGTCTATCTTCTTTTTCTGAGTAAAATAGAAATTTTTTTATGTGTCTTAAAAAGCATGATGCATGATTTTTTTTTTGAAAATTTTCTTTTTTTTTTGAAACTCTTTTTTTTTTGAATTTTTTTTTTTGAATTTTTTTTTTTGAAAGTAAATGCACACATAAGCACATAAACACAAAAATTCCAACGGTTAGGGACATAATTCCGACAGTCAAAATTTTGACTTTTTTCGAGGCGGCCAAAACAACACGAAAATGTGCAAAAATCAACACACACACAACAAATGATTTTTAATGCCGGGACGGAAGCTTGACCCTCAAAAGCTTTTCTTTTTTTTTGAAAACAATGATACCGGTACGTGGGATTGTTAAACCACAATTTATCCCCGACTCGTGTTAGGAGGCGATAACGGGAAGTTTAATGGTTTCCACCAATATACCAAATATCATCATTTTTTTTTAGAAAAAGCTTATTATTCCCCAGCGGAGTCGCCACTGTGATGAATGTGTGTCCGAAAATTTTCCTATTTTTATTTGAAAAAATCAACGAAACGGAGTCGCCACGCCATTTTTGTTTTAAGGGCCAAAACTTTGAAAAAAGCCCGAGATCAGAGATTTAGGTTCGGAGGTCATGTTACACGCCGGGAAGGACGTTAGTGTGCACCCGGAATGCCTCGTAAGACGAGTCTTCCAAGCTGAAAATCATTTTTGTGTGTGTGTGTGTGTTTTGGCCAAAATAAGTTGAAACTCAGAAAAGAATTGGGATATCTTTTTAAGACTTTAAACTGATCCCATGAATTTTTGGAAGATTTTTGGATTGAGATTTGGTACTCAAAAGACCTTTTGAAGTTGAGAGTCATTTCTGCCAGAATGAAAAAGGCAGTGGACTTTTGATTTTGAAAGGGATTCAAGGGTCTTAAAACTTCATAATCTGGATAAACTCAGAGAATGAAAGTTGTTCCAGACACCTTAAATAAGATTTTTGCGAAGGAATTTTCCATTTTGGAGAAGATTTGAGGGGTCAAAACCTTCTGGAAACCTCAGATATGAGATCTGGATTCCCAGAAGCTGATGAACTAGCCTCTGAAAGAAAATTTGAAAAGAGGAGTTTTACTCACCCAAAAAATAAAGTAAAAATATGTATGGAAGGATCTGGATGTTGGCTACAAAAAGTGTTTTGTAGTCAACACCAAATTCCAAGTTCATCTGTGTCCAAAAATTAAGACAATGGACTGAGGTCTGGGAAAATTGCTACTGGACAGCAACTTCCCAAGAGAGAAAATATGATTTTAAGGGGGGGTTTTGCATCCATGCTTATCCCCATTTCCCTAGGTTTTGGTTAGTGATCACTAGACATTTTAGTGGTGAATCAACTATACCAAACCATCCTTGGGGTACATTAGGACTAAGCATTTCATTTGCTTGGGAGGAGATTTTACCCTTTGAAAATGAGATTTGATGCTTGAAAATGGTTTTTAGGGTTTTGAAAATGAGTTTTCTTTGCAAGAAAGTAAGAGAACTTGAAAATAATTTTGATCTTTGTAGAAGATCATCCATGGAGATGATCTTCCATGGTGATCTTCTTAGATCTAAAGCAAGAAGATGAAAGAACTACATTTTGTAGTTTGCAAATGCATGCATGGTTGGAGTTTAGGGTAAGGAGAAGGAGGGTTTACCAATCTTCCTTGTGTTCTTGAGTTTTTGGCTTGAGTGTATGAGTGTTTAAGGCTTGAATATGAGAGTGAGTGGATGAGTGTGAGTTGGGAAAGATTGGAGAGAAAAAGGTGACAATTCTTGAAGAATTCTCACTGTTTTCTCTTTATATTTCGCCAGAGGTTCGGTGCAATTGGTGTTGTTCCTCCTTATTTTTGTGACTGGAGGGCTCAATTTATAGCCCTCTGAATTTTACATACATGTCCGCGCGGATAGGGTTGCTTGGCGTGCACTGTTCATTAAATGCAGCTCCAGCTTTGGACAAGAGGAATATTTCTTTTTGAAATTCAAATTAAACAGCCAGTTTATGTTTCCAGCATTTCTATTTATGGTTTTCTTCTTTTGTTTTTCTTTTTAAGATTCTTTTTGAGGTTTAACCTTAAATAACAATGCCCATTTTACCCTCACTTTGTTAGAAAAGTTAGGATTGTTAGGAATTGTTAGAAATGTTATAACTTTCGTTGATTTTCTAACGAAAATTCTAACAAGCTCAAATTGGAGCACTTACACTAAGGCACGAAAGGCATAGGATGAGTATAAAGATGCAATATTTATACCCCCCCTTATTCCCTTTGGTACTTGAAGCATCCCGTGGGGCGGATCGGTGTAAAGGTCTCATCTTTACATCGTTTCCTCTACTAAAGATGCCATAGTTGAAGTCCTTTTAGAAGCGAACGGACTTTAGCCCCTACATCTCCGATCATCACTTGAGACGAGCATAAATGTCCTTATTAAGCTCAAATCCTCTTAAGATGTAGGATTGATGGGCAAAGGTTCTTCTTTCTAAAGAGTCTCATTCTTGGACTATAAAAGGTGTCACTCCATATCAATCACATATGACCTTGTCCCAAAGAACATTGGTTTAAAACACACCAAGGCTTCCAAGCCTAACATGGTTGATTATCCCAACGGGAGGGCAAAAAAGGTCACTTAATGATGATCATAAGTCCAAGATGAGCACGAGATCAAAATTCCGAACACATTAAAATCCAAGGAATCCCGAGCAATAACCAACTCAAATGGTTTATACGTCTGGAAGACGACTTGGCACATTCCCTCCCTTTTCAAATCACACACACACGAGAGCACAAAACAAGCATGAAAATTGAATCTAGGAAGACTTGCTTTTGGCAAGGCTTCTTGGGTGAACGCCAAACGTTCTTCCCAAGGAGTAACTTAACCTCCGAACCCTATTCATTTTTTTCAAAGTTTTGAGGAAATCAAAATGGCGTGGCGACTCCGTTTTTCAATTTAAACTGGATGTCTTCAAACTGATGTGAAGCGGTGACCCCTTACACGAGAAAGTGGTTAACAAAAAACCAGCGATCTTGGGCCCACATCCATAGTTTGGCGACTCCGCTGGGAGATCAATAAGCTTTTTTTTAAATAATAAAAAAAATGATACTCGGTATATAGGTGGAAACCATTAAATTTTCTCTTCAACGCCTCCTTGTGGAGTTGGGGATAATTATGGTAGAACAATGTCACGTACAGGTATCATTTCAAAAAAAAAAGAAAAGAAAAAGCTTTTGTGGGTTAGCCTTCCGCCGCGGATCTAATTTTCGTGCTTGTTTTTCTTTCATTATTTTTGCATGCATCTTGGTTTTTGGGATTGTGCATATTCTGAATACTGAACAGGAAACTTTCTGGAGCTGAAAAGGTGCTAAAATGTCCGGGGAAACAGCTTGGAAATGAAAAAAATTTGGAACCTGGAAAACTGCTTGATCCAGCCGTACGGCTTGATCTGCCTGGATCATAGCCGGGCGGCTTCTTTGGGCAGTTCCACCAGGACACTTCTGAGGTTAATCTGGCAGCTTAGGCAGCTTGGGGCTATTAAGTTCCAAGGATGACCGGGCTCCAGAAAATTTGTGTGCTTAATTTTTGCATTTCCCCCGTCCCGAAAATCATTCCTTTAAAACACATTTCTGAAAATCTCTGTTTTAACTAAAAAAGGAACATTTTAGGAGGCCGCACATTACGCGCACCATTATATCCTGTACACTTTGCACGCACGTCCTTTTAACCCGGGTTGGTTGTTCAGCTGCAGTCACGGACAGCATTATGATGCTCCCGGGCGCGCACGAAATCATCCCAAACTCCCCATGGCAAAACAAATGTTTCCGACCAATGCACTAGTCCGTGTCACACATTTTAAAACCGTGACTTTTTGGTTGGTTTTTGGTCTAGACCGTGTCATATAGCCTCATTGCATACCCCCGTAAAGGTCAAACCTTAGCCCATGTCGAAAGTCAAGATCCTTCGCGCAAGCGAAACTCTGCCGAAATTTCGCTAAGGAAAAATTGGCAGAATCTTGACTCCGACATTGACTTTGACTTTGACCCGCACGGGATACGTAAGAGTCAAGCCCGAGTCTGCGCCAAAAATCAGGATCTTTCGCACAAGCGAAGCTCTGCCGAAATTCCGTCAAGGAAAAATTGGCAAGATCTTGACCCGGCATTGACATTGACTCGCGCAACGTATGCAACAAAGCTCAATGTGACGCCGTGTCATTCGGTTTTTACCGTCCGACCCATGCCTATTATTTTCTTGGACAACGCCAAAGTCAAAATGTCAATCGCGTAAGCTAAACTCTGCCGAAATTCCGTTAAGGCTGAAAGACGAGACTTTCCCGGCATTGCCTTGACTATAATATGTATCGCTCGTGCGTTAAAAGTTCCTATGACCCACTAGACCCTAGGAGCGTTCTTCTCTCTCAGTCGGTGGGATCTGTGTGCCCTATAGGACCCTCGCCCCGGGCTGTCCACCTTGGGAGGTCGAAATACAGGTGGAAAACGAGGGGCTTATAGACGTAATAACGGAACCCACTGATTCAGGATCTAGAGTAGTTGCGAAAAAGAAGGGCAACCCATTTTCCAACCAAATAGAAATAAATAAAAGACACTGTTTTAAGTAAACAGGAAGATTTTTAATTTGCATATTGCTTGAGCCTTCAAATTTCAAACACCTACCTCGTAGTCTAAACCTTACCTATCCCATTCCCGCAAAGAAGAAAGAAGTGGTTGAGAATACCGGGTCGAGCGGCTTGTCGATCCCGGGGAATTCTCGGATAGCTCGCCGTAATCCTCGCTTTGTCAGCCCAGAGAGTCAGAATGGCAAATTTGACAAAAAACAGCAGTGGTTTGGGTAAACCGATGACTAGGGAAGAAGAGCTAGCCTTAGCCTTAGAAAACAGTCGTAAAGTCCATGAGGAACAGCAAGCCATGCTTATCGATGCGCTTCGTCATCATGGGGTTCGCATAGTGATCGAAGCCAATGGTTCCTTGGTCATAGTAGAAGATGAGACTCCGTAAGCGACAATATCGGCTCCTCCACCTATAACCAATGCCCTCCTCCATCCACCTATGGTCCCTTGCCAAGGACTATCCCTTTTCAGTCCTTTCCAACATCCCAGGAAATCAGGGCTCCAACACCCTCACCTCCTCAGATAAGGCCCAACGTTGTACCCTACCAACAGAGAACAAATTCTACTGCCACCCCAGTCACTCAGTCTCTGCATTATCCCATGGGATTCACTCCCCCTCCTCAGTATGGGCCATCCCAGACAATCTCCAGGCACCATAATCAATCCAGTGATCTCTTTAACCTATGCCCTGCCACAGCAGATCTTCCACCCCCAACCTTGCCAACAGGACCCCACGAGGTTCCTTATCCATTTTCTTACCCTGGTAACTATGAACCTAACTCTTATGCCTCCGGCCTGCCTTACGGAAACATGGGACCAGGTCAAGTTTACACCTACTTTCCTTCGAAGGATCCCCAAGCCATGGTACCAGCTACCAATGTACCACCCACTATCCTGCCACCCAAGTCTGATAAACCTACTCCGGAATCGAACAATCCAAAATCGTCACCTGACGCCAACATGACCTGGTTGATGGAGCAAGTTAAGTCCATGCAAGAGAAGTTTGGGGAACTGAGCACCAAGAAAGCAGCATACCAGATCACTGATCCCAACAAAATTGTCCCTCTTCCTCCAAAATTCCGGATGTCCGAGATTGAAAAGTTCAAAGGCACAGACTGTCCTCGGACTCACATTGAAAGTTACCTTCTTGCTATGAGAGCCAAGGATTGTACGTATCAGCAAATGGGCGATCACTTTCAACTTTCATTAAAGGGTTCAACTCTTAGGTGGTTCCTGCATGTGAAGCCAGAGGCCCGAGCCACATGGGACCAAATCAAGGAAACATTCATGGAAAAGTACAAGGCTACCTTGAATTGGGAAACCAGCAGGAATGACTTGCAAGGCACTTTGCAGCGCCCAAATGAACCAGTAGGTGAATTCTAAAAGAGGTGGAATTAGAAACTTAGTGAAATGATGACCCCATTGAATGAAGAGGAACAGATGGAGATCTTCCAGTCCTGTTTGAAGCCTCAATTAAGGGTCCAAATTGGCAATTATTATTATCCTGATCTTCGGGCGATGGTAAATGTCGGCACTAAGTTTAAAAACGCCTTCAACATGGCTCCAGTTACAGGGACATGCAACTCTTACCGATACAAAGCACCAGACTCAAATACCCCAGCCGTCGCCGTAAAGGGAAAAGAAACGGTCGGCGCAGTCAATTATATCCAGAATGAGAAAGTTGGACAAAGTTCAGGTCAAGCCACTGTGAAGCCAAGGCCTCGTTTCTACACTGCTGAAGACTTTGGAATGCCGCTAAAGAAAGTATTCGATGGTTTGGTGGCCGAAGGACTCATCAGACCTTTGGAGAATTGGAAACTCAAGAAACCTAATGTTAGAATGGACGAGACCAAACATTGCCGCTTTCACAAGTACCATGGGCATACCACCAATGAATTTACTTACCTGAAGTTCCTGATCTCCCGTCTGATCAAAGAAGTCAAGCTTGAGCCACCTTGGGATCCTAATATAGTCAAGAATCCTCTTCCTGCCAATAATCGGGTAAATATGATTGACTTCGGAGAGACAAATGCAGTTGGTTTCGGGAACCCAAAGATCATAGACATCTTGGAATTCAATGTTCCTTATGCTGAATTACAGGGAGAATGGAATGATTTGATTGACGCCTTAGCCATGGAAGGGAAATTTGGTCCTATAATAGGAATCGACTTCGTTAATGTTGTCAAGGCCAGACCTCTCTTCGGAAATATTGAACTGGTGACCATAGTTAAGATTACTGAAGGAAGACTCACTTACGAAGATTGTGAGGCAGAAGTAAGCCAAGCTATAATGGTGGAAGTCTCCCCGAAACCCTTCATCACTCACGGTGAGCATAATGTGTTCGTGATGGCTCTTACTGTTCAAGAAGATCAGTCCCAACCCCCTGTTTGTAAAAATGTGGAAAGAAGAGTGAATGAACCAGAAGACTTTGATGACAGAGAAAGCTGTATCTCAGATGCCGAAAGTGCAACTGGTCCCATTACCCCAGAGATGCAAATGGATGTGATCAGATTCGAAGAGGAAATTGCACCAGATCAGCCGAACATCCCCTATGGGAATGATGTCAGTAAAGGCAGTAAAGGTTTGAAGGGTGCACAGCAGGATGGGACCGCCAACAAGATTGCTTCTCCCCAGGGCAGCAGCAGCAAAGAGTAACCCACTGTCCAACCCAGTCAAACACTTTGGTCAATAAGTAGTGTAGGGTCAAGGGTCAAGAGTCATGTGAGTCAGGAGTCTTCAAATTCCAGTCCTCTGAGTTATCTGAAGGCCTCACGCCTGAAGATTATGAATATGTAGCCAATGTTGTCTTTCCTTTCGCTTTGAATGAAATGATAGATCTTTTCGAGTATCCCCTTATTGCCAACTTAACAAATGATAAATTAACTAATAAATTAACAACACTTAATAATGATTCATTTGAACAAGATGCAAACACACTAAATGAACAATACATTAAAGAAATCTTTATGCAGGTTACCGATAAAGAGGAAAATCAGGCCCAAGCTGCCGAGGAGGTTTTGACAAGTGTTAACTTGGGTACTGTCGAGGAACCTAAAGAGACACAGATTGGGAACTTCTTCCAGGGGATCAACAGACGGATTGGTCAATCTCGCTCGAGAATATATATGGATGTGTTTCGCATGGTCGTATAAGGACATGCGGGGCTAGATAGCTCGATTGTGGAGCACGTAATCCCTCGGCACCCGGATGCCAAGCCGCAAAGCATAAACTAAGAAAGATCAAGCTAGAGTGATCTCTACAGGTCAAAGAAGAGATTGAGAAGCTAGTGCGGGTAGGATTCCTCAGGGTCATTGAATACCCGACATGGTTATCAAACATCGTGACTGTGACTAAGGCCAATGGGAAGGTGCGCTGCTGTGTAGATTTCCGGGATCTGAACAAGGCCAGTCCCAAGGACGACTATCCGTTTCCAAACATAGACATCTGGTGGTTGCCACCGCCAACTACGAAGTCAAATCCTTCATAGATGGCTTTGCTGGCTACAACCAGATCAAGATAGCCGAGGAGGAGCAAGAAAAGAGAGCCTTCACCACACCATGGGGGACGTACTGCTACACGGTGATGCCTTTTGGGCTTAAGAATGCCGGGGCTACGTATCAAAGGGCAGCGACCGCACTCTTTCACGACATGATCCACAAAGAAATTGAGGTCTATGTCGAAGACATGATAATCCATTCCAAAGGTGTGGATGGACAGCACTTTGTTGACCTGCGAAAGTTCTTTGAGAGGTTAAGACAGCATTCCATAAGACTGAACCCTGCTAAATGCACCTTTGGAGTGACAAGGGGAAAAGTGCATGGGTATATGGTCACAGAACGTGGCATTGAAGTCGATCCCCGAAAGATCAAAGTCATTATGGACATGAGGCCGCCTCGAACTCAGACAGAGGTCAAAATCTTTATGGGCAAATTATAGTACATCAACCATTTTGTCAACCAGCTGACTACCATGTGCGAGCCCATCTTCAAGCTCATGAAGAAAAATGTGGACATAGAATGGACTGAGGAGTGCCAGGACGCCTTTAACCAAGTCAAGGCGTACCTAGTACACCCCCCGGTGCTATGCCCCCCACATGGACAGAAACCTCTTCTGCTCTATCTCACTGTCACTGATACGGCAGTTGGGGCTATGCTGGCTCAGGAAAAGAAGGACTCTCGGGTAGAAAATACCATTTACTTAGTCAGTCGGAAGTTGCAAGGGAGTGAGCTCAATTAATCGGCATGCGAAAAGACTTGTGCAGGATTGGTCTGGGTAGTTGGTAAGCTGAAGCATTATATGCAGGCCCACTCTGTGAACTTGGTCTCAAAAATGGACCCCATCAAGTACATCTTCGACAAGCCTTCCCTTTAGATGCGTCTACCAAAGTGGTCGTTCTTCCTGGCTGAGTATGACATCAACTATGTGACGAGAAAGGCAATCAGGGGTCAAGCGTTGTTAGACCATTTGGCAAACTTCCCTAGCAATGAGGACCAAGGGCCTGAACCCCAATTCCCAGATGAAGGGATATTCGTAGTTGAGCCTGAGAACCGATGGCAGCTTTTCTTTGACGAAGCTGCTAATAAAAGAGGAAATGGCGTAGGAATGCTACTGGTCGACCCGAAAGATGAGCACATGCCAATAGCCATCAAGTTGAACTTCCCTGCCACAAACAATACTGCAGAGTATGAAGCTTGCATTACTGGTTTGGAGGCTGCCTTAGAAAGGAATGTCAAGGAACTCAAGGTCTATGGAGACTCAGCCCTGATCATCAACCAGGTCTCCAACAAGTGGAAGACTGTGGATCCTAATCTTCAGAGGTATCATGCCTACATAGAGGAATTGACTGAGCAGTTCAGAGAAGTGACCTTCCATTACCTGCCAAGAGACAAGAACAGATTTACAGATGCCTTAGCTACTCTAGCCTCATTGGTAGAGATCCCCGAGGGAAAGGCGATAAAACCATTCAGAGTGGGTAGAAGAGAAGCCCCGACTTTTTGCTGCGAAATAGACTTGGGACCCGAGCCTGTCAAGGAACCCTGGTACAGTCATATTTACCAGTTTCTCAAAGATGGGGATTCATCTTTTAGAGATGAAGAAGGTAGACCAAGGGAAGGCATCAAAGCCAAGAGCTTGCAAGCCTTGAAATGACTGGCCTCTCACTATGTCATCCTAGGGGCGACCTATACAAGAAACGGTACCAAGGACCACTCCTCTTATGTGTCACCCAAGAAAGGGCAAGAGAGCTAATGAATGAAGTCCACAATGGTCCCTGCGGTCCTCATATGAATGCTAGAGCGTTGATGCAAGTAATCCTCAGAATGGGCTACTACTGGATTTCCATGGAAATAGACTGTGTCCAGCATGTCCGAGAGTGCGATAAATGCCAACGGTTTGCCAACCTCAATCACCTTCTGCCTCATGACCTGTACTGCATGACGACTCCTTGGCCGTTTGCAACTTGGGGTATTGACGTGATAGGGAAGATAGCCCCGACAGGAAGCAATGGGCATGAATTCGTGCTAGTGGCAGTGGACTACTTCACTAAGTGGGTAGAGGCAAAGTCCTACAAGGTGCTCACTTCCAAGAAAGTGGCCCAGTTTATCAAAGAAAACATCATGTGCAGATATGGGGTGCCCAACGAGATCATTTCAGATAATGGGTTGCACTTTGAAGGGGACTGCGATAGATTGCTGTCAGAGTTCAGAGTCACTCGCCACAAATCGTCCCCATACATGCCTCAGACCAATGGAGCAGTAGAAGCTGCCAATAAGACACTCGAAAGGATTATCCGAAAAATGGCCACCTGTGGTCGTGACTGGCCCGAAAAGTTGCATCTGGCACTCTGGGGCTACAGGACATCTGTTAGAACAGCCACGGGAGAAACCCCTTTCGCCGTGACCTACGGGATGGATGCAGTGCTGCCAGTAGAGTTGGAAATCCCGTCATTAAGGGTCCTCCTGGAAAATAGTGTCAATGAAGAAGAATGGCTACGCAGCCGGTATGATGAATTGGACCTGCTTGATGAAAGGAGGCTTAAAGCCATGGAACACACTCGAGCCTACCAGAGGCGAATGGCCAGGGCATTCGACAAAAAGGTCAAGGCAGAGACATTAAAGAGGGTGACCTAGTGCTGAAAGTAAAGCCCCCTACCAGAGACAACTCTCTAGGAAAGTGTGAACCAGTTTCGATTGGCCCGTATGTGGTGCAGAAAATACTCTCGGGAGGAGCAATGAAGCTTGCAGACTTGGACGACAATCCTTTTGTTCATCCAGTCAACGGTGACAAGCTCCGCCGGTATTATGTCTAAAAAAAATAAATAAATATAAATATAAAAAAGAGAGAAAAATAGTGCAAAAAGAGTAATACCCAGCTAGGCTGAAAACTCCAAGAAGGGCGGTCTAGGCAGAAGACAGGGTTGCACATAAAAAAAAGAGAAAAAAATATATAATGCAAAAAAAAGAGTAATACCCAGCTAGGCTGAAAACCCAAAAAGGGCGGTCTAGGCAGAAAACAGGGTTGCACATAAAAAAAAAACAAAACAAAACAAAAATCCCAATAGTTCACCAGATTGAACTACGAAGACCTAAGCCCCTTAGTCATTCTTGTAAAAGGGGAACGTAGGCAGCCAGAAATGGTTCGGTCTAAACAATAAATAAGACATCTGAATTTCCATGAAATGTGGCTTGAATAAATTCTAAGATAATATCTTTGTTAATTACAAGTCAAAAACTTTTTGATGAGTTCAAGCACGGTCTACTCTTGACTCTGCTAACCTGCTACAAAGACTAAAATATACAATAAAAGACCTAATAATCTATTGTGTTTGCAAAAAAGGCAATAAGTAGATGCTCGAAACAGGTCTCTCAGTTGTCATCCATCGAGTCTTCCTTGCTCTTCTTTCCTTTACCTCGACCCCGTCGAGTATTCTTCCTCTTCTTATCGATGACATCGGTCTCCCTTATCCCTATCTCAGGAATCCTCACTGGAGCCTCCACCAAACCCGTGTCAATAAGTGCCTTCTCTACCCTGGCACGAGTTTGTACCTCCTCCCTCTAAGCCTCAGTAAGAGGAGCGACCTCCGATAACCTCTCATATCGAGCTTCCATATCTCTAATAAGGTCACCTGACTAGTTATGGCAGCTAGCCTTGGCCCTAGCTTCCCTCAGAGTCCTGCTCGAGTCACAGTCAGCCCCCAATAAAGCCTGACGTCTCTCTCCCAAAATGACCTGAGTCACCCCCATTTCCCTCTCATACCAGTCCAAGTATGCCATGGTCAATATGGTACTCTTCCTGCTCTTGAGAATAGCCCTAGGTAGAAAAGCAGTGTATGTCCATGTCCTCGAGAAAAATGAGAAGCTTGCTGGATCCCTCATGTCAAAAGGCACTACCTCCATGGTACGGATGTCCTTCCAATCGTCCAATGGCTCCTGCAAGATCCCAAACTGCCTAGACACTAAGCAGGGGATGTAGAAAGATGACAGAGACAGCCCCGGAACCCTCACTATGTAGGACTTCTGAAACGTCCTCCGAGTCTGTAACCTCGAATGAGGCACCCACCAGTGAATGTCTGAGGTGGATAACCTAGCCATCATCATCTCCCAGCCACCCTGATCATGTTGCCTAGGTGTACCCCTCCGGGAAATCACCCAAGGGCACTGAGTAGGTGAAGCCCCAGGCAATGCCCCAAGGCTCTCCTGTAACCATAGAGTCAACGCAGCAGGGATCCCAGACCTCATGAAATGGCCCCCTAGCCATCCTATCAATGCCATGCAGTGTCTCACCCAGAATCAGTGGGACAATAACTCTTCCAGCCCTGCAATCTCTGACCATGTCCAAAAGGCCACTGTGGCAGACCCCGAAGGACTCAGTAGTGAACAGAAAAGAGAACACGCAGAGGATAAAGTCATCCATAGCCATTGTGGTTGCAGCCGTATCTGGAGACCCAAACCTGCTTGGGATATCAGAAATGTCGATCCTTTCAGGGGCTATCATCATCCCTTCGGCTTCTTCAGGAGAAATTCGCAGAAAAGATGCCAACTTTACTATCACCGGCACGTCCCCGGTCAGAGGAATCGAAACGGCTTCAATTTCTGGACCCCCAATCAATACCCAGAAGTCTTCAAAGATTGGGACAATTTCATTGTAAGAAAAGCAGTAAACGTGTCTCCGGACGTCCCAAAACCTTGCTGCTGCCCCCAAAAGGTCCCAATCGGGCGGGAGATCCTTCAAATGCCATAAAGACTTGATCTTGAAGGTGGTATCAAACAGCCCCTTATGAGATTGAAAGTTGTGCCTCATCCAATATTGAAGATCGGACAGAAAACGGTCTCTTTTCCCCTTTTGTAATCGGACCGGTTTCTCCATTGGTTGTGATCGAAATTGATGATTTTTGGTTAAAAATATGCTCTGGATCAGTTGGGACAAGTCTAGGGTGAAAATGAAATGGAAAGGCCCTTCCTTGATTTTATTTGAAAAAAAATCAGTTCAGACAAGGTTTCCAGCCGCACGACTTCTTTTGCCCAGGACACTGCCTGACGGCTTCTTTCGCTTCTGCAAAAAAAAATCTGCAACAGCCAATGTTGCTGCCCAAGTGGAGTTCTCACCCCACTTTCTCAACAAAACTTGCATAAAAACATGTCCAAACACCATTCATGCAATAATATATCATCATAAACCATTTTGGCCCAATTTTCGCCCCATTTCCGAGCAAAAAAGCTGACCCGAGGCTCAAGTAATATGCAAAACCATAAAGCATTAATAAGAAAAGCAAATAAAAGATCATTACATTGTTTTTGCCTCCTTGGCACCCAAATAAAACAAAAAAATAACAAATTGTGCATAGTTGTTCATTGTTTCTCTCTCTTCCTCTCTTAATTCGAACCTAGGGAACCCAAAGCCTCCGACTCATCGTCGTCGCTGCTTAGCTCATAGAACTCAGGATTCCTCATCAAATCTTCATTATCGCTCACATCAGACAGGTTGACGGCCACGTGCTCATACTCCGCCAGCTGCTCTAAGATGTCGTGGTTGAGGGCCCCCGCCCGAGGCACGGCGCTGGTGGATGAGGTCTGATACCCTGAGGCTGATGAGGTAGAGGCTGTGCTCCCAACGTGCCTCCTCTTGCGCACGAGCTCCTACACATTCGCCCCAGCCCTGGAAGCGCAGGCCTGTTTCCTCAGAAGGGACCGAGCCACCTCCTTCCAGCCCCTGTTCTGCCGTACCAAGCCATCATAGGTACGAGCAGGAACCTGCGAGAAAAGAAGATAAATCTCAGAAAAACTCAAAGTCGCAGAAAATAAAGGAAGTCGAAAAGAGAAGGGACCCTAGAGATACTTACAGTACTATCAGCAGGAAGAGTATACTCGGGCTCCCTCGTGTCCGGAATAGGCACCATAAACCTCATCGGTACCCCGTTCACCACATAGGAGAGATGAGCTGGAGGCATAGGCAGATCAATCGGCTCTACTTCCTTGTACCCCTGAGCGGCGGCTATCTTTACTACCTTCTGCGGCGTCCTCAACCGCGCCTCCACAAAGGTGTCATACGGGGTAGCGAAGTCGAAATACTCGTCAGCCGCCACACCAGCCTGATACCTCTCTATCTCATCCGTCGACTAATGCCTGGGCTGTAACATGAGCGGAGGAGGGTCATGAGGGGTGATAGCACCCAAAGGAGGGACATGGCCGTGCTTCCTGGAGAAGCGGTCCCCCAGATAAATGATGTCACAGGTCAGCCCTGCCAGCCATCTCCTCTGCCTGATCACCACCAAGGCATCCCCTATCAAAGCCTCTGGATACCTCCCCCAGGGATAGAAGTCTACTCCCTCGTGACCGTCCCTGTTAATGACGGGTCTCACCATCTTATAATCAAAGGTAATCCGGGTCTTCCCGGTAAACTTATCCCTAGCCTCTCCCCTCCAGCGAATCATAGCCGGGAAGGTAGCCGGATCACTCTGTTGGTTCCAAGGAAAGAACCTGATCACCTCACACTACCAGACCTGCATGTTCAAAACAAAAGGGTCATTTCTCTCATAAAAATCTCAAGACAGAAAAGTAAAAGAGAGAAAAGAAAGTGAGAGTACCTCCAAAGCAAAAGAAAACAATCCATAGACGCACTTGTTTATTCGTCGTACAGATCCAAAGAGAAGTAGAGCTCGACGTCAATCCGGCCTCGCCCCAAGAGACCACCCCAACCTCATCCAAATCCTCCAAAGAGTCAAGCAGCAAAGCATTGCGATGTCCCGAGTTAGCAAAATAGTGATTGACAGAGAACCACGTAAAAGCTCTCGCGAGCCGGTGGGCGCCGCATCATCGGCTACAAACTCATCCATGCATCTCAAAACCTCCACCTCAACAAACCTCATCTCCATACCAAGCCCCATAGGATGGAGGTCAAATCCTACCAAAGCTCTAAACTCGGCCGCAAAGATGTGATCCCTCCAAGTCACAGACCTCCCAAAGTGAACCTCAAGGTGTAATAGCGGTGAAATCGGCGAGTCACCGTAATCTCTCCCACCTAAGATGAAAGTTGTGAGTGGTGTCCCACCAGAACTCCGAAAGTGCCTGGACCAGCCTCTTGCTCTTAGAGGTCACATGAATACCTCTACTGATAGCCTCGATAAAAGAATCAAGCCCAGTCGCTATCACTAGCTTCTTAGGATTCGCGCCATCCTTTTCGAAGTTGGGCATCCTGTCCCACAACTTCACCGCCATTTCTGCGGGTCCCCTCGACTTGCTCTCCTGTAGGAAAACACAACAAAAAATGTGTCAGTCTTTCATTTCATCTCAAAAGCATGCATATATTCAAAAAAGTACACATGTCGTAAAAATGAAAGCATTCATGATAGATTTCTAGCATCCTTTGCCTAGAAAACGTGTCTTTCATCATTTGAAACACGTCATCCCGAGCACATTGCTCTCCAAAGCACAAAAATTTCAATTTTCACAAAATTCTTTGCACATAAGCTTTAATTTTTCAAAATGGCATGCATGAATCCTTTTCATCGTCCAAAACCTTGTTTTCCCATCCATGATCAGAAATTGACCTAGTTCTAGCACATGCAAGAACTCTGTCACATTTTAGACTTTATTTTTCTTACTTTATTTTCAAAAAAATGAGTCATTCTCATATTTTTCTCAAATAAATTGCACATGCATGTTTATTTATGTCCATAGCCTCATAGATTAATTATCAAATTCCCAAAAGCATCAACAAAATCGCAAGAAAAATTCAAAAAATTCCCAAAAAATCGGGTCAAGCCCTAAATCAATCAAAATTTGACCAAAATTGACGAAATCAAGCAAATCAAGAATGCTTGCCCCAATTGATTGAGGTTTCATCGATTTGTGCTCCTTCTTGCCGGGATAGAGATCGAAAGGAGGAGTAGTGAAGCCGTATTTTCACTCGGTTCGAATGAATTCCCTCTGCCTCCTCCTCGCAGCTTCCGACAAGGTTCTACGCGCTTGTCGAGGCACAATGTTCCCCTCTTGATCCATCTCGAGCAATAGAAGCTAGGGAATTGAAGATTTTCGAAGAATTCCTCTGTTTTCTCTCCTCTCTCCTCCACAAAAAATGAAATAACAATGACTGTTGCCCATTTCAATTCTGTTTAAATCAATCTGGTGAAATAAGGATCAAAGCCATACGGCTTCTTTTTCTCCACCTCACGCCGGGCGGCTTCATTCGATCTGAGCTGAATTTATACTTTTGCCCCTGGACTTTCCACTTAGGCATATAATTCCTGATATCTCCTAACAGAGTAACGCTGTTTCCCAAGAAATCTCGGTTATCTCTAAGTAGAATGATGTTTTCTCGAAACGCCTCCGTTACTTCCGTTATAACGGAATAACGCCAGGTGACACCCTCCGAATTGTCAAAACTCAACTTTAACCACCTCTATCTCTTAGATAGCGAAGTACGCTTTAGTTTCCCAACTTCAGCTACCTCTATCTCTTAGATAGCGAAGTACGCTTTAGTTCTTCAACTTCGGCTACCTCTATCTCTTAGATAGCGAAATACGCTTTAGTTTTTTCAAACTTCAGCTACCTCTACCTCTATACTCCTTCTTTGTATTTTCCTTCCTCATTCATGAAAGGGGCCTCTTCGCTTTTGAGGTACTGGTAAATTTGGTCGTACCAGGGCTCTTTGATCGGCTCGGGCTCTGCCTCGATTTCGTAGCAGTAGGCTAGAATTTCTTTCCTTCCCACTTTGAATAGTTTTACTGACTTTCCTTTGGAGATCTCTACAAGTGAGGCCAGAGTGGCTAGAGCATCTGCAAACCGATTTCGATCTCTTGGCAAGTAGTGAAAAGTGACTTCTTTGAATTGCGCGATGAGGTCTTCCATACATGCGTGGTACTTTTGCAAATCGGGGTCTGTTGTTTTCCATTTGTTGGAGACCTGGTTAATGATCAAGGCTGAGTCCCCGTGGACTTCTAATTCTTGGACGTTTCTTTTGAGGGTGGCCTCTAAACCAGCAACGCATGCGTCATATTTGGCTGCATTGTTGGTAAAATCAAAATTCAGCTTTATGGCGATTGGGGTATGCTCGTCTTTCGGGTCTACCAATAGCATCCCAATGCCATTACCTCTCTTGTTGGCTGCTCCGTCGAAGAAAAGCTGCCATCGATTCTCGCCTTCAAGCGTGAAAATTCCTTCATCCGGAAATTGTGGTTCGGGACCTTTGGCTTCATCACTTGGGAAGTCGGCCGATTGTTCAGCCATTACACGCCCTTTGACTGACTTCTGGGTCACGTATTTGATGTCGATTTCTGCTAGGAAGAAAGACCATTTGGCTAGCCTCATTGACAGTGACACTACAAGAAAACTGTCATTTAGCGACGGATTTTAGCGACGGACACAATTCCGTCGCTAATAGCGACGAATTAGCGAGGGAATAGTGAGGGATAAAAAATAAAAAAAATAAAGCTGAAAACGACAATTTTACCGATGGATTTAACGACGGATTTAACGACGGACAATATTCCCTCACTATTTCGTCGTAAAAGTGGCGTCAAAAAATTGCGCCTTTTTTACCGACGGTTTACCGACGGATTAGCGACGGATTGCAAATTTTTTTTACCGACGGATGTATTTCGTCGCTATAGAATTAAAAAAATAAAAAATATTATTTCATTTTCATTTAGCGACGGATTAACGACGGATTGTAAAAAAAATTTACCGACGGATGTTTGTCGTCGCTATAGAATTGAAAAATAAAAAAAAATTATTTCATTTTCATTTAGCGACGGATTAGTGAGGGATTAGCGACGAATTTTTTTTTTATATAAACAGTCTAATGCATGTTTATTAATACCTAATTGTTAAGTTTACCTCAAATATAAATGAAGTAAGGCTAAATATGATAAAAATATGTGACATTCTTAAAATGTTAATAAGTTAATTATATTATTTAATTGTAATTTATATTTTTAAAATGAATATATATCTTTTGAAGAGTGAATATCAAATATTAATTTTATAAAGTATAAAATTATTTGAATTCATATTTTATTTGGAATATAGTGTATAGGGTATATGAATGGTATATTGTATATTGAGTATACATGGTGTATAAAACTTCAATACTAAAAAATGTCCAAAATATTTATTTATATTCATAAAAATTAAAAAAAAAACAATACATTTATAGATAAAAATTAAAGAATTTTACCCGTCTCTGATTTCTTTATTATACTTTCATTTGTTTATTTTTTTCTAACTTTTTTATATAACTTTTATACCCCATACCCTATAGGGTATACCCTATAGGGTATAGGGTATAGGGTATACCATATACCATATACCATATACCATATACCCTATAGGGTATATACCCTATAGGGTATACCCTATACCCTATAGGGAATATCCTGTAGGGTATAGGATATAGGGTATACCTTATAGGGTATACCCTATAGGGTATATGGTATAGGGTACACCCTATACCCTATAGGGTATAGGGTACCCTATAGGTTATACCCTATACCCTATAGGGTATACCCTATACCCTATACCCTATAGGGTATACCTTGTAGGGTATATGGTATACCCTATAGGGTATAGGGTATACCCTATAGGGTATATGGTATAGGGTATAGGGTATACCCTATACCATATACCCTATACCATATAGGGTATATCCTATACCCTATAGGATATACCCTATACCCTATAGGGTATACTCTATAGGGCATAGGGTATACCCTATATAGGGTATTGTAGGCTATAGGGTATAGGGTATACCCTATACCCTATAGGGTATACCCTATACCCTATAGGGTATATCCTATACCCTATACCCTATACCCTATAGGGTATACTCTATATCCTGTACCCTATAGGGAATACCCTGTAGGCTATAGGGTATAGGGTATACCCTATAGGGTATAGGATACACCCTATACCCTATAGGGTATACCCTATATCCTATAGGGTATACCCTATACCCTATACCCTATAGGGTATACCTTATAGGGTATAGGGTATACCCTATACCCTATAGAGTATACCTTATAGGGTATAGGGTATACCCTATACCCTATACCCTATAGGGTATACCCTATACCCTATAGGGTATACCCTATATAGGATATACCCTATACCCTATAGGGTATACCCTATACCCTATATAGGGTATACCCTATACCCTATAGGGTATACCCTATACCCTATAGGGTATACTCTATAGGGTATAGGGTATACCCTATATAGGGTATACCCTATAGGGTATACCCTATATAGGGTATACCCTATAGGGTATACCCTATATGGTATAGGGTATACCTAATACCCTATAGGGTATACCCTATAGGGTATAGGTTATACCCTATAGGGTATAGGGTATACCCTATACCCTATAGGGTATAGGGCATACCCTATACCCTATACCCTATACCCTATACCCTATATCCTATACCCTATAGGGTATAATTAATTTTTTAAAAATTTATTTTTGAACTGAGATAAATATTTTAGACTTTTTCTAGTAAAGAAGTTTTTTTAAAAAATTATATAAAATAAGTTAGAAATTAACTAAATAAATGAGGGACAAATAATATCCTTCACTATGAGTATTTTTTTTAATTTTTTTTTTGAATGGAGATAAATATTTTAGACTTTTTTTAGTAAGAAAGTTTTTTCAAAAAAAATATTTTAAGAAAATTATTTAAAAAAATTGATATTAGACTTACTACTTTAACTAAAATTTTGGATAAATCAAATAAAAGCATGTAAATATTTTAGATAACTTTTTATAAATTTCAGTAATAAAAAAAAATCTAAAATTAACTAAATATTTTTTTAATTAATTAATCAATTATATAATTAATAATTTATTAATAAATATTATTGATAATAAATATTATTATTATTGATATTAAGCATAATATTATTTTATAGTTTAAATTATTATTATTATTAATTATTTTTATTAATTATTATAATAATGAAGAAATACAAATATTCACATGAATCATTATCCAAGAAGATAATTTTGGTGAAAAACATTTAAATATAAAAGGTGGCAATACTTCATTGGACACACAAGTATTTACATGAATTAGCACAAGCAACATCTCACCATTAAATACATCAAATATAATTGAATCCAATGGCCCAAATTTATTCAAAAAACAAACAAACACACTTTCTTTCGATTGACTCTTAATGTTCACATGGATTATTGATAAATCAATTCTGACCATTGATCACACTCAAATCCAATGGTAACAATTCACCCACTTTAAAACCCTACCCACTTAACACACCGCCTCCCTCATCTCTCTCATTCTTCACTCCACTTCCTCCTCCAAAATCAACCCTCAACCACCGCCACTGTCACGGAAAATCCCTTCCCCGTCTCCTTCTTTCCACCGACCAGGCCGCCTCCTCGTCACTCAATATGAACCTTCCAATGCCCCTTCCCCGACCATCGCCGGCTCCAAACTCCCACACATCCTCTCCGCCACAGCCCTTTCCTCCTCACAGCCGCCACCGCACCCATAACAACAACCACCTCCATCGAGGCCCCAAACCCACCATCGAAGCTCCCCACATTCTCTCAAGATCAAGCCAAACTTCCACCGGATTCCAGGGTATTTTCAGCAAATGGGGAGACCATTACAAAGACCACCACTAGTAGCTCCTCCGATGAAGAAGGTGGAGAACCCGACAGAGACTCCAGATCCGAAATGGGTACCCGTTCTAATTTCGGATCTTCAGTACACACGGAGCCAATGGCCCAGCCGTATTGTCCGCTGTCTGCCGCGCCGCCGCCATCAAAGATTAGCTTTTTATTTTTTAATTCCATCCTTTGTAAGATTTTTAGGGGAAACCAAACTCAATTTGGCTTGTTTTCATGTTCTGTTCTACAAAGCTTACCACGAGAGAATCTTTGTCCCGCAATTGATAATTTGCGGCAGGTCGTGGTCGAGGCAAGACACCATTGTTTTTAGTTAGGCACATGTCTTTTCTTTTGTTGAATCACTATGTTTTAAGCAAAGTGAATAATTATGTATTAATCTGTAAGATTGTATCTTGGTCGATGAGTGGAGTTAAACCTATAATATAGAAGAAAGTGGGTTTGATTGAGTTGCAGCACATACTTTATGCATTTACTTAACTTGTTGTTGTGTAAATTTGTAGGTATTATGTGAAATATTTGTATTTTTTATTTTATAATTTTTTTATTCATTATATAATTATTTATTTCTATGTATGTAATGATTTTTTTAATTAAATGAAATAAAATTTTATTGCTTAAAAAAGGAACATTTAGCTTTAGTATAAATATAATAATGCTACTAAAATAATATATATATATATATATATATATATATATATATATATATATATATATATATATATATATATATATATATATATATATATATATATATATACTCCCTCCCGTCCCAGCAATAATACCAAAAAATTTTCCTTTTAGGCAAGTCCCACAATAATCAATAATTTCCCAAAATGGAAATGGGAGCCCACTTTCTCTCTACTCTACACTCCACTGACACTTTTTAAATTTACTATTCTCTCCACTCATTCTCTCTCCTATTTTACTTTTACACTCACAACACATTTACCCTCTATCACTTTTTACCTTAATCTTCATAGGGCGGAAATTCTATATAATCGCGGGACGGAGGAGCGAGACAAAGATATATATATATATATATATATAATTTTTTTTTAATAAAAAATATCAAATTAGCGACGGAAATATCTGTCGGTAATTTGGTATATCAAAAATAAAAAATATTGAAAAAAGAAAATTAAAAAAATTTAATAAAATTGTGAAAATATGTAATAAATTTTAGCGACGGATTTTAAACAATAACGACGGATTATTCTCGTCGCAAAATGATAAATTCGTCGTCCCATCCATATTGTACAACGACGGTTTGAAATCGATTAGCGAGGGATTGGTCCCGTCGTTAAATTAAAGAGGACATGAAATTACGTCGTTAAACAATAGCGACGAGGTTTTTCCAGCGACGGAAAAAAATTCGTCAGTAATACCGTCGATAAATCGTTTTAGCAGACGGATTTTTGACTTTTAGCGCCGCGATTTTTCCGTCGCTAAAACTTGTTTTCTCTTGTAGTGTGACTGTTTGTTGAAGATATATTTGGCGAGGATCCATCTTGGAGACCGGATGCCTTTGTGTGATTGCATGTAGTGTCGCAATTTTCCGACCACCCGTATTAGAGCTATGCGGGTCTTCTCTAAAGAAGAAATAGTTGAGTTCGGCTTTACCTTGGAATTTTTGACTCACGAAGTAGATGGCGTTCTCGATTTTTGATTCTTTCTTTTCTTGGCTTCCCAACATGGCTCCAACTACGGTGTCGGTTACGGTTATAAGGTGCAGCATGAGTGGCTTCTCTTTGTGGGGAGGAGACGGAGGATTTGGAGGATTCACAAGGTATGCCTTTATTTTCTCAAAAGCGTCTTGGCATGCCGAGAATTCCACTCGATGTATGTGTTCTTTTCATTAGCCGAAAAATTGGCTCACATATGGAAGTCAGACTCGATTCATGAAGCGGCGATGTATTGCAAGCACTCCATGAAGCTTTTCACCTCTGTCTGGGTTTGTGGTGGTCTACATCTCGATTACTTGACCTTGATCTTCTCAGGAATCGACCTCGATGCCTCGCTCCTGTGACCATGTATCTCAAGACTTTGCCCCGGGTTACTCCAAGCGTGCATTTAGCGGCCAGGTTCAACCTCTGTTGAATGCTTTTGGAGACGATCGAAGAACTTCCTCAAGTCGGTAGGTATTGTCTGTGCAATTGATCCTTTTGGAGTGAATGATCATGTCGTCGAAGTACGCCCTCGATTTCCTTGTGGATCATATCGTAGAAAAAGTGTTGTTCTCTACGTGTTGGTCAGGTAGCCCCGGCGTTCTCTTTAGTCCGAAGGGCATTATCAAGTGTAACAAGTAAGTTCCCCATGGGGTGGTGAAAGGCGGTTTTCTCTTGATCTTCTTCGGCCCATCTTGATCTAATTG
>JAFEMH010004634.1:0-199435 GCA_022495995.1 Adenophora triphylla var. japonica
TCATTTCCCACATTGCCCCTAAACAAATTTTTTTTTTCGTAATAGTCCATGAATGCTTCAAAGACTATTTTTCTGGTAATTTTATTGTTATTCTATAAGAAATGCACAAACCAAGTTCCGTCCAGGCGAGTAGCCCAGAACCAACTATGGTGATAGTAACATGATGACCATTAGGTAGAGATAGATGGATAAGAACTTTCAGATGAATAATGGAGTGCATTAAATGAAACAAGTACAAGTGTGATGAGATGAGATGAGATGAGCTAGTTGCATTAGCAAAATGAGTTGTGCAAGAAGAATTATGTCATACTCCCTCACTCCCCTAAATGAATGTCGAAAAAAAATTCAAATTTGAACTTGATCAAGAGCAAATTTGATGCTTTTTTCGACATTCATTTAGGGACGGAGGGAGTACCTAACAAGTATGTGCTCAAACCAGGGATCTGGCCACTGAGAGGATGCTCTGGATTGTCTTTGCTTTTCACCATGGCCATGAGTTGGTTCACTTGATTTTGTAAATGCTCCAAATCAGATGAAGATGAAGTGCCCTTATAACTTTCATTGGGGGTTTGCATAGCTTGCATTACTCTAGACTGTTTTTGCTTTCCATTGTTGACGAAGAAGATGAACTGGATCCTGAGGCATTGGAATCTAGTTCGGAAGACATGATCGAGTCAAAATGATTGAAGAAATCAAAGGGTTCAATAAATGAAGTTGTTTCAATGAACAAAACCCTAAATCGCAGATTGCGATCAAATTTGACATGAAATTTATGAATCAGGCAGTCGAATCAAAGATCGGTCTGCTCTAATACCATATCAAAATTGATTACACAAGATAGAACATTATTGAGTCTGAATCTGATTGAATTGTGATGAGAATCACAGAACATGAATGTAGATAGAAAATGCTACAAACATATGGAGGGAAAAGTACATCTGATCTAACTAACTACTACAACAGACAAATCGTCTTTACATACTCTATCACAATTACATTATTAACCTCACTATTTACAATAAAGCCACTAACAACCGTAACAACCAAAACTACTGATATAACAACTTCGGTTAGTGCCAAACGATGCCGTTTGTATGTATAGCTGTCTTGGCCAAATATTGAGCTATGATGCAGTACATCTCTTTGGTGATAGCATTCACATTGGCCACATCATCATGAGATTCAGTACTATCAATAGCACTTTTCCTTAAGGGCAAGGGCAAACCCCGGTGCGCCAAGCGCTCCCCGCCTTGCGGGGGTTGGGAGAGGGAACCATTTGCTAGAGCCTTCCCCTGACAATTGCCAAGAGGCTGTTCGCCAAGGTTCGAACCCGTGACCTTATGGTCACCAAAGGAGCAACTTAACCGTTGCGCCAAGGCTCGCCCTCATCAATAGCACTTTTCCTAATGTCATAAAATCTACCAGTCACCGAGTCTAGTGGTGAAGTCTGCAAAAGAAATGTGCAACGATTGTTCACCTCAAACCTGGGTTGGATTAACATGGGTTTTTCTTCTCTAGGACTCAGTAACAAGGAAATACGAGCCCTGTGCTACCATTGACAGCAGGAAATCAGGCATTATATTTATAAAAGTAAAATAATCTTAACTTACGCATTATGTACGGTAAATTCATATCTGTACATCAATTATCTAAATATCCTAGTAAGCGGAAAGAGATACTAAATAAAGTATATAGCCATTCAGAAATTCTTAAAGTGAAGCATTTTCTTGAAAATACCTTCCATACTCGCAACAATATACCACCGGTGGCACAAAAAATGTTGTGGTTGTGTCTTGGTACTTGGTAGGAAATAAAACAATATTTTGAAGCTCCCACAATAGTATGGCAGATAGCACTGCAGCTCTCTACAGGAGGCATGTCACTTTGTTGGATGGGTAATGATGTGGAAGCCCAAAGGTGACAGTAAAATCTCAAATCAGTTGCACTTTCGCTAACATATGTCATATAGGGCAGAGAAGACAACAGTACTTTACATGACCAGCCTGCTGCTATATATGTGTGCGTGTGGATTCAGCTGAAAGAGTTCTGAATGAGATGTGAGTGTGTATAGGGGGGGAGTATGCTTCTGTCGTACATTTGTTAGATCTCAAAGAAAATCATAGTCTCTTAAGAGACCACTAGAAAGGGTATGAATTTATTCCCCAGGTAATAATTCTTGATAAACTTATGCTCCCTACATACCAAATGAATCAACTCTTTGTTTGTCTGATGTTTTCTAAAGATCAAGTAGCTTTGGTCAACCGTTCAAATTACCCTACTGAGATAATGTACCATAAGTTTAAAATGGTGACATTCTTATTTTCATCCAACCATTGTTTTCAGAAAGATTCTGATCTTATCCCTGTAGTCTGAGTGCCTTCTGAAATGGTTACACTCCTCTCCTCTCCTCTCAGACAAGAAAACATGACCAAAATAGCAGGACGGAAGTAAATGGTTTCTTTAGATAATTACTGAGTTGGAAGGAAAACCCAGGTTTTCTTAGAAAATATCAGTTTAGTTTTTATACAAACTTGACATTATGCACACAACACAATGTAGACATAATCAAGAGCGGAATGGTACAGATACGAACCATATAACCACAATGATGCTAAGAACCAACTTGATAAACAATTAAGACAAAAAGAAAGCTATATCACTTAATAACCAAAAAAAGTAATCTGAAAAAAGAACTATACTTGATTACCTGAAATCTGGTGTTGAAGACATCCGGCACATCAGCAAAACTAATATCCCACATAAGATTCCCATGAAGTGATAAGGATCTCCTCAGCCATGCCATCTTGGATCTTTTGTAGGAGGGATTCTATAGAACTTTTCCTAACTTCATAAAAGCTACCAGTCTCTGAGTCCAGTGATGAAGTCTGCAAAAGAAAACATGCAACAATTATTCACCTCAAACCTGGATCAGACCAACATGGCTATTTCTTCTCAAGGACTCGGTAACAAGGAAATACGAGCCAATGTGCTAATATTGTCAGCAAGAAATTAGGCGTTATATTTATAAGAGTAAAATAATTTTATGATCGCGCAGGAAAGCGTGTGGGCTCAGTTCCTTGTGTCCAGCAATGAATGAGCTAGCTATGGATCTGCACAGCACAAGAAACAAGGGTGAAACTGCGCCGGGGGTCTTCCGGCCAGCCCCTCCGGCGTAAGAGTAAGATGGTGGACTGGAAAAGTGGTGTAGATAATATGGTATGAGTGTGGGATACGTGAATATGTAATAAATCATTACCTTTGTCCATGTTGTTCCTCTCTTATTTATAGTAGGAATAGTGGTGTTAGGGTTTTTACCAGAGCCGTTGGATTGGATGGTCTCCAACCGTTAGATCGGCTCTCTGTCTCTAGGTGTACACGTGTCACGGCAGGATTGGTCCGTCTATGTAAGGACACTGCGGCTTCGACATTGATAAGCGGCTTGCCTTATAAGGAAAAGTCAACTGCGTACCTTTTGTAGTTATTGCGGTGCATGATTGCACGTGTAACAGGGCACTGTAGCAGGTCTGACATTATCCCAAATTAGCTAATTAACCAAGCTTGTTGAGGAAGCTTAATAAAAGAGACGACCTGGAGCTGTATGTCCAGTTGGGTCGTCTCCTTGAGGTATGACTCGACGAGAGAGAGTTGGTCGCTCAATGACGACGCTCACTCTTGGACGAGTTCCGGTTGGCGCCGAGGGAAGGCTCGTCGTTAGATGGGCCTAGCTCATTATCGACGATCTCTTCTTGGTGCATCGACGGGCTAGAAGTTAACTCCTTCCTTGATGGTGGAATGGCTCGTCGCTTGGATGGGCTTGGTCGCTCAATGGCGACGACTGCCAACCAGTATTGGACGGGCCATAACCCAGGTCTGGATCGGATCCTTCATGGTCGGTCTTTTAATGGGCCTATTGGGCTTACGGGCTCGTAGAAAAGTATTGGGCTCGGCCCATAACAGAATATTCCGTTCAGTGGCCCCCAACTCATGGTCGTCTTGACGGGCCAGGAGTTGTCATTTTCCCTCCAAGGCAATCCGTACGACCGTCAGTTTGAATTTTGAAATATGGAGACGTCAGTATTGATGACGTGGATGGTTGGGATTTCTTCCTTGGTTGACACGTGTCCTTTGAGGGGACATTCGCCTCGAAAGTTGCAGAGGGTATTTAATGCCCCTCATCATTCCGCCGTTTGGGTTCCCAAGTATAAACCCTCCATCTTCTTCACATATAAAAACCTCCTCCCTCCTTCATTTCGAACTTTCCACACCCTTTGATCAGTGAGAGCAAATCGTGAGGCGATTTCCGTGAAGTAGTAAAAGGGATTACGGCAAGCCGTCTGCAAACGCTTTCGGCGACATTGGTATCTGGCTTCACCACCGTTAGATAATCCGGCGGCTTGGATTAGGAACTTCTTCGATTTACCGCGGCGAACTCATCGGAAAAACCATCTCCGAACCCGAAAACGGGTAATTTCTTCATCTATTCTTCGCTTTACGGATTTTTCTTTGGGGCTTTGGAACTTAGAGTTATGGGACCCGAACGATCGGCTTTGAGAGAGGTGTTAAGTTTGGTTTTGGGATAAATCAAAGAGTATCTGAAAGGTGCCAGGGGGTTTGAGAGAGATTCCTCTGTCGAGTGTTCTTGATCTTGGTGAAGTTGACTTTGAAGACGAGCCCTTGGGGTTCCCGAGAGGGAGAGATTCTAGGGGATTTTGAGGACGGTGACCCGAGGGTAACTCCCTTGGGTCAATGAACGATCTGCCCACCCATATTAGGACCCACTACTCTTTGTTAAAATTCGTGATTCACTTAGGGTTTTGGTCGTAGGGAATCTAGGTCGCCCTAGGTAGGTCGTCGCCTACAGATATTAGGGGCCCGATTCCCTCTCTTATCTCCTTGTTTTGTAGACATGGATCACGACGGGCGTTCTGGTCGTCGGCCCCGAAGCAGCCGAGCACGAAGTGCGAGGGCGACGAGCGGCTAAAGCCTATCACACATTTGTACGAGTGGGATCAACTGATAGTGAATTTGGAGGTGGGGCAGGAGGGAAGTGGGCTATACCTAAGATCGAGCTCAGGAAACCTGATGTTGGGAAACAAATGATCGACGCTCTGCGAGAGTCGTACAGAGTCCAAGCTTCGACCTATAAGTTGGAGCATCTCAGCTTATCGGAGTATGAGCCCCGTCGCCAGGCCCTTTTAACTAGCAAGGAGAAGGTGGGATTCTTCTATAAACACTTTGAGTTCGGCTTGAGATTGCCTTTGGATCCTTTCATCAATGAGTTCCTGGAGGACTCCGCCTGCATGCCCATGGAACTTAGTGCCAACACCGTCAGAATTTTGTGTGGCTTTGCCATCGTCTGCAGATTCCTTGGCTACGAGCCATGCAATAAAGTATTCCGTCGCTACTACCGGACGGCTCGGAATACTTCCAAAGGGAAGACGACGGTGAGTGTGTCTTCGATTAGGAACGCACGGAATTTTTTCTTGGACATCCCAAATAAGGTGTATGGATGGGAGAACCGTGATATTGGTGGAAAGCCAGGAGTGGGATGGCGGTTTCCTTTTCCGGAGGGTCGCAGGCCGATCGGTGATAGGCGTATCTTTCAAGCTCAGGTGGCCGACGAGTGAAGGGAAAGATTGACAGTTTGTTAGATCTTGGATGGGTCTCGTCTGAAAGGCATGGAGGCCTCACAATGGAGATACATCCGAGCTGGCATGATGTCTAGGCCGTCCATAGGACCTGAACCTTTGGTGAAGATAAAGCTCGATGCTCGCTATCCCGACTGGATCGTTCATCAAGGGTTTACTTTTAAGGATAATTGTGTGAATTGTGCGACGGCACGGCGAGTCGTCTTGAAGAAAGTTGTGAAAACCTTGAAATGAATGGGGGTTGGACTCACTGCTATCTTTTCAATTTTGATATTCTCTTGTCTCGTCGTGAGTAAAAACTAACCTCTTTTACTTGGTCGTTTTGCGGTTCTTACCCAGACGACGTGGATAAAATTGAAGCAAGGATCATGGACGGGGCCATCGAGGCGAGTGACGGGGGCACCGAAGAAGGAGAGAGCTGCGACCGTGCCATACTTGATCGTCGGAAAAGCAGGACGACTAGGAATGAGCTTGACTCCCAAAGACCTGTTTGGTGCCATCCCAATGATCGAGAGGAGCCCGTCGTTGAGGCTTAACACCGGAGGTCGTCAATCCACTGTTGATGCGCTGAGAGAGAAAGGCTGGGATGGAGATTGATCCAAGCACGGAAAGCATGTTGGGCTCGAAATGGCCATTCTTGTGAGGCGGCGTATTGAAGTGGAGAGCGCGGATTGAAGCCCGAACTTCGTGAGGTCGGCGCTCGTGCCTCCAAAAAGAGAAAAGGTCATCTCGTCGATCCTCACAGCTCGTCGAGATCATCCCTCTCCCAGGGCCGAGCGCTCCGAGGCTCGTCTTGGCGGTCTTGTCTAAGACCGAGGCAGAGATGGCGACCTCCATTGCCGAGCCTCTCGTATAAGCGGGATCCCTTATTTACGAGAGAAATGGCAATGCGCTTTTCTTTGGGGACGGCTCGGCAAGGCGTGGACGAGATGTTGAGTTGACCGTCGGATGAAGGAGGCCAATCTTACCCCTGAAACCTTCCATGCCCGTCTAGGCTAATTGAGCGAGGTACTTCGAATTAAAATTTATGTTTTTCTCCGTCTTTTATACTTGTGCTAATAATTTAAGCATTGCTGGCTATCGTCGATGATGGACGCCATGACGTCGGGCTATAGGGAATGTCTTGATGCGAGCTTCGGGGCAACGAGCAGCGATGAAGGCCGTTGGTGATAAGGGAGCAGTGAGCAAAAGTTGAAGGAGGCGGAGACGATGTCGGCGAGCTCACTCTTGCCCGAGCTCTTGGTTAATGAAAAAGATAACCTTCACGAAGGAGATAGATGCCTTGAAGGAAGGGAAAGCCAAAGCGAGGCGGCTCGAAGGTGTTCTCGGGACGGTCTTCGCGTTTGTGAGAACAAGTTTGAAGGCGGCGGCTCGGATTGAAGCTATGAAGGCGAGCCGTGATCTTGAGTGGCCCAAGCCGGGCTTGATGCGTCGGCGACTTGAAGAGTCTTTGAGTGCCTTATTTGGTCACCAAGCATGCTAGTGGGTTCTTGAAGATGGGGCTAAATACGTGGCCGGGCGGCCTGCTGGACCACTGCGGTAAAAGACCTTCTCTCCGTCCAGGAAGTTGGCCGAGCCTTTGCACGGAGGAAGCTGCGACGACGAAGCACGCTCGGTCCGTCCCCTCGTCCCTATCACGACAATGATTTCCTTATCATGGGAGGACGACGCGAAAGCTGGAAAAGGCAGTGGCCCATCCACTGCCGTCGTCGTCCGGGTAACCGACGCATATTACAAATACTTCATTGAAGATGGCCACGACCACGATGCGGCTCCTTGAGGCAGCGGCGTGTCACCCAGTGATTGATTTTTGAGATGTTACGTAATGTCCCAAACAATGTCCTAATTCGATTGGGTTGTCTTAAGCAATGTTTCATTTGATTTGATTGCGGTTCCAAACATTGTTCCAAAACAATTTTTAATTTTTGTAATGTAGTCGGCTGTTTCCTCATTGTTTTAGAGGGTCGTACGTCTGATGTTTGTGTTATGTTTAAGTTATTGATGCCTTTGTTTTACATTAGTTAATGCGTGTTAACGTAGATAGCATGTGATAACTTGTTTTGAGCGAGTAAGTTTGAGGACAAGCGTGGTTGGTCGTCGTTAGCGGCGACTAGGACTTAGGTCGTCTATTAGTCGTGGTTAGTGACGACTAGAACTTAGGTAGATCTAATGTGGTCGGCAGCTTGTTCGCTCTTGTATTTTCTCGACTTCTCGATGGCTCGTAGGAATAGTACGAAGGTTCATAGTTTTCTTGCTCGTAGGCGGGACTGCATGGACGAGTCGTCTTATTCGTTATAGCGTTCGGCGAAGTGCAGCCGTCGACCTTTATACTTGGCTAAAGTGAGCGTAAATGTCGAAGTCTTTGCCTCGACTAATCTTTATACTTGATCAAAGTAGTTGTAGGGGTTGAAGTCAGGCTTCAACCGTCTTAAGTTTCTTGGGTTTGTAATGAACGAAGTTCGGTGAAGTGATGAGCTTCCATTGATAACCTCTGATTAACAGCGTATTGACAACCCATTCACTTTCAACGACTCTTGGGATTTATAGATTATCCCTTAGATTTTCAAAATTACAGACTTCCAAAAACTTTTCACAAAATGACAATCAAAAGTTTAAATTAAGAACCACAAAAGGGGTGCCACGAGGGCGGAGTGTTGATTGACGACGATCAAAAGTAATACTTCATAAGATGATTGGCGTGCCGTGGATGCTTGAGATGCTCGCGTTCGGCTTAGCTAGGCGGTAGGTTCCCTCTCGACCACGCTTGTGACAATGTATGGTCCTTCCCAATTGGGGGAGAGTTTGTTTTGACGGGCTTTGAGTCCCGTTGCTTGATCTTTACGAGCACATGGTCGCCGACTTTAAAGAACCTCTTCTTCGCCTTCTTGTCATGATAAGCCTTGGTTTTCTTTTTGTAATTCTCCGTCCTTAGTTGGGCGTCAATCTTCGTTCGTGCTGCAAAGTCCGGAGTCGACTGCCGGTTATGGATGTTCTTTTCGGCGTCGTAGAGAGCAACTCGGTACGTTGGCGGTGAAGCTCGGCGGGAGCCGTAGCCTCGAGCCAGTAGGCCGAAGCAAATGGGGTTTCCCCGTGGGCCGGGTGGTTGTGCGGACGGCCCGAGAGGCGAGGGTAGTCCGTCCCAACCATGCTTGTATCCTTTCCTTCCAGATTTTTACATAAAGCGAATAAGGCGAGCTTGTTTGCCGCTTGACTTGCCGTTGCCTTGGGGATAGGCAGCGACGACTTGGAGTGTTTGACGCCCATTCTGTTCAACTCTTGTTCGAACTTTCTCAGCTATGAGCCATTATAAAGCGATCACCACTTGGGATTAGAAGCGACACCATATCGAATCATGGATGAAGCTTAGGGCGTTGTTTTCGGTGATTTTGTTTAAGGCCTTGGCCTCCGCTTCGAAAAATAGTCGGCTTGCCGCGATTACATACTTGACTCCTCCCTTGGCCTGTGGAAAAGGCCCAATCAGTCAACGCCCAGCATATCAAACGACGGCGGCCGCGAAGGGTTTGCTCGGTCGTTGGTAGCTTGGGGAGGTCGGCGAAAGCTTTGGCGGAGTATCGCACTTTTTCCAAAGCTTGTTTGGCGTCTTCACGGAGGTGGGGCCGGTAGTATCCAGTGGTAATGATCTTATCGGCCCAGCGTTCGGGCCCCGGGGTGGCCCCCGCATTCTCCTTGGTGTACCTCGAACAGTAATTGAACGACCTTGTCGGGGTGGGCCTTGATAATGGTGCAGTAATGGATCGTCGGTAAAGCTCTCCTCTACGGCCCAGTGAATGCAGGGGACTTTCTCTTGATTTGCCTTGCAGGAAACCTCGTCAGTCGGCAACTCATCCCGTTCAATGAAAACTTTCGGCTCGTCTATCCGGCATCTTGGACCGTCGGCGTTGCACATGACCTTTACTCGATCGTAGAATTTGGTTGTTCCCAGTAGGCTAGGTGATGGCCGTGCTCCTCCTGCAGGAGTTGGTCCGTAGCTAGCTTGGAGAGCGGTCGGCGTGTTCGTTGTTTTCTCGAGCTATCCTCTGTATGGCCCAAAATTCTAACCCCTGGATCGACTCTCAGGCCGGCGAATGGTACTTACACGGTGTGGAATCGACGACTGATATTCTCCGCGCGCTTGGTTATTTCATTGGGTATCACGAAAATCTTTGCGATTTTAGTAGCTCCAAAACACTTGGCGTATTCGATGGCATTGCTATGAGCGCTTCGTACTCACTTTGATTGTTAGATGCTTGAAACTTGAACCTCAATACTTCTTCAAAATTGTTCCACTTTCGGGTTCGACAAGAACGATCCACTGCCACACTCAGTTTCTAGTAGTGACCGTCTGAATAAATTTTCCGGCAACTACGAGGCGAAAACCGACTCCTACGGTTTGTCGTTGACCTCCTTGCCCTTGTCATTTTTAAATTTGTCTTTGGTCGTCGGCACAACGAGCGATGTTTCGACCGGGAAGTCTGCTAAAGATTGTGCTGTAGGGTCTTTCTCGTCCTATACTCGATATCAAACTCGATCATTTCAATACTCCCGAGTTGAGTAGACGACCGAGCTTTCGGGACGGTGCAAGATCTTGCGCGGTGGGGCATCCGTATAAGCGACGATGGGGTGAGCGAGAGAAGTATGCTCGTAGCTTTCGTCTTTGTAATTACGAGAGCGTAAGCGATCTTCTCAGCGTTAAAATAACGAGTTTCCACATCAGATAGAGCACTTGCGACATAGTAGGCTGGCCTCTGTGTTCCGCCTTCCTCCACGACCAATACGGCGGCGACGGCCTTGTCGCTCGCCGAGAGATAAACGTAAAGGTATTCCCCATTACGGGGCTTTGTAGGAGTGGTGGGGAGCGAAGATACTCTTTCATTTGTTTAAGCGGCGAGAACATTCATCCGTCCATTTGAAGTCCTTTGCCCCTCGGAGAGCTTTTAAAAAATGGAAGTGACCTCTCGGCGAGACTTGGCAATAAAACGACTGAGGCTGCTACTCGACCCATTTAAGCGGCCGAACCTCCTTGATGCTCGTAGGTTCGGCCGTATCTATCAAAGCCTTAATTTTTTCGGGATTGGCTTCGATTCCCCGTGAGAGAGCATGAATCCTAGAAACTTTCTGCTGACACAGACGCATTTAGGCTGGGTTGAGGACCATATCATTTGCTCGGAGGTTGGAGAAAGGTTTCTTTGTAGGTCGTCGACATGTTTTCTCTTTCTACTTTTGGCGACCGTATGTCATCAGCATACGCCTCTAAGTTGTCGCCGATCTGGTCTTTGAATACCTTGTTTATCATTCTTTGGTAAGTGGCACCGGCGTTCTTAAGCCCGAAGGCATCTTCGTATAACGGTAAGTTCCCCTGCCGCTTTGAAAAGCGCGTCTTCGGGATATCTTCCTCGGCCGTCTTGATTTGGTGATAGCCGGAGTAGGCATCGAAAGCTCGAAAGTAGAATGGCCGGCCGCGAGTCGGCAGGCTTGTCGATTCTTGGTAAGGAGTAAGCGTCCTTGGGGCACGCCGAGGTTTAGATCGGTAAAGTCAACACATAATCTCCACTTCCCGTTTGGCTTTTTACAAGAACCACATTGGCTAACCAAGTTGTGAACCCGGCGTTCACAATAATCCCGGCAGCTCGGCAATTTCTCGATCTCTGTTTTATAGCAATCTCTTTTCGGTGAAAAAACTCGACACCTTTGCTCTTTGAATTTCATGGTGGGGTTCACTCCGAGCTTATGAAGCTGCCGCGTCCTCTCTAATTCCCTTCATGTCTTCCACTTTCCAGGCAAAAACATCGAGTTGTTTGAGTAGGAGATTATCTCGTCCCTCTCCTCGGTGCTTAGCGAGACCCCGGTTTGATTTTACACTCTGGATAGCTAGGGTTAATGACCGGTTCAATTAGCTCGTCGGTGGCTTCATCTCGGGCGTCGTCCCTAAAGTCCACGTAAGATTCAATGACGATCTCTTTAATTTTCCTTCTTGCTTCGGGCGTCGGATCTGGTACCTCGTCGTCGATCAATTTATCCGGCTCGGCCCCGATTCTTGGGCGACCAAAAGTTGTGGCTTTGCGGCTTGGTCGACCATGAATATTTCCTCAAAGACCCGGGGTCGTCTATGCGCTTGATCGTCGAGATGCCAGTATACGAGGTCGTCGTTCGCTTGACGGATTTAGAGAGCTTCACGATGTGATATGGATCGTCGATTTCAATAGTCCGTTTGCCTTCAATACATGCTCTAGGAATTACAGGGCCGTCCCCAACACACATCCTACTCCGGCACGGGAAGGAAATTTGACTCGTTGATGGGAGGCGAGGCGACGATCCCCAAAACGGCTTGACCCGGTTGGCCAAGGATCGCATGGTAGTCACTGACGACGTCGATCACAATGAAAGTCACTGTTTTGATTGTTCTCAATGGGTGTTCCCCAATGTCGACTGGAAGATCGATTTGGCCTTTCGCATCTACCCGGTGATTGGTGAATCCTTCTAGACGACCTAAGTAAGGACTTAGGCGGCTATCGGGTAGACCCGTTCTCTGGTAGACGTTGTAAAACAAGATGTCCTTGGCCGCTCCGTGTCGATCAAAATTCTCCTTGATTCGCGTATCGATGAAGCCGGGTATGACTAGAGTTTGTTGACGAGCTAATGGATTGGTTTGGAAGACTCGTAGGGAAAGAAACTTATCACGTCGTTTGGAGTTTCGATTTTTGGGGGCATGTGGGGCCTTCTTTAGATGGTAGATGGCGCTGCTTAATTTGGTTCTTGCTCGTCTCTTCGGAGATTACTAACACCATTCTTGGATTCCTGCGGGGAGGGTCGTCGTTAGCGGCTCGTGTGTTGGCCGCTGACGATCCTTCCTTACGTATTCTCCAGTGCGTCCATTGTCGATCCATCTTTGAATAATCTTTTTCAAGTGAAACATTCCTCGGTATCATGTCCCTTATCCACTGTGATATTCGCAATATTTGTTCATGTTTTTCTTTCCACTTCCCGTTGGGATTCATCTTTGGCGCCTTAGGGCTGAAATCAAGCGTTACTCGAAAATTTACTGCTCTAGGCAGGTGAGTGGAGTGTACGACTCGGGACTTTTACGCTTTCACTTTGTTTTTCCTTTATCTCCGAGCCTTATCTTTCCTAGATTTTGTCGCCTCAACCTCGTCGACGGCCTTTCCCTCTCTTTGCAACTTTCTTTCCTCGGCCTCGGCGACAGCGTGCGCCTTGGCGCTAGAGGTCTTTGCGGGACTTGGCCGGGTGGACTTGAAGCTCGTAGTACAGAGTGGTGGAAATGACACCGTGCTGAAGCAATTTATGATTTCCACTGTCTGTTAGGTCTTCGTCAATCGATCTACCGGTTTCTTGAATCTCTTGAAGTAGCTCGTCGAGCTTTCGGTGGCTCCTTGGGAAATGTTGCTAAGGTCGTTGGCAGTCTTACGACGCTCTCCCGCCGTATGCAAAACCTTCCTAAAAACTTCTTTCTCATGCTGCTTCCCGTGATTCGATACTCCCCTTGGGCAAGCTTCTAAACCGCCTCGGAGGCTGCGTCGACCGGTGTGCTCGTAAGAGCCTTGCACGTGATGTCGTCGTGGCTGAAGCTTTGCTACTACGTGCATTTGTGCCTCGAGGTGTTGTATGTGGTCGATGGCATTTGGTAGAGCCGTCGTATGGTTTAAGTTCGGGTAGCTTAAAGCACAGTTACGGGGGTCCTGTTTCCCAACATCGAGGTGCGGGGATTCGTAGTGCCGCCGTCGTCGTCGAGTCGTCATTGTCCGTTTTCTTTCTTTGGTTCGTCGGTTCCTCCGCTTGGCGCCTCGGCCTCGAGAACTCTCTCATATCCGCTCTTCTGTTGGGCCGGCTTGGGGAATCCTATCTTGGCGGGGCCCCGGGTAACGGTGTTAGGCAGTTGCCTCTCGGTGAGGGCGGGTCGTCGTGAGATGGATCGCTCCCTGTAGCTAGGAGGAGACGGCCTATAAGATCTTGATATTTCTCGTTCGCGCGAGGTGGGAGTACGAAGTTCTCTCTCTTTGGCTCTGCGCTCGTTCATTTCTTGATAGACGGAGTGCAGCCAAGACGACCACGGACAATTTGATTCTCGATTTGCTTCGAGGATTCTCGACGGCTAGAGCTCTACGAGGCTGCGCTTCCCCGGCCGTCGTTCTTTGTGACGGTGCGCCTTGGCTCCGTCTCTCATTAATGTGGTCCACTTAGGTGTTGTGGTACAACACGCTCATTCTCGATGGCAGTCCCTTCGCGACGACCGGCATTCTCTCTCTGGTTTCTTCTCCTCCTTCTGACGAGATTGTTTGGTGGGATGCACAGGGAGCTTGAGGAGCGGCCATACGAATGAGCTCGTCTTGGATTTGCAAAAATTCCTTGAGGGCGTTGGCTCTTTCGACGAGGAAAGCCGCTCTGTCGAGATTAGGGTTAGAGGGACCTCCTGCGTATCTTGCCGTTGTCTCGAGCCTCCTTTCCGGTGGAGGTCTCCTGCGGCGCTCAGCGACGAGCCTTTTCTCTCTTCTCACGGCCGTTTGAAGGCACTGTATAAATCAACCATCCCACTGTGACACAGTAACCCTTAAGTTAGGGTTCTAGGTGGTGAGGGTGGCCTAGGATTTTCTTGTTGAGGTGAGTACGCCTTATCTGCTTTGTGGACTTCTTTGGCCGTATGACCATCGACACCATTTTTCAAACTCTTACATTTGTAGTCCTTCTCTGGAGATCACTAACACGTTTCCGTGCAATGGAACCAATCGATCGCGCGGGAAAGCGTGTGGGCTCGGTTCCTTGTGTCAGCCAATGAATGAGCTAGCTATGGATAGTGCACCGGCCTTGAAGAAAGCTAAAAGGGTGAAAGCTGCGTAGGAAGTCTTAAACCAGCCTCCCGGCGTAAGAGTAAGATGGTGGACTGGAAAAGTGGTGTAGATAATATGGTATGAGTGTGGGATACGTGAATATGTAATGAACGGAATATTCTGTTATGGGCCGAGCCAAATACTTTTCTACGAGCCCGTAAGCCCAATAGGCCCATTAAAAGACCGACCATGAAGGATCCGATCCAGACCTGGGTTATGGCCCGTCAATCTTTTGGTTAGCGTCGCCCGTTGGCGACGAAGCCCGTCAGCGGCGAGCCATTCCACCATCGAGGAAGGAGTTAACTTAGCCCGTCGATGCACCGAAGAGATGCGTCGATAATGAGCTAGGCCCGTCTAACGACGAGCCTTCCCTCGCGCCCAGCCGGAACTCGTCCGAAGTGAGCGTCGTCGGTGAGCGACCCGACTCTCTCTCGTCGAGTCGTACCTCGAGAGACGACCCAACTGGGCTACAATTTGTGACTCAGTGCGTCTCTTTTATTAAGCTTCCTCAACAAGCTTGGTTAATTAGCTAATTTGGGATAATGTCGGACACTGCTACGGTGCCTTGTTACGCGTGCGATCATGCGATCGGTAATAACTACAAAAGGTACGCGAGAGTTGACTTTCCTTATAAGGCAAACCCGCTTATCAATGTCGAAGGCTGCGGTGTCCTTACATGAAGACGGACCCAATCCCGGCGTGACACGTGTATGCACTTTAGGAGAGCAGAGAGGCGTCCCAACGGTTGGAGACCATCCAATCCAGCGGCTGCAGTAAAAACCTAACACCGCTATTCCTACTATAAATAAGAGAGAACAACATGGACAAAGGTAATGATTTATTACATATTCACGTATCCCACTCATGCCATATTATCTACACCACTTTTCCGAGTCCGCATCTTACTCTTACGCCGGAGAGGAAGCTTGGCCAGGAAGACCCCGGCGCGATTTCACCCTTGTTTCTTGTCTTTGTGCGAATCCAGCTAGCTCATTCATTCTTGGACACAAGGCCCGAGCCTACACGCTTTCTGCGCGATCAGATTGGTTCCATTGCCGGGAAACGTGTTAGTGATCTCCGGTGGAAGGAATACGGCCGAAGAGTTTGAAAAATGGTGTCGAGATGGTCATACGGCCAGCAAGTCCACAGCGAGATGAAGGCGTACCACCTCTACAAGAAAATCCTAGGCCACCCTCACTTTAGGAACCCTAACTTAGGGTTACCGGAGTCGCGAGATGGTTGGCAATCTGAGCCTTGAAGCGGCCGGGAGAAGAGAGAAAGGCCTGCTGCGGCGCAGAGGAGACCTCAGCTGGAAAGGAGGCCTGAGGCAAGCGGCAAGATATGCGGGAGGTCCCTAACCTAATCTCGACGGAGCGGCTTTTCTCGTCGAAAGAGCCAGCGCCCTCAAGGAGTTTTTGCAAATCAGACGAGCTCATTCGTATGGCCGCTCCTCAGCTCCCAGGCGTCCCTTTGAACAATCTCGTCGGGAAGAAGAAGAAGAAACCGAGAGAGAGAATCTTTGAGGTCGTCGCGAAGGGTTGCACGGCGAGAATGAGCGTGTTGTACCGCGGCTTGACTGGGGACCACATTAATGAGAGACGGAGCGAGGTGCGCGTCGCAGACACACGGGTTGGGAAGCGAGCCTCGTAGAGCTACAGCCGTCGAGAATCTGAAGCAAATCGAGAATCAAATTGTCAGTGGTCGTCTACGAGACTCAGTCATCAAGAAATGAACAAGCGCGAGCGAAGAGAGAGAACTCGTACCCCGCCTCGTCATGAACGAGAAATATCAAGATCTTATAGGCCGTCTCCCTCCCAGCTACGGGGAGCGATCCATCTCGGACTTGACACTGCCCCACACGCAGAGAGCGACGGTCCCCATTTCTGCAGGTGCAGGGGGCCCCGTCAGAGATAGGATTCCCAAGCCGGCCCAGCGGGAAGAGTGGATATGAGAGAGTTCTTGGCGAGCGCAGTGGAGTGGAAGCCAGCTGACAGGGCGAAAAAGAAAGAAAACGGACGGCGACGACTACGATGACGATGGCGGCGCTATGAATCCCCTTGCACCTTGGATGTTGGAAACAGGACCCCCAGAACCGGGCTTTAAGCTACGAACATAAACCGTACGACGGCTCTACCGGTGCCGTCGACCACATCTGACACCTTGAGGCGCGAATGTACGTAGTGGCAAAAGCTTCGGGCCACGACGACATCGTGTGCGAGGCTCTTCTGAGCCTGGCTGAGTCGGCGCGGCTACGGAGGTGGTTTAGAAGCTTGCCCGAGGGAGTATCGAATCATGGAAGCGAGATGAGAAAGAAGTTTTTAGGAAGGTTTGCTACGGCGGGAGAGCGTCGTAAGGCTGTCAGCGACCTTAGCAACATTTCCCAGGCAGCAGAAAGCTCGATGAGCTACTTGAAGATTAGCGGTAGATCGGATTGATGAAGACCTAACGAGACGGAAATCATAAATTGCTTCGGGCGCGGTGTCATTTCCACCGCTCTACAGACTACGAGCTTGAGTCCACCGCGGCGAGTCCGCAAAGACCTCATGCCCGAGGCGTACGCGTCGCAGGCGAGGAAGAAAGTTGCGAAAGAGAGGGAAAGGCCGTCGACGAGGTTGAGGCGACAAAATCTAGGAAAGATAAGGTCGGAGATAAAGGAAAAAACAAAGTGAAAGCGAGAAAAGTCCCGGAGTCGTACGCTCCAGCTCAGCTGTGTCTAGAGCGAAATTTTGAGCAACGTTGATTTTGGCCGGCGCAGATGAATCCCAGCGGGAAGGGAAAGAAAAACATGAACAAGTATTGCGAATATCGCGGGGATAAGGGACATGATACAGGAATGTTTCGGCTTGAAAAAGATCATTGAAGATGGATCGACGATGGACGACTTGGAGAATATGTAAGGAAGGATCGTCGGGCGACGGCCTTGCAGCTGCTGCAGCGGACCCCACGAGAGGAATCGAGGATGGTGTTAGTAATCTACGAGAGACGAGCAAGAATCGGATTAAGAGTGCCATCTACCGTCGAAGAAGGCCCCAGCATGTCCCCCAAAATCGAAACTCCTAACGACGTGATAAGTTTCTTTCCTACGAGCTTCCGGCCCGATCCATTAGCTCGTCAGCAAACTCTAGTCATACCTGGTTTCATCGATAGCTGCGAATCAAGGAGAATTTTGATCGATACGGGAGCGGCGAGACATCTTGTTTCTGGCGTCTACCGGAGAATGGGTCTGCACGATAGCGCTAAGTCCTTACTTAGGTCGTCTAGAAGGATTCACAATCACTTAGGGTAGATGCGAAAGGCCGAATCGACCTTCCGGTCGACGTCGGGAACACCCATTGAGAACAATCAAAACGGTGACTTTCATTGTGATCGGACGTCGTCGGTGACTACCATGCAATCCTTGGCGGCCAAGGTCGGCCGCTTTGGGGATCGTCGCCTCGGTTCCCCGTCAGCAGTCAAATTTCCTTCCGTCTTGCGGAGTAGGATGTGTGTTGGGGGCGGCCCCGAGAATTCCTAGAGCATGTATTGAAGGCAAAACGGACCATTGAAATCGGCGATCCAGATCACGTCGTGAAGCTCTCTAAATCCGTCAAGCAAGCAGCGACCTCGTATCTTTGGCATCTCGGCGATCGAAGTGCATAGACGACCCGGGGTCTTTGAGGAAATATTCATGGGCGACCAAGCTGCAAAGCCACAACTTTTGGTCGCCCAGAATCGGGGCGAGCTGGATAAATTGATTGACGGCGAGTACCGAATCGGCGCTGAAGCAAGAAGGAAAATTAAAGAGATCGTCATTGAATCCATGGACTTTAGGGACGACGCCCACGAGATGAAGCCGGTAGCGAGCTAATTGAGCTGGTGCATTAACCACTAGCTATCCGGAAGCGAGAAAATCAAGCGGGGTCTCGGTTAAGCGGCGAGGAGAGGGAAGAAATAATCTCCTACTTTCAAACGAGAACCTCGATGTTTTTGCTGGAAAGTGGAAGACATGAAGGGAATTAGAGAGGACGTGGCGGTTCATAAGCTTGGAGTGAACCCCACCATGAAATTGGCGAAGGTGTCGAGTTTTTCGGTGAAAAAGAGATTGCTATAAAAGCGGGAGATTGAGAAATTGCGAGTCTTTGGGATTATTGTGAACGGCGGGTTCCAACTTGGTTAGCTTGATGTGGTTCTTGTAAAAAAGCGAATGGGAAGTGGAGATTATGTGTTGACTTTACCGATCTAAACTGGCGTGCCCCAGGACGATTACCCTTGCGAGAATCGGCAAGCTCGTCGACTACGTGGCCGGCCATTCTACTTTGAGCTTTCTTGATGCCTACTCCGGCTATCACCGAATCAAGATGGTGAGGAAGATATCCCAGACGGCTTTTCGGGCGGCGGGGGAACTTGCTTGTTATACGAAGATGCCTTTTGGGCTTAAGAACGCCGGTGCCGCTTACGAAGAATGATAAGCAAGGTATTCGAGACCGGATCGGCGACAACTTAGGCGTATGTTGATGACATGGTCGTCAAAGTAGAAAGAGAAAGCATGTCGACGACCTACGGCAAACTTTCTCCAACCTCAGAGCAAATGATATGGTCCTCAACCCGGCTAAATGCGTCTTTGGTGTTGCGGCGGGGAAAGTTTCTAGGATTCATGCTCTCTCGGCGGGGAATCGAAGCCAATCTGAAAAAATTAAGGCTTTGATAGACGTGGCCGAACCTACGAGCATTAAGGAGGTTCGGCGCTTAAATGGTCGAGTAGCGGCCTTAGGTCGTTTTATTGCAGTCTGCGAGAGGTCACTTCCATTTTTAAAGCTCTCAGAAGCGAAAGGACTTGAATGGACGGATGAATGTTCTCGATCGTTTAAGCAGTGAAAGAGTATCTTGGCTCCCCGCGCTCCTCTGGCCCGTAGCGGGGAAGACCTTTACGTTTATCTCTCGGCGAGTGACAAGGCGTCGCCGCCGTATTGGTCGGGGAGGAAGGTGGAACACGAGAGGCCGATCTACTATGTCGCGAGGCTCATCGGATGTGGAAACTTCGTTATTTTTAACGCGGAGAAGATCGCTTACGCTCTCGTAATTACGGCCACGAAAGCTACGAGCATACTTCTCTGCTTTCGCCCCATCGTCGTTTATACGGATGCCCAGCTGCGCAGATCTTGCATCGTCACAGAAAGCTCGGTCGTCTACTCAGCTGGAGTATTGGTGGCCGAGTTTGATATCAGTATAGGGCGAGAAAGACCTACGAGCACAATCTTTAGCGAGACTTCTGGTTGAAACATCGTTCGGTGTTGCGACTGACGAAAACGGCCTCGGAAAAATGACGAGGGCGAGGAAGTCGACGACAAACCGAGAGGAGTTGGTTTTGCCGTAGGTTCTTTGGAAGATTTATTCGGACGGGTCGGCTACTAGAAATACGAGCGGGGCGGGGATCGTTCTTGTCGAGCCGAAAGTGGAACAATTTTGAAGAAGTATTGAGGTTCAAGTTTCGAAGCATCTAACAATCGGGCGGAGTACGAAGCGCTCATGCGGCCGTCGAATACGCGAGTGTTTTGGAGCTACCAAAATCGCGGCATTTTGTGATTCCCGGTTGATAGTGAACCGAGTGCGTGGAGAATATCGGGTCGTCGATTCCACCTGCGAAGTACCATTCGTTGGTCGGAGAGTTGATCCGGGGTTAGAATTTTGGGCCGTACGAGAGGATAGCTCGAGAAAGCAGCGAACAGCGCCGACGCTCTCCCGAGCTAGCTACGGACCCGGCTCCCGAGAGGAGGAGCACGGCCGTCACCTAGCCTACTTGGAGCAACCGGCTACGATCGAGTAAAGGTCGTGTGCAGCGTCGACGGTCCCGAATCTTTGGATAGGCAGTGAAAGTTTTCATTGAACGGGATGAGTTGCGGACGGACGAGGTTTTAGCGAGGCAAATCGAAAGTCCCAGTTCGCGGTCGTAGAGGAGAGCTTTACCGGCGATCCATTACCGAGACCATTATTGAAGTGCGTCCGCCACAGCAAGGTCGTTCAATTCTTGTTCGAGGTACACCGAGGAGAATGCGGGGGCCGCCACAGGGCCGAACGTTGGCGATAAGATCATTACCGTGGGATACTCTTGGCCCGCCTCAGTGAAGACGCCAAGCAGTTTGTGAAAAAGTGTGATACACACCGGCGTTTCGCCGACCTCCCCAAGCTACCAACGGCGAGCAAACCTTTGTCATGGCCGCTTGGCCGTTTGATATGTGGGGTGTTGACACGATTGGGCCTTTTCCACCGACGAGGAGGAGTCAGTATGTAATCGTGGCGGTTGACTATTTTTCGAAGTGGGTGGAGGCGAGGCCTTAAACAAAATCACGAAAACAACGCCACTAGCTTCATCCATGATTCGATATGGTGTCGCCGGAATCCCAGGGTGATCGTTTCGAGATAATGGCTGCGGTTTTCGAGAAAAGTTCGAACAAGAGTTGAACGAGAATGGGTGTCGAAACACTCCAGTCGTCGATTGCCTATCCCAGGCGACGGGCAAGGCGAAGCGGCAAACAAGCTCGTCTTATACGCTTTATGTAAAAATGCTGGAAGGAAAGGATACAGATGGTTGGACGGACTACCCTCGGCTCTGCAGGCATCCATGTGACTCCACAGCCAGCGGGAAACCCCATTGCTTTGGCCTACGGCTCGGAGGCCGTAGCTCCCGCCGAGCCAGTTGCCAATGACGAGTTGCTCTACGACGTCGAAAAGAACATCCATGCTTAGGCGAGTCGACACTGGACTTTGCGGACGAACGAAGGTGGACGCCTTGTAAGGATGGAGAATTACAAAAGAAAACCGAGGCTTATCATGACAAGAAGGTGAAGAAGAGGTTCTTTAAAGTCGGCGACTATGTGCTCGAGAAAGATCGAAGCAACGGGACTCAAGCCCGTCAAACAAACTCTCCCCAGGTGGGAAGGACCGTACGTTGTCGCGAAGTGTGGTCGGAGAGGGAACCTACCGCCTAGCTAAGCCGAACGGTGAGCATCTCAAGCATCCATGGCACGCCAATCATCTTATGAAGTATTACTTTTGATCGTCGTCAATCAGCGCTCGGCGCCCTCGGGGCACCCCTTTTGTGGTTCTTAATTTAAACTTTTGATTGTCATTTTGTGAAAAGTTTTTGAAGTCTGTAATTTTGAAAATCTAAGGGATAATCTATAAATCCCGAGAGTCGTTGAAAGTGAATGGGTTGTGTCTACGCTGTTAATCGAGAGGTTATCGATGGAAGCTCATCACTTCAGAACTTCGTTCATTCTGAAACAAGAAACTTAAGACGGTTGAAGCGACTTCAACCACTACAACTACTTTGATCAAGTATAAAGATTAGTCGAGGCAAAGACTTCGACATTTAAGCTCACTTTAGCCAAGTATAAAGGTCAGACGAAGCCAGACTTCGTCGAACGCTATCACGGAATAAGACGACTCGTCCATGGGAGTCTTGCTACGAGCAAGAAAACTATGAACCTTCGTACTTATTCCTACGAGCCATTGAGAAGTTGAGAAAATACAAGTTTGAAAGGGCGTCGACCACGTTAGGACGACTAAGTTCTAGTCGTCGCTAACCGACTAATAGGGCGACTTTAAGTCTAGTCGTCGCTAACGACGACCCGGCCGTGCTTGTCCTCAGGCTTACTCGTTGAAACAAGTTATCACATGCTATCTACGTTAACACGATTAATTAACGAGAAAGCAAGGCATTGAATAACTTAAACATAACACAAACATTGTACGTACGACCCCCTCTAAACAATGAGGAAACGAGTAGACTACATTACAAAAATTAAAAATTGTTTTGGAGCAAATGTTTGGAACCATGATCAAATCAAATGAAACATTGTTTAAGGCAACCCAATCGAATTAGGACATTGTTTGGGACATTCTGAGAACATCTCAAAAAATCAATCCTGAAACAGGGTGGCCATGCTTTGTCCCAGAAGGCTACTGCATCGAAGTCGGGGCCGTCTTGATGAAGTATTTGTAATATGCGTCGAAGTTACCGGGGACGACGGCGGGGATAGGCCGCTCGTCTTTTCCGGCTTTGGCGTCGTCCTCCCTTATGATAAGGAAATCATTGTCGGTATAGGGGACGAGGGGATGGGCCGAGCGTGCTTCGTCGTCGTGAGCTTCCTCCGTGCCAGGTCGGCAACTTCGGACGGAGAGAAGGTCTTTTCTTGCGGGGTCAGCGAAGCCGCTGGCCGTATGTTTAGCCCCATCTTTGAAGAACCCGCTGCGCATGCTTGGTGACCGATTGAAGGCGCTCGGCCTTTCTTCTTGAAGTCGTCGACGGCATCGAGCACAGCTTGGCACGGCTCGGCATCGCGGCTCGCCTTCGTAGCTTGTCGAGCCGCCGCCTTGAAACTTGTTCTCATGGCTTGAAGACCGTCTGAGAACACCTTGAGTCGGCCTCGGCTTTGGCTTTCCCTTCCTTGAGCATCTATCTCCTTGAGAAGGTTATCTTTTCATTAACCCGAGCTCGTGGGCGAGAGTGAGCTCGCCGGCATTGGTCTCAGCCTCCTTGACTTTTGCTCAGCCGTTCCCTTATCACAGCGGCCTTCGTGATTGCTCGTTGCCCGGCTTCGGCGTAGACATTCCACATGGCAGACGTCATTGCGTCCGTCATCGGCGATAAACTGCAGGTTAAATTATTAGCATGAAGTATAAAGACGGAGAAAAACATAAATTTTAATTCGAAGTACCTCGGTCTGAATTAGCCACTAGACGGGCGTGGAAGGTTTCGGGGTAAGATTGGCCTCCTTCATCAGACGGGTCGGCTCAACATCCCGTCCAGCCTTGTCGGAGCCGTCCCCAGCAAAAGCGCATTGCCATTTCTCTGTAAATAAGGGATCCCAGTTATATTAGAGGCTCAGCGTGGAGGTCGCCATCTCTTTGGCCTTGGTCTTAGGCAAGGACCGGCGAAGACGAGCTGGAGCGTCGGTGCAGGGAGAGGATGATCGGCGAGCTAGGAGGATCGATGAGATGACCTTTTCTCTTTTTGGAGGCACGAGCGTCGACCTCACGAAGTTCGGGGTTTGAATCGTGCTCTCCGCTGATCCGCTCGGCCTCGTCAGCAATGGCCATTTGAGCTCCAACAGCTTCCGTGCTTGGATCAATCTCCATCCCAGCCTCTCTGGGCGCATCAGCAGTGGATTGACGACCTCCGGTGTTAAGCCCCTCAGCAGCGGGCTCCCTCTCGATCATTGGGATGGCACCGGCGGGGTCTTTGGGAGTTGCTCATTCCTAGTCGTCTGTTTTCCGACGATCGAGTATGGCACGGGTCGCGACCCTCTCCTTCTTCTTGGTGCCCTGTCGCTCGCTCGGATGGCCCCGTCCATGATCCTTGCTTCAATTTTATCCACGTCGTCTTGGGTAAGAAGCTGAAAGCGACCCAGTAAAAGAGGTTAGTTTTTACTCACGACGAGACAAAGAGAATATCAAAATTGAAAAGATAGCGAGTCGACCCCCATTCATTTCAAGGTTTTCACAACTTTCTTGAGACGATCGGTTCGTGCCGTCGCACAATTCACACAATTATCCTTAAAAGTAAACCCTTGATGAACGATCCGGTCGGGATAGCGAGCATCGAGCTTTATCTTCACGAAAGGTTCGGGCCACATGGACGGCACAGGCATTGTCATGCCGGCTCGGATGTATCTCCATTGTGAGGCCTCTATGTCTTTGTACGAGACCCGTCAGATCTAACGGCTGTCAATCTTTCCCTTCGGCTCGTCGGCCACGGAGCTTGAAAGATATGCCTATCATGGCGGTTTGTGACCTGCGGAAAAGGAAAGCTGCCGTCCCAGCTCGGCTTTCCACCAATATCAGTGGTTCTCCCGTCCATACACCTTATTTGGGATGTCGAGAAAAAATTCCGTGCGTTCTGATCGAAGACACGCTCGCGTCGTCTTCCACTTTGGAAGTATTCGAGCCGTCCGTGTAGCGGCAGGAATACTTTATTGCATGGCTCGTAGCGAGGAATCTGCGAACGATGGCGAAGCCACACAAAATTCGACGGTGTTGGCGCTAAGTTCCGTAGGCGTGCGGCGGAGTCCTCCGGGAACTCATTGATGAAAGGATCTGGCAATCTCGGGCCGAACTCAAAGTGTTTATAGAAGAATCCCTTCTCCTTGCTAGTTAAAAGGGCACAGCGACGGGGCTCGTACTCAGATAAGGCGAGATGCTCCAACTTATAGGTCGAAGCTTGGACTCTGTACGACTCTCGCGGGCGTCGATCATTTGTTTCCCAACATCGGGTTTCTGAGCTCGATCTTAGGTATAGCCCCTTCCCTCACCGCCCCCAGTCCAATTATTCAGTTGATCCCGCTCGTCTGAATGTGTGATAGGCTTTAGGGCACTGGTTGCCCACTTGCACTTGTGCTCGGCTCGTTGGCCACGGGGCCGGACGACTAGAACGCCGTCGTGATCCATGTCTACAAAACAAGGAGATAAGAGAGGGAATCGGTCCTAATATACGTAGGCGACGACTACAGGGCGACCTAGATTCCCTACGACCCAAAACCACTAAGTGAATCACGACGGAACAAAGAGTAGTGGGTCCTAATATGGGTGGGCGGATCGTTCGTTGGCCAGGAAGGGAGTTACCCTTGGGTCACCGTCCTCAAAATCCCTAGAATCTCTCCCTGCAGGAACCCCGAGGGCTCGTCTTCAAAGTTGAACTTCACGAGATTGAAGAAACGCTCGAGGCGAGAGGAATCTCTCTCAAACCCCACTGGCACCTTTGTATACTCTTTGATTTATCCCAAAACCAAACTTAACACCTCTCTGCGAAAGTATTTAATTCTGGGTCCCGTAACTCTAAGTTCCAAAGCCCCGAAGAAAAATCCGAAGCGAAGAATAGATGAAGAAATTACATTTTAAGGTTCGGAGATGGTTTTTCCGATGAGTTCGCGGTGGTAAATCGAAGAAGTTCCTAATCAGCGCAGGATTATCTAACGGTGGTGAAGCCGGGACGGTCGATGTCGCCGGAAGCGTTTGCACGGTTGCGGGAATCCACTTTTTACTACTTCTTAGAAATCGCCCTTTCTTTGATTTGCTCTGTTGATCGAAAGGTGTGGAAAGTTCGAAATGAAGGAGGGAGGAGGTTTTTATATGTGAAGAAGATGGAAGGTTTATACTTGGGAACCCCGAACGGCGGAATGATGAGGGCATTAAATACCCTCTGCAACTTTCGAGGCGAATGTCCCTCGAAAGGACACGTGTCGACCAAGGAAGAAATCCCGACCATCCGTGTCATCAATGCGGACGTCTCCATATTTCAAAATTGAGCGACGGTCGTACGGATTGCCTTGGAGGGAAAATGACAACTCCTGGCCCGTCAGGCGACCGTGAGTTAGGGGGCTGAACGGAATATTACGGTATGGGCGAGCCCAATACTTTTCTACGAGCAGTAAGCCCAATAGGCCCGTTAAAAGGCCGACCATGAAGGATCGATCCGGACACTGGGTTATGGCCCGTCCAATCTTGGTTGGCGATGCGTCGCCGTTGGCGACGAAGCCCGTCAGCGGCGAGCCATTCCACCGTTAAGGAAGAGTTAACTTCTAGCAGCCGTCGATGCACGAAGAGATCGTCGATAATGAGCTAGGCCCGTCTAACGACGAGCCTTCCCTCGGCGCCCAGCCGGAACTCGTCCCGAGAGTGAGCGTCGTCGTTGAAGCGACCAACTCTCTCTCGTCGAGTCATACCTCGAGAGACGACCCAATGGACATACGGCTCCAGGTCGTCTCTTTTATTAAGCTTCCTCAGACAAGCTTGGTTAATTAGCTAATTTGGGATAATGTCGGACATGCTACGGTGCCTTGTTACACGTGCGATCATGCGATCGGTAATAACTACAAAAGGTACGCGGGTTGACTTTCCTTATAAGGCAAGCTATTTGCTTATCAATGTCGAAGGCTGCGGTGTCCTTACATAGACTGGACCAATCCCGGCGTGACACGTGTACGCTAGGAGACAGGGCGATCTAACGGTTGGAGACCATCCAATCCAGCAGCTCTGGTAAAAACCCCTAACACCACTATTCCTACTATAAATAAGAGAGGAACAACATGGACAAAGGTAATGATTTATTACATATTCACGTATCCCACACTCATACCATATTATCTACACCACTTTTCCAGTCCACCATCTTACTCTTACGCCGGAGGGGCTGGCCGAAAGACCTCCGGCGCAGTTTCACCCTTGTTTCTTGTGCTGTGCAGATCCATAGCTAGCTCATTCATTGCTGGACACAAGGAACTGAGCCCACACGCTTTCCTGCGCGATCATGTAATAAATCATTACCTTTGTCCATGTTGTTCCTCTCTTATTTATAGTAGGAATAGTGGTGTTAGGGTTTTTACCAGAGCCGTTGGATTGGATGGTCTCCAAGCCGATTAGATCGGCTCTGTCTCTAGGTGTACGCGTGTCACGCGGGATTGGTCGTCTATGTAAGGACAGCCGCGGCCCGACATTGATAAGCGGCTTGCCTTATAAGGGAAAGTCAACTGCGTACCTTTTGTAGTTGTGCGGTGCGTGATTGCACGTGTAACAAGGCCATTTGTAGCGGTCGACATTATCCCAAATTAGCTAATTAACCAAGCTTGTTGAGGAAGCTTAATAAAAGAGACGACCTGGAGCTGTATGTCCAGTTGGGTCGTCTCCTTGAGGTATGACTCGACGAGCGAGAGTTGGTCGCTGATGGCACGCTTCGCTCTTGGGCGAGTTAGGTTGGCGCCGAGGAAGGCTCGTCGTTAGATGGGCCTAGCTCATTATCGACGATCTCTTCTTGGTGCATCGACGGGCTAGAAGTTAACTCCTTCCTTGATGGTGGAATGGCTCGTCGCTTGGATGGGCTTGGTCGCTCAATGGCGACGACTGCCATCCAGTATTGGACGGGCCATAACCCAGGTCTGGATCGGATCCTTCATGGTCGGTCTTTTAATGGGCCTATTGGACTTACGGGCTCGTAGAAAAGTATTGGGCTCGGCCCATAACAGAATATTCCGTTCATTTTATATTATGCATTATGTATGATAAAATCATCTCCGAATTCCAATTATTTTAATGTCCTATTGAGCTGTAAGAGATACTAAATAAGTTATATAGCTGTTCAGAAATTCTTAAAGTGAAGCATTAGCTTGAAAATATCTTCCACAATCAAAATGATATTACCACAGGTGGCACAAAAGCGATGTGTTGGTTTCTTGGTACTTGGTAGGAAATGAAACTATATTTTGAAGCCCCAATAATAGTATGTAAGATTGCACTGCTGCTCTTGACAGGAAGTATGTCCCTTTGATGGATTGGTAATGATATGGAAGCCCAAAGGTGGAAGTTGATTCTCACAGCAATTTCACTTCTGCTAACATGTCTTATTGGTCTGAGAGGACAACAGTACTTTACATTGACCAGACTCCCATATATGTGTGTGTGTGTAGATGCAGCTGAAAGATAGAGAGAAAAGGTTTCTGAATGAGATCTCTGCGTGTGTGTGTTGGGAGGGGGGAGTATGCTTCTGTAGTACATTTGGGTGAACTCAAAGAAAATTATATTCTCTTAAGAGACCTCTGGAATGAGCAGGAATTTCTTCTCCTAGTGACAACTCTTGCCAAAATGAATTGCACTTCTTGGTTTGTCTGACAAAATATTTTCCAAAAGATCCCAGTAGCTTTAATCAACCTTCCAAGTTACCCAGCTGAGATAATGTACTACATTTGAATTGGACATTTCTTATTTTCCCCAAACTATTGATTTCAGAAAGATTCTGATCTTATTCTTGTATTCTGAGTGTCTTCTGAAATGGTTACGTTCCTCTCAGACAAGAAAATATGATATAAACATCAAGACAGGACTTAATGGTTTCTTTAGATAATTAACGGGTCGGAAGGAAAAAGCAGTTTCTTAGAGAATAGCAGTTTCGTCTAGATACAGACTGACCTTATGCACACAACACATTGTAGACATAATCCAGATGCAAAATGGTACAGACAAGTAACCATATAACCACAATGATGCTGAGAACCAACTTGATAACCAAATTAAAACAACAAGAAAGCTATATAACTTGATAACCAAATGAAGTGATTTGGAAAAAGAACAAAACTTGAGTACCTGAAATCTGGTGCGGAAGACATCCTGTCACGTCAGCAAAAATAGTATCCCACATAAGAAGCCGAAAATTGTCAACTAAATGCCATTTTCCGTCTGTACACCTTGCCAACCACTGCCTTCTCCAGAATAATAATGCAGAGCAAACTGCTCCACTCTTCACTGCTCTCTATCTATACCATAGAACCTGCTCTCCATACATATTTCAGATTTCAATGGTCTACCTTCAACAAAAACATAAATAATCAAGAAACGAAAGTTGTTAAGCAATAACTAAAACAACAGAGGTTAAAATGTGATACATAACAAACCTGCATTACTATTTTAAAAGTAACAACCATTGAAAAGAGAACATTAAAAAAAATAAAAAAAATTACCAACCTAAGTGATCTTCCTCTTAACTGACTCAGAAAAACTAGGAACTTTTCAGAGGCTTGGTGGTTTTCCCAGGCGTATAACATGCCTTTGCAAAGATATTCTTGAATCATTCCCATAACTAAATCATTCAGATAAGCATATCCACTACATCATTCCCATAACTAAATCCAAAACAGGTAACAGACAATCAAACACAGATAAGCCATAGCTTCTGGCATGTCCAATAATTAAAAAGGTCTTATATCCAAGTTTATTTGAAGCGAGCATAAAGAAAAAGCAACATGCTTAACAAAACCAAGATGATAGCGACCAAGGGATGCATGAAAGTGACTATGCATAATCAATAGCAGATGTTTGCCGTTGAGATAGTGTTCCACGAAGGTTGGTGCAATCTTAAGAGATGGTAAAAAAGAAAATGCTCAGCTTTGCTCACCCTTTCTCCCAACTACTTGATTGAAAAAAAAAAGGAGAAACAAGAAAGGTAACTATTTCTTCCGCTTCCAGGGAGTCCTTCCAAAGACACAAAGCAAATCATCAGATAAGCATATCCACATTAGTAGAAACTCAAACTCTTGGGAATCAAGCTTCAAGCAGAAGATATATCAACCTAATAGCCAAGTCAACCAATTTACTCTGCTAATTGATTGAAAACTGCAATAGAACCAATGAATAAAAGATATTCTGTCTGCCATTATAGTTGGAAAAGGGAAAAGAATGGTTGAGAAGAAAAATACAAAATAAAAAAGATTAATGGCAACGGACACTAAAGAAACCCCAACATATTTCCTTTTATTTTACCTTTTCCCCAGAACGTCATTTCTCTTTAGTTTGAAATGTAAAACTAAAGGTTATGGGGAAAACATAATATTTAGGATGTTTATTGCATAAAAACAAGTATGTTGTTAATTTCAAGCAATTGTCGCTTTCAATTAGGCCCATTTTAATATGTCTAATAACAGCCATAAAACAACCACCGGAATCTGTCATTTGCATGCCTAAAAATCACAAGCAAAAAGTATTGCAATCTCGGAAGAAATTGTGTAGTGCTTACTGTAATCAGGCAGCAAGTGATGCAAATACAGCGGCCACTCATACCTACTCTTACGCACAAGAAAGGAAACACCTAACAACACATTTGAGTAAACCCACGAAGCTGAAAAGCAAGAGAAAATGGGGCCAATGATTCAGAAGTTGATGATGTTCTTGCTTTCCTAGAATAGCTGGACATGCGGGAGTCAAATATCTCGATGTATCTGAATACTGAGTCTGGATTATTTCAGAACATGTTTCACAAAATGCTGTTTTAATTTATTTGGACTCCATTTAGGGTTTCACACTTCAATATTTATCTATCCACTGAAGATCCATATGTCATGTACTCCCTTTGTCCTAAAATGATTTTCCCACTTTGTTTGCCATTACTACGAATGCACTTTGAGCAATAACTTTAGATTGATTTAATTTTCCTAATGAAAATCTAAAACTTATTGATAGTATTGTTGATGGTATATCAATAGCAAGTATCAGATTTTCATTTGTATGATCAAATCAACCTAAAATTATTGCTCAAAGTTCCTTCGTAATAACTGCAAAAAAAAGTGGGAAGATCATTTTGGAACGGAGGGAGTATGAATCACCAAAATAGAAAGTTCATGCACAGGGTACATCGTAAACAATCAATTTGTTGATCTCTTTGGTAATTAGAACAATCTAGTGTTCCATCTAATGGTGCAATTAGATAGCAAGTGTGAGTTTGAGAGTGCTTTTTTGTGGCTTATAATCACTTTTGAAGCTCAAACTCACTTTTAATAGCGTTTGGATAACGATAGTGATTATAATTTTAAACTGTTAAAACGCAAAAAACTGTGTTTTGGTAGAAGCAACTATGACCTAGCTTTCGCTAAAAGTGATTCTTAGATGTTGTTATTTGTGTTACATTTACAATAATAACCTCTATCTCTTTTGTGCATTTATTATATCGAGATACATATTATAAAGGTCATTTTGGTATTTATCTTTCATAATCAGTTTTGAACATATACAATCCAAACATACTTATAAATTTTAATATTTATTAAAAATAATCGATTTTTCTAAAATCACTTTTGAAAAATCACTTTCGGAGAATCAGAAACAATGCCAAACTCACCCTAAGTAAATCTAGCTAGAACTCTCAAATGTGAGCTGTAATTTCTGCATTCTGGAATTCAAAGAGTGAGCCCACTTTCTTAATCCCAGATATATGTGGTTTAATTTAGACTAAAGCAAGGTTGACGAAGTGTATGTTATTAACATATGAATATGTATGGCCCGTATCTGTCCACACAGCTGTTCTCTAGTTGAGTAGTCATCAGAAGCCATTTAGTACTTTAGGAGCATAACTACGAAATCAATCAAATTTAGAATGATCCATCTGTATTGCTCCATTATGCGTAAATTCCATTCCTAAGGAGCATCCCACACAGTCTGTGTAGGTCAGCTCACTATAGAAATCAAAAGCATAGATAAAGATTTTTGTTATCAATATGTTTTAAGGCTGAAACAGGATGCCACGAACAGAAAATTACAAGAAAGTGCATGTGTCAGGGACCCGGACTGCATGATATAAGTAAACTTGAGCTACTCAGTGGACCACTAGCAAGTATACACCGAGGGTAGAAATGAGACATATATACATATAAAGAGAGAGGGGGGGGGGGAAGATGAGACAAACATAAACTGATCAATAGCTGAGAGAAAGATGAAAGATCTACATAAATAATCAGAATGTCTAGTCACTATCCTGCTAATCCCTCTGTCCAAAAAATAATTCCTATTTTTTCATTATGATTATGAGTGAAAATTAACACTCATTTTGGTCTATGGCTGCACATAAGTATATCATTTCAGCTGAATTGACATCGTCATAAAAAGAAAAGAGCTCCAGAATGTACAAAAATAAATACGAAAATTCAAAAATGGTTAGATATGAATACCCAAATGAGAATTGATCATGTAATCTTCCCCTCGAACCTTGTTCCCGCAAACGGGACAAGTAACCTTATCAACAACAGCAACGGGAGCTTCCTCAGGACAACTAACATTAACATCATCAGTTCCTCCATTTTCAACTTTCCCGAGACTCAAAAGAGGTCTGGATTGAAACAAAGCAGCATACAGCCCAGCCCCTTCCTCTTCCACCACCCCACAACGACTCCTTGCCTTTCCTCTTCCCCGCTTCATTTCCTTTCCCCCAATCCACCATCGTCTCACTCCCACTCTTCCTCCCTCTTCCAGCCACTTCTGATGTGAAAGCTTGATATACATTGTTGAGTCACGATCTAACAGCTTAAGCTTTAAGATCAAGTGGTAACTCTAACATGGTATCAGAGCGCAAGGTCTCGGGTTCGATTCCGTTCGCTTGCAGTATTACCCGGATTTAAATGTGCAAAAATTGCACTATGTTGGCATGCCCGAAAATGTGGCATGTTTGAAAATTTGGCATGCCCGATAAAGTGGCATGTTCATGATCTCTCCACGTGTGCAACCGGGTCACACGTGAGGGGAAGTGTGAAAGCTTGATATACATTGTTGAGTCACGATCTAACAGCTTAAGCTTTTAGATCAAGTGGTAACTCTAACATCTGACCTCCCCCTCCACCAGTCCCCACCTCAACCCATCGATTCCTTCCCCAAGTAGTTCGGTTCCTCGCCGCCCCCTCATTCCTCTCTTAGCTGTCAACCCCTCCCCCACCAACCCCTATAAACAATTTAATCTGAAAAAAAATGAACTACTATCGATTTCAATTTCGATTTCAATTTCAATTTCATTCCAAATCTGATAAAGATAAGGCATTTACCATATAATCCCTCTAACAAAACAATAATACCTCCTCAGGATAAGTTGTATTTTGCTTAACCATATAATCCTTAGCTTAACAAGCACACTTTCCCAGCATATTACTAAATTCACCATCCCATTATTTTACTAAGTCTATCATTTTTATCAATTTACTTTCTCTCCAACCACCATCACCTTATCTTAGGTCACCCGCTCCCCATCTTCTCCAATCAATACCTCCGGCAATCATCAACTCCGGCGACTTTTTTTTTTTTATTTTTTTTTACGCCGGCGACCTCTCCGGCAACCAAACAACTGAGAACTTAACTTATCAGTAAGTTCTCAGTCGTCAACTAAACTACTAAGAACACGATTAACTCCGGCAACCACCAACTCCGGCGATCTCTCCGGTGACCAAACAACTGAGAACTTAACTTATATCAACCCCGGCAACCACCAACTCCGGCGACCTCTCCGGCGACCAAACAACTGAGAACTTACTTATCAGTAAGTTCTCAGTTGTCAACTAAACTACTAATAACATAATTAACTCCGGCGACCACCAACTCCGGCGACCTATCCGACGACCAAACAACTGAGAACTTAACTTATCAATAAGTTCTCAGTTGTCAACTAAAATACTAAAAACACGATCAACTACAGCGATCACCAACTCCGGCAACCAAACAACTGAGAACTATCAGTAGTTCTCAGTTGTCAACTAGATTACTAAAAACACGATCAACTCTGGCGACCACCAACTCCGGTGACCTTTCCGGCGACCAAACAACTGAAAACTTAACTTATCAGTAAGTTCTCAGTTGTCTCTACTAAGAACACGATCAACTCCGGCGATCACCAACTACGGCGACCAAACAACTGAAAACTTATCAGTAAGTTCTCAGTTGTCAACTAAACTACTAAGAACACGATTAACTCCGGCGATCACCAACTCCGGCAACCTCTCCGACGAACAAACAACTGAGAACTTAATTTATCAGTAAGTTCTCAATTGTCAACTAAACTAATAAGAACACGGTCAACTCCGACGATCACCAACTCCGGCAACTAAACAATTGAGAACTTATCAGTAAATTTTGTCAACTAAACTACTAAAAACACGATCAACTTCGACGACCTCTGCGGCGACCAAACAACTGAGAACTTAAATTATCAGTAAATTCTCAGTTGTCAACTAAAATACTAAAAACACGATTAAATCCGGCGAACACCAACTCCGGCGACCAAACAATTAATAACTTAATTTATCAGTAAGTTCTCACTCTTTCTATTCAATTTCAAAAATTTAGTTTTACAATAATATAATAAACTATAAAAAAAAATGAAAATAATGTTTTCAATGATATTTTTGTCAGATAATTATGTAAATGAAAGAAAAAGAAATAACATAAAAATAAAATTATAATTATGTAAAAAGAACAAGTGTGGAGATTATTAATTAAATTAATGCGACACTTTACAAAAGAAAAGATATGAAAAGGACTACTAGTACTTTATCTTGCCCATATCTCGCTCTGGGTAAAAAATCCAACACCAAAAGTACTAAAAAATCCAACAGCTTCAGCGATGCTCAGATTCACGCAAGGCCAAGCTCAGATTCCGGTGAGGTAATTCAGTTTTCTGCTTAGATTCCAGTGAGGGAAAAACTTACAGAGGAGGCCCAAGATATGAAGAAGTTGCCAGAATAGGACGACCGGAGATAATGCTGATGGAGACGCCGGAGATGGAGGGCTTAGAGCAAATCGGCAACGATGTCCTTGCAAGAGGACAGTTGCTGCTGGAATATCACAGGGAGATAGAGGAAACGGCGGTGGAAAAGAGGTAGATCGTCGGAGGAGAGTTCTCTGGAGTTGCAGATCTGGCCGGTGTGGTGAGGTCGCCGGAGTAACAGGTCGCCAGAGTAGAAGAGGTGGACAGTCGTTGGATTAAAGATCACAGGAGTTGGGGGTGACGTTCGCCGGAAGTGGAGGAGGAGAGGGGTTCGCCGGAATTATGGTGACGGGAGAGATGGAGTAGATAGAGAGAAAAACTTAGAGAGAGAAAGTGTGTGGGTGAGAGAGTGTGTGTGACGTGGGAATGGAAGGGGAGGGGTGCAGATATTTCATTTTAAGATATTATAAATGTCAAAAACTTGTAAAAAACGCGTTTTTTGTGTGTTTAACAAAAAACGTGTTTTTATTCCGAACAACCCAATCTCTCTCTGCTCGCAAACCCAATCTCTCTCTGCTCGCAAACCCAATCTCTCTCTCTCTGCTCGCAGTCTCTCTCTCTCACGCTAAACGCAAATTCTTCACCGGTCTTTCTCGGTCGGAATCCCGACAAGCTCAATCAATGAGGTATCGGATTCAATTACGGCCAAATTCAGGAAAACCCAGATCAAGACTGTCGTCGTTGATTTCTCCGGTAACTTGGATGAAGGTGTTGAGAGGATTAAGGAAGTAATTGATGGGTTGGATGTTGGGGTTTTGATTAATAATGTTGGGGTTTCGTATCTGTATGCGAGGTTTTTTCATGAAGTCGATGAAAAATTGTTGGCGGATTTGATTAAGATTAATGTTGAAGGGACTACGAAAGTTACTCAGGTGGTAGACGGTGTTGCCCGGAATGATTCAGATGAAGAAAGGGCAGCTGAATTTGAACAAAGGGATCTTCAGAAACTCAATTTCATTCATACACAGTACACAGACTCTTGTTGCAGTTTCTGATAACATGCCTGCTTATTAAATTTTCTTTTTTCAATGTTTGTTTTTTTGAGTGCCAGTTATAGTGTAAACTAATGTCAGTGTTTGTTTTTTTGAGTGCCAGTTCATGTATTTAGGAGTGCCAGTGCGAAGGGTTTGCTGGGGGATTTGATGTGCCAGTTCTAGTTTATACTAATGTCAGTGTTTGTTTTTTTGAGTGGCAGTTCATGTTTTTTGGAATGCCGGTCCATGTTTTTTTGAATGTCAGCAAAAATGATTACCAGTGTTTTTGAGTGCCAGTGTATGTGTATTTGAGTGCCAGTGTACGTGATTTTGAATGCCAGTCCATGTTTTTTTGAATGCCAGTGCTTGTGTTTTTGAGAGCCAGCAAAAATATTAGTGTAACAAAGTGCCAGTGTTAGTGTAACAGAGTGCCAGTGTGAAGAGTGCCAGTTTATGTATATAAAAGTGCCCGTATAAAAGTGTCAGTGTCAGTTTAACAAAGTGTCAGTGTCAGTTTACACTGGCACTTTGTTAAACTGGTACTGGCACTTTTTTCACTGGCACTTTGTTACATATGCACTGGCACTTTGTCACACTGACAGTTTGTTAAATAGGCACAGACATAAACGGGGGAACCATTAATTACGAAAATGCCACCGTTTGTTTTGAATAATAATGCCCGCTTTTGAAAAACACGTTTTTTCTTATCTTAAGAAAAAACTAGTTTTTTATAAGACCAACTCATTATTAATGGATTATATGGTTAATTTATTTTAAAAGTAGGATTAGGAGGTAGAATTGTTAATTTTACTAGTGAGTAATTCGTCGAAATTCGACGGGCATATTGAGGCTAATTATTCAAGGCATTTTTCTTTGTCCTTCTTTCATGCGAGATACGGTGAGCCAAATCTTGCGGTTCACTTTTCGGTGTGCAGAGTTACCTTTCATTTTTGGCCTACCATTGTCCCTCACTTACACAATTTTTTTATCAAAATTCAATCAAGTTAATAAATAAATAATATACAACGTTTATATTTAAATAAAAATGTATACTTGATTTACATAATTTCAATAAATTTCTAGTGGATTAATTATCCGACTGATAACCTCTTTCTTTTAATTAGTTATGTGTAGTGCACATGACGAATTAAACATGCAAATCTCATTTTTTTTTTTAACTTGTTTGACTAATCTCAATTAAAATATTAACGAATCGCACCTAAAAATTATCACGACCTAACTTCGTTTTGTTTAAGGTCAATGATCTAATTTAATTTAACAATTGGATTTCTTAAAATATTCTTACACAAACCAATTATCTTATGCAGAAATTTGTGTCCTAGCGTCGAAAGTTATACTCCTACTTTCTTAGAAGTGTAATTTGTCGTTGACATTCTCAATAATTCTAGTAAAAAATTGAATGAGAATGTCTTGAATTAAGTTTTTATAGTAAAAAAAATCTATCAATAAATACCTCAATTTGGAACCAAAAAGCATGGTGATGTCGGCTTGGTTCTATAAGCTTCTCATTGCTGACAAGTTATAAGTTTTGCCACTTCGAGGAATTAAGAAAATTATTGTGCAAAAATGTGCATTTGATAGCAAATGGATGAAAATCATTGTGTACTACATAACAACGTAAAAGACCTTCATTGCATGACAGGTTATTATTCAATTTACTCAGAAACAGAAAATATAATATAGCATCAAGATTTTCCTGTACCTTGGCACAAGTAGAAACTAAATTCGAGTTCAATGCAAACTATTCATGAATGAAGAAAATGTGCACAAAAAGCTAGGATGTAGAAACAAATAGCAAGTCTTCCACATCTTCTGTTGTCTCTGGGTCAATGAATGCAGATTTACCAGAAAAAATGGTAAATTTGGTTTATCAATGTTATGTTTATCAATGCCTCAATATGTAAATTTGGTTTCTTCTTGTGGGTCCTATAAGAAAAATTAGAAAAACACCAATTCTATAAAATAAGATGACTGAAGCAAAAAACTCTAACCGGAAAAAGGAATTATTCATATCAGAATCAAAGTCAATACCAATTACGACAATGATTACATACTGCTTTCGGGACAGGAACAGTGACAGAAGAGGGTGGCCTCCCAGTGGCCAAGCTGCCTTCAATCCAAGGGCAGATATCAGTTTCATCGAAATTTGACCGGAGATATCCCCTGGTGTTTACTGAGTCAATCTTTTTAAAATTACAAGAGCACAAAATATTTCCATATGTGCAAATATTTTTCTTAAATGTTTTCCTTGAAGATCCTTAATTAATGTGGCGGACCGTTATTAACTTCAATTTTTCAAAAAAACATTGTTTTTTTAAATTTGGTCAAGAATCTTTTTGTTAATTACCTTCAATTTAATGCAATACACCAAAAGATTGTATGATATACCGACATATTACTTATTTCAATGTAAAGTTAATAATTTAGTTTCTTGTCCCAGCTTGTACATATTTGAAAACTATTAAAGTTCACATTTTTATTTCAGAATAATCAAAAATAAAAAATATATCAATGAAATCACAGTCTACCAAATAAAATTTTGTTCAACAATCTCACTCAATCTACCCACGATAATGTCAACCGGGTAAGAAATAGCAATTACTGTAAGGGGTATTAAACCAACACAACCTGCTCAATTGTAAAACATAGAATCAAATGTTTGAAATAAAATGCTAATCTCTCCTTATTTCTTGCCTACATATCTAATTTCTCCTGCTTGATTCCCTTATTAACGGATAGTTGAACCTCCTCATCATTAGATATGTTGTTCAACAAACGCTTACTTAGAGTTATGGATGTCGAAGAATTGTCCCCTATAGATTTCAAGGGTGTATTCTACATAAAGATAAAGTTAAATAAAATAGTTAAATAACATGTACAATCTAAATAATAATGAAGATTATATAAAATTTATATGTCGAGTCAATTCCACAAATATTATTAGTCAAGATTGACACATTTTCATCATAACTAAAATCAAATAAAAAAAAAGGTAGTAGAAGATAAATAAATGATAATTAGAAATTTACCTCGTTATTACCATTCAAGTTGGACATATTTTCATTTACATGATTTGGTTTGGAAGCTACATCCTGCAACTTAAAACAATTAAAAGTCAAATATATAACATAATATAGATAGCTAATGTGATTGTGATGTGGTTTATACTTACATCGGAATTTATGAGTGATAAAAATTGCGTCATGATGTTGGTATTCTCTATTACTCGCTTCACTGTGAAACTTCGTTTCTCGTCGGGGGTATCTTTAGTTCTTTGGTCTACCTCAACTCTGAACAAACATTGCCTTCCAAACAAATTTTGAAAAGCTTTTGACAGTTGGTCCTCCTACATAGGAACAATATTTTTTATTATATGAAATAGTATTAGCACCTTCTATAAAAATGACAAAATTAATTAAGTACCTCTGAAATATCAGCAAGAGCTACCGCAGCGAACATCCCAAGCAAGGAAGATGCACACCCACCAAACAACATAAAGTGAGTCTCTGCTTCACTGATATCATTCATATCAGTGACCAATATTTTGATTTTGAACCTATAATGAAAAAAAATCAATTAATAGTACGCATGAAATGAGGTATTTTATATCTTCTTGATTTGTATCTAAAAAAAAGTAATCGCCTTCCTCCATATGTGTGCAATTCTTAATGTGAACTACTATGTTTTGACCCCCATCGTGCTTTTACAACAAATAACTATGTCTATAATTTTTTTTGACATGCATTGTAGTCGTCGATGCAATGAAAGCCTTAGAGCTGATAGATTGAGGTAACTTTTTGGTCAACTTGCCAAGGTAATATGTATTGTCTTACTGTTAACACATTTATATGTTTGAATTTTTTTTTATGGAAATGAATATAAAGAAGAAAAAGAGTGGTCAAGATTGAAGTTGAAAAAAAAAATTCACTCCTACACAGGTTACTACTGAGTTCATAAAAAAAAATAGATGGCTTCTTACGCTTATCCTGCAGGCTGATGTCTACTTCCAAGGTAATATGTATTGTCTTACTGTTAACATAGTTATATGTTTGAATTTTTTTTTTATAGAAATGAATAAAAAGAAGAAAAAGAGTGGTAAAGATTGAAGTTGAAAAAAAAACTCACTCCTACACAGGTTACTACCGAGTTCATAAAAAAATAGACGGCTTTTTACGCTTATCCTGCAGGCTGATGTCTACTTCCAAATTCTAAAGGGAAACCGCCGACAATTTCTCCAGACCGATTCTTCTCCTCCTACTCCTTCTTTCTTAACTTATTCTCAAACTAATTTACTGATTATTCGATATACATATGAACTTATACCTCCCCCCTTTCTCACAATTTTTGTTAGTATTTTAAAACATAAATAATTGTAATAATTATAGTATTTATAATATAGAAGATAGCTATAAAAATAATTACCTCGGAATAATGTTGTCATAGGGTGTACTGCATTTTGGGCAGTTTTTTGCGATCTTATCAAATCTCTTAGCACACTTTACATTGATGTAACCATCATAGTACCATTTAGCATGTGAGTCCACATCAGATATGGTTGCCAATATGGTGTATTCGCCAACCTAATAAAATTAATTATTTATATTAAGAGCAATTATGTGAGGTTAAATGAGCAAAAAAAAAGAGTTAAAAATTATTATATACATCTATAAATGTGAGCAAATCACCAATTGTCTTGAATTCTCCAATCCACTGATCACTATTGATATGACTACCACCATTAGTGATAGTAGATAAAGAACGGCTGTTGGATGAAAATTCAATGTCACTACGCCTGTAAAAGAATAATGATATATGAAATTTAACCAAACGATCAGAATTAGTAAAACAAATTCATAGGTTTTTGTTAGAGTTTAATCTTCATTTACTTGCTAAGAAACTCCGTTACTTCGGGAAATGATGGATTGATATGCATTTTTGATGCATGCTTTAGGGTACCAACACGAGTATTTCCTGTATAAAGATTTTAAATGTCACTAATATATAATAAGCCTTAATCATAAAAGTTATAAGATTTAAAACAAAGATTAAGTAAATATATTACCTTGAATTTTGACAACTGTACAAACTGTAAAATTAATATAACTGGGTCTTTCGCATCTTCGTGTCGTTTGTCAATATACTGTTTTAGTTTATCTCCATATGACACCCACAAGACGCAAGACATCTACATTCCACTTCCAAAATGAGATAACGTAATTATATAATAAATATAATTAAAATTGTTCACATAACTTATTATTTATCCTTTAAATAATCAAGTATATGATATATTTAAATCACATACTCATTATCAATCAGCTGAACATCCAACTTTCTAGCACCGATTTTCTGCACATAATCAAAATCTCCGAGAGGTAAAATGACCTCACCAATCACATCTAGCAAATAAAAATTCCATGTTAGTAAATATCATAATTCAGTTAAGAGTAAAAGAAAAAATGATATGCGAGGTACAAATCTCACCCACAGCAAATTCCACATTTAAAGACCCAAAAGATTCAAAAGGTGTAAACTCAAAACTATTATCCGAAATGTGGATAGATGTATCGACATTGGATACGCCAGTGACCAGACTAAAAGTCAATTTTCATTGGTGATTAAGTTTCGCTTTTTGGTTAGGTTGAATATTTTGTTCAACCGCAAATTTTGAGATCTTTAGAACTCTCCCTTGTTCAAACATATTCTTCAATTTGGGGGGCAAGCTACTTGGGACAGTAGCCTGAATTTTAGATCCCTAAACAAAATATACAATAATATTATTAAAATAATACAAGTATTAATATTATTAAATTTTAATCGTATTAAACATTAGGCAAGATACGAAAGGTAATTGATAAAAAATATTACCTCCTTATCAACTAATATCATCTCAATAGTAGAGCCGTCAAGTTGGGACGGTCCCGTCCCGCCATACAAATGGGACGGAATATTTTAGTCCCGTCCCTTTCGTCCCGTTCCCGTCGTGGGACAACATAGTTCGGTCCCGCCTATCCCGTCCCGTCCCGTATACGCTTGCTGGTGATGAGTTGGCCTTGCCTTGGCTCGGCCTTGGCCTTGCCTTGGCTCAGCCTTGGCCTTTCCTTGGCTCGACATTGGCCTTGCCTTGGCCGTGGTCTTAAACATTTTTTCCCACATGAAAGAAAAACAATAAACTATGCCTTGGGCTTTGGCTCGGGCGGCCTTGGCCTTGCCTTGGCTCGGCCTTGGCCTTAAACATTTTTTCCCACATAGAAAGAAAAACAAACTACAATATGGCATGTGGCTATATATATGAGGCCTTGGCTGGGATATCAAGCATAATTGGGTCGTGGCCTTGGCCTTGGCCGTAGCCTTGGCGCCTAGTTAACGCCTAATCCCTCCTAGTCAATGGGTCCCGCATTGTCCCGCGTCCCGCAGTAGATTTGGGATGGGACGGAGTATTTTAGTCCTGTCCCGTTTCGTCCTGTCTCGTCTAGTCCCGTTTACGTCGTGGGACTACATAATTCATCCCGTCCCATCCCGTATTCCCGAATTGATAGCTCTACTCAATAGACATTTTTTCAGATCGTTCCTTCTGCTCCCATTTGTGTAAGATACGGACGTCAATGCTACAAAGTCTAGCTCTCTTATCAATTGATTTGATAGCAATGATTCGACTTGTTGCCATATATATTATTTAATTTAAATACATGAAACCATACGTGAGGTAAATATTCAACCAGCGACATTCAATTTATCAAAATACATCAAGTGGGATATGCGTATGTGTTGTTGTTGTATATACTTTTGCAGTTTTCGGCTTTGCTATGCAGTCAAACAATGGATGACTTATTCTTGTAAAGATCAGGTTCGCATTCAGAAATTTGCTAATTGAATTGTATTTTTCTCTATTACATATTATTTAGTGTGAAAGATACTATTCTTGTTGTATATTTCTAAAACCAAGCCAACAGTTTAGCCTACGTCGTTATCAGGAATTTAAGTTCTTAGAAAACCACATTTAGGGAGAGTGTTTGCACCATTCTAAAATTTATCAGGAATGATTACCATATAAATGGGGAAAATGTTAAAATCTTAGCTAAAGGAGTACTATGGAACCATGCCAAACAGTGGAGGAGAGAAAGGACTTAGAGATTTATTATAAAGTACCGCTGATTAATCTCGAAATTCTTTCTCATATATTTGGTTTTATATGTTTCCTCTTTCAGATGCAGGCACTATATGCATCATGAAACTTGTGTTTTAGTTTATGTTATATCTACTGGGAGTAACTGATTAATCTCTTCAACGTTTTCTCATCAGTATACTCCCTCTGTCTCGAAATGATCTTCCTATTCTTTTCGTTGTCAACGTGAAGGTACTTTGAATAATAATTTTAGGTTTAGTTAATTATGATAGTGAACATTTAATTTTGTGACTGTTTTTGGATATTTATGTGCTTGATATAATCATGTTATCCTGACAAGGTAACACAACTCTCCAAAGATTGGATGTGGGATATTTATATGTGAAGAGGTACTTGGCATGAACGGGTCTCTGCAATGACATGTACCAATACTTGCAGATGTGAGGGGTTTTTGAAAATATGGAAGAAATTGCACCCTCAATGTTGCCAAGGTGGACTTTTGCAATCATTAGATAAGTTTCACCGTGGTAGGACCTTTATTTTCATACTTATAAATGTTTTTCCCCTTAACATTAACTACATTAGTAAGAAGTTTGAATTGTCAACTTCTGATATAGAGGGAGTACTAAAGTTTCAACCTCAATGTCTAAATGGGATTTCTCTAATAAGTGTCTTTTTCTTTGACAGTTGATCATCAAGTGTTAAGAAGTCGTTCAGCTTTCTGCATTAACATCAACTACTTCATCTATATGCCCCTACAAAAGGTAATCTTTTATGTTCTTCCTCGATAATCAAGGTTATATATATGCATTTCTGCCTCTAATTGTTGCAGTTTAATTGTAGGTTGTAGACTACTTGTCTCCAAAAAAGAATCTCGGTTTAATGTCTTCTCTAATTGGATCCTATGTTTTTGGTGGATCTTGAAAGCATTCTTCTCATCTGCAAACAACCGTTTATTCGTCAGAGGTACTGCTTGTAATATGCTGAGTATAGCTTAGGTCATATGTGTCCATTTGGACTTAGATATTTATTATAAAGTACCACTGATTAATCTCGAAATTCTTTCTCATATATTTGGATTTATATGTTTCCTCTTTCAGCTCCATAGTGCTCTAAATGCAGGCACTAAAAGCATCATGAAACTTGTGTTTTAGTTTATGTTATATCTTCCGGGAGTAACTGATTAATCTCTTCAACTTTTTCTCATCAGTATACTCCCTCTGTCCCGAAATGATCTTCCTACTTTTTTCGTTGTTAACGTGAAGGTACATTGAATAATAATTTTAGGTTTAGTTAATTATGACAGTGAACATTTAAAAATTGTTATTGATAGTATTTATAATTATAATGATGTCTCAATAACAAATTTTAAATTTTCATCAGGATAATTAAATTAACATAAATTTATTGATCAAAGTATATTCGAGTTAACAATGAAAAAAGTGAGAAGATCATTTCAAGACGGAGGGAGTATAACTTAGAGGAGATGTCGAGTATTCTTCTACTAAATCTGTACTGGCTTAATATTCTAGAACTCTTCTTTGACAGGCTTTAAGCATTATTAAAGAGAGCCTTACTACTTTGGTAGATATCTTGTTTGCTATCTCAGTCAATTAGAGTGAAGTGGGCATTGCTTGAAAACATGTAAGATTTCATTTAAGCCATTATTGAAGTCCCTTGCTAAATCTATATCGATGAATAACATCTCTACATGTTTTTGTAACAGATTGATCACTATCGTCTTGATTTCCTTCTCTTTCCTCCCTTACCATATCTATGCTAATCGAACATAATTTCATTTATACAAGGTTCGATTGGATTAGATGAAGATATTTTGTTAGCTACTTTAGGAATAAATATCATGAAATTGAAGCATGTGGTACAATATTAGCCCAAGGATGCAACAGTGAGCAACAACATTAGAACTTAATGTGTGATAATACATCCTAAAAATGATGTGAAGAAAAGGGGAAAATGAAGAAATATTACTTCCTGAAGTATTAACGATTTAATCTGTATGAAGGAAACAGAGGAAAGAGAGACCGAGGAAAAGGTCGTACAATAAGCAAAATTGAGGTGAAAATATGAACTCAGAGAATTACCTTGGATCAGTCGGCCGGAAAGAAGATAGAAGTAGAGGGCGAGGAAAAAAAGAGGCGATGACAGAGTTATATTGGCAAATGTAAATTAAGGAAATAAATTTCAACAGGATAATTTCGAATATTCAAAATGATTTACTTGAGTTATCAAATCACAATTTGATAATGGTCCGTCTATTTTTTTTAAATATTATATTCACACATTTTTACACTGACCGGTGTTATGGATATTTAGTAGGAGCTGAATATTAAAATTAATTGTTTTAGAGGATTTTAGAATGTTTGTATGGAATATTATCATATAACCTGATCTTTAGTTAGAAGATAAGACTTACTGGAATGTTGATAACGTTCACAAATTAATAATATAATTTACACATGAGTTTTAATTAATCTGAATGTCTTTAATAGTAGATGAGTAAATCAAATAACAAAAAAGAAATGTTAAAAGAATTTGTTGAAGAAATAGAGAGAAGGGAAAAAAATCTGATTTTAAAATAAGGATATTGGTATCATAAACGGGAATCAATAAGTTTGTTGCAAACTTGCAATTCACTTTTCTCTTTGAATCGAAAGATTATTATTTAACTATCTCTAAAATTTATGTTAATATGCAAAGTTATTTTTTTGAAATAAAAAAATTAAGAATGTCATTATCTCTTGTGCAACCTGACATCTGACGATGACGAAGAATGTCACTGAGGTTTTTTTTTTTTTTTGAAATGGAATTACACAGAGTTGTGCAACATGTCATTTTGTTCGTTTAATTACACATAAGAAAAGGAGTTAAAGATTTTTATTAATATATAAATTATATCTCCACAACTAATTAAATCAATCAAATTCTAAATGAGATTGAATTCTAATTTTGAAATTTGGATTAACAATTAAAATTTCATTCATTTCCTTAACTGAATCTAATCTCCCAATGAGATTAAATTAAAATTTCAAATAATAGTAAATTTAAATCAACTATTAAAATTATGATCTGATCTTGACTTGCTTGAGCCTATGGGAAACCGCCACGTGAAATTCCACATCATAAAGCCACGTGGCAAGCTGTAAGCATTGGATTTTCTTCTGCTTTAATATTATATATAGATTTGCCTTATTAAAAAACTTTTTAAATTTTAAGATTAGATCAATTTATGATACCCGAATTTAACTTGTCATAGCACTGTTGCTCAAAATTTTAAAAAATCTATTCCTGTAATTTTAATACTCCACTAACTGAATTTCATGGACTTCTTTCACAAAAAAAAAAAAAAAAAAAAAAAAAAAAATAAAAACTGAATTTCATGGACTTAGTCAAACAATTGAAAATGTAAACGTTTTTTTTTAAGGAAATATAACCCATTTGATAAATATGTAAGATTTGAATTAAATCTAATCTAATTTGATAATATTAATAATTGAATTCTAATTTCAAATTATTTTACAATATTTTTCTTAGTTTATACACGATATTTTTGTCATGTTCAGCCAATTTGTTTCCATATACTCTATTATTTTTTATAAAGAAAACATACTATATATATATACTTGAGTTATATAAGGATTAAAAAAAATAATATAAGGAAACTATATGAAAATAACTCAATGAGTAAACCATACTATATATATACTTGATTTATTATCGAAATTTAAGACTAATTAAGGATAATTAATCTTTTTTAAAGGACTAAATGAATCTTATTAATTGTCGAAATTTAAGGCTAATTATTTTAAAAAAACTTATTGGATTTATTTTAATGTATAAGTTTAATTAATAATTAATTTCATTTAAATAAACAAAAACAATATGTTAGATTTATATACAACAATAAAAAAGTAAGATGATAATTTTGATATAAAACATTTAAATAAACTTATTGGATTTATTTTAATGTATAAGTTTAATTAATATTTAATTTCATTTAAATAAACGAAAACATTATGTTAGGTTTATATACAACAATAAAAAAGAGAGACGATAATTTTGATATAAAACATTTAAATAAACTTATTGGATTTATTTCATTTAAATAAACTAATTGGGGAATTTAATTTTCAAATGACTAAAACACAAATGAATTAAAAGGACTAAAACACAAATAATTGTTATTTATTGACCAAAAAAAGGCTGATTTATTGGCAAAAATAGATGAAATTTAAGGACCAAAATGCAAAATATCGGCGAATAAGAGATTGACACGTGGCGAGCTGTGGAGCTTGGAATTTCTTCTGCTTTAATATTATATATGGTTGTCTTAAGATTAAGATGTAGTTTTGATTATATTGAGGGATTATGACGTAATTTTTTCTAAAGAAAAAGAAGAAGAATGAATGTAAATAAAGTTTTTACAAAAATACAAAAGAATGATGAAAAATGAAAATATTTAAATCCGGATAAAAATGCAATATTTTCGATTTTAATTTCATTCCAGATTTGAAAAGAATGAACATAAAAAAATAGTAAAGAATGAAAATAGTCTGAAAAGAATGAAAAATAAACTATTATCTATATAGTCTATCTTTGTTCAAGTAAAAAATAATAATTTAAATGTCATCAGGGTTAAATGTATATTGATTTTTTTTTTTGAAAATGCTAAGAGTATATTAACTAAGAAATATTTAAATGTATATTGATTTTTTTTTGGCAACCTCTAAATTCGTATCACACCTAAAAAATGTTTGATATTATTTGATAAAAATAGGATATTGTGTTACATACGATAAGCCCTCTCTTTCCCGTCTCAAAGAAATTGGGTATTTGATTACTTTGTTTAAAAAGTGTGAAGTAATGGTTCTATGCTTTTTGGCACATAAAAATGTTGTACTGTTGTTGACTTATGTTATTCTTATTAGTAACATTGAAACTGAAAGTTTATTTTATATGGAATATATTTATAAATTTGTCTAATTTCTCGGCCCCGCTTAGCCCCATAGGCGCTAAACCCGACTCCACCTGCTAGCATCCGCCTATAAATTTTTAGAACCTTGGGTGGAGAAGATGAAGTGGGAAGGTAGGAAGAAATCTAGGTTTGTTAGTGGTATTATTAATTTGGGAATAATAATCATTAATTAAGATTTACATTAATTAATTGAAGTAATTAAAATCACTTGTCCACAAATTACATGAGAATCTCATAGTCTTAGGCTCCGTTTATTTTGGGGAAAATGTTTTTCGAAAAATATTTTCTCAATTTCTCGGTATTTGATAACCATCGGAAAATAAAGTCAACAAAAAAAAAATTCCAATCAATGGAAAATAGGTTTATTTCATAAAGAAAATAACTTCTGAATTTCTCCTTCTCAAAACATTTTTCGAAAAATGTTTCTTAACACCATCACCCTCAAACCTCACCACCACCACCCACACCTCCCAACCACCACCACCACCACTACACCCCCCCACCGTCAATTTTTTTTTTGCTCATATTAAAATTATTTTTTTACAATTTTCCTGCCGCCCCTCCAACTAGCCCCCCCCCCACTCCTACCCCCGTCAAAAAAATGCTCATATTAAAACTATTTTTTTTAATAACTCTCTTGTCATCCCTCCAACCACCCCCTCCCCTCCGTCAATATTTTTTTCACATATTAATTTTTTATAAACTCTCATGCCGCCCCTCTAACCCCCAAATTTTTTTTGCTCATATTAATTTTTTTATTAAATCTCATGCCGCCCCTCCAACCCCTCCGCCCCCACGCCACACCTCCCTCCCCCCCCTCCCCGTCAAATTTATTTTTGCTCATATTATTATTTTTATCAACTCTCTTGCCGCCCCCGCCCCCTCCACCCCACCCCACCCCACCCACCCCCACCTGTCAAAAAAAAAATAATTTTACTTTTATTAAAATTATTTTTTTGACAACTCCCCTGCCGCATCTCCGCCCCAAACCACCCACCACCCAACATCCCCTTAACCTCCCACCACCCAACATCCCCTTAACCTCCCACCACCCCACCCACCCCCATCAATTTTTTTAAACTCATATTAAAATTATTTTTAATAACTCTCCTGAACGCCCCTCCTACGTCCTCGACCCTCCCGTTAATTTTTTTTTTCATTTAAAATTATTTGTTAACAACTCTCCCAACCATCCCCACTCCACACCCTATCCTACCCATCCCTCAATCACTCACCAACCCACCCCAACCCCCTACCTTCAGTCTACCTACCTACCCCCATTTTCACTACTCTACCTTATCATAGTTCTAACCCCTACCTCACCCTCTCCCCACCACCTACCCTACCCCTATCCATCCACCAACCCTACCTACCCCATTTTGTGTTTTCATCAAAAAATGTTATTCTTAGATTTACCAAGCACATGAAAATGTTTTCTGAAAAATATTTTCCTTAGATTTACCAAACAACCGAATGTCATTTTCCGAAAAATATTTTCATTTTCTAGAAAATGTTTTCCAGAAATCATTTTCCGAAAAATATTTTCCCCCGAACAAACGGAGCCTTAATGTGTGTCTGTGAGCATACATTAGAAAAATCCTTAATTCTATTCCTACGTTAACTAGGACATTCTTATATGTTATTACTAGTGAGTAACCCGTCGATACTCGACGGGGCATCACAAAGTTAATTAATTAAAATAAAAAACAGAAGAAAACTATATCGTTGTTGCGAGAAAACAATTGGATTTGATATTTGAACACACTTTTAAACTACGAAACTTACCCTTTACAACAAGATCATCTTCCATCCCTCCAAAGATCAAGAACGCATCCTTAGTCCTTCTAAAGTACTTAAGGATCGTCTTAACTGCCATCCAATGGTTTTTACCAGGATCAGATTGATATCTACTCATCGTGCTTAAAGCATATGAGACATCAGGTCTAGTACAAATCATGGCATACATGATAGATCCAATTGCCGAAACATATGGAATCTCATTCATTCTCTTTCGCTCAGTTGTCTTAGGACACTGAGTCTTGCTAAGAGTAACACCATGACTCATTGGCAAGTTTCCTTTCTTAGAATTTTCCATCTTAAATCTTCTAAGAACTTTGTCAATGTAAGTACTTTGACTCAAAAACCAATCATCCTTTTAGATCTATCTCTATAGATATTGATGCCAAGCAGGGGCGGATCTACCCTTTGGGGTTGGGGGTCAGTTGACCCCCTAAGTTTTCCATTTTTTTCATTTTCCACCCATTTTCACCCTTGAAATGTTCTGGACTTCATACCTTGACCCCCCTAGAAAAATTCAAATGAACCCCCTCGAATGTTACTTTGGACATCTACACACACACACACACATATGTATAAATATATTTCACAAGGACTAAAATGCAAAGCATTTCACAAGGACTAAAATGCAAAACACTTCACAAGGACTAAAATGCAAGACACCAAAACGTAACTTTCTCTCTCTCTTTGGGCATTCCGCAAGTTAGAAGGAGAAGACGCTAGTCACGATTTGCTTTCAAATTCAATCTGTTCATCCTCTCTCTACTCAACAAGGTATGTCAATTTCCCTTATCATCAGTTCATTTATCTATTTAATTTAAGTTTTTTATTCAAATGTTTTATTGTTTAAATCTGTTGATTGCAGTGTTATTTTGAATATTATTGCTTTTTACCCAATTTCTTAATCTTGTTTGGTTTTTTTCTGAATTATTTGATTTAAGCTTATTTGAAGTTGAAAAATAGTTTTCACTTAGTGCTACTAAACCCTTTAAATCCAGTTTTGTAAAGTGTTTTTAGGGCTAAATCTTAAAAAAATCTTAATGATTTAAGTGGTTTTCTGTGTAGATCTGTTGATTTAAGTGTTAATTTATCTATGTTTTAGCTCGATTTCTAGATCTTGTTCCTAGTACTTTTATTTATGGCCGATGGCCTTGTTGGTGTGTTTGTAGTTGATGACCTTGTTGGTGTGTTTCTTTACTGCCGATGACCTTATCGGTGTGTTTCAAAATTTGAACGATAATAAAAAAATAGGCTTTTATGTTTTGTTTTGCTTTATTCTCTTTAATGTATTTTTTTTTTTTAGTTATGAAATATTTTGACCCCCCTGACCTTAAATCCTAGATCCGCCACTGATGCCAAGAATGTAGGCGGCTTCACCCATATCTTTCATTGAGAAACACTTCCCTAACCAAGACTTGAAAGTCTGAAGTGTAGGAATGTCGTTTCCAATAAGTAAGATATCATCGACATATAATATTAGAAATAGTACTACACTTCCACTGATTTTCTTGTATACACATGGTTCATATTCGTTCTTGATGAAGCCAAACTCTTTGATCGATTCATCAAAACGAAGATTTCAACTCCTAGAAGCTTGCTTCAACCCATATATGGATCTTTGCAACTTGCATACTTTATTAAAATTTCGTGGATCGACAAACCCTTCAGGTTGTGTCATGTACACATCCTCAAGTAGCTTTCCATTTAGGAAAGCCGTTTTGACATCCATTTGCCATATATCATAGTCGTAATATGCGACTATGTCAATTAAAATTCTAATTAACTTAAGCATTGCAACTGGAAAAAAGGTTTCATCATAGTCTATACCATGAATTTGCCTATATCCTTTTGCTACAAGCCTAGAATTGTAAGTATGCACCTTCCCATCCATGTCGGTCTTCTTTGCATCCTATAGTTTTTACACCTTCAGGTGGATCAATCAAGTTCCAAACTTGATTATCATGCATGGATTGTATTTCGGATTCCATGGCTCCTAGCCATTTTTTCGAATCAGGAATGGACATCGCCTCTTGATGGAAGTAGGCTCGTCATTCTCAATGACTTCCACTTCATTACTTTACGATACGAGAAATCCATATCTCTCGGGTTCGGATCGTAATCCGACTACGAAGGACTTGTTGAATGTGCGCTCGCCGAAAAATAAAAATAGGAGTCGCCACGCCGTTTTTAAGGAAACATTGAAAACCTTTTGAAAGAGAAAATAGGTTCGGGGGGTCAAGTTACGTGTTGGAAAGAACCGAGAGTTCACCCAACACGCCTCGTCCGTAGACAAGTCTTTCTATTGTTCAACATTTGAAACATCCAAATGTGTGTGTGAAATGTGTATGACAAGATATGTATAAAATGCACATTAATGCTTCATTTTATTGCTTAACAAAGGGGAATACAACTTGTGAACCTTTTACTGTGGGAGGCCACATCCCACTTTACAACGAGGAAGAACAGGACTTACAACTGAAATTGAACCTGCTGCAGAGGACTCATTGTGTCGCGTGACACAACAAAGCACTCTGCAGAGGTTTTACAAAACTCAAACTGCAGCAACACCAAATGAACAAAATACCACATTACAGCATAAAATGAACAAATTCAACAGCAAGCAAACCAGAGGAAACGGATTACAACTGAAATAATAGTTTCTGCATAGGCTTAGTTATGTCGCGCTATACAGATCGATGAGATCCGTTGTGTCGCGTGACATAACGTTGCCGTTTGCGAGATACTTTACAATTTGAGCAATGCATCCAACAAAGAAGCAATTCAGATTAAACCAATACACCAATTCAAAACAGATAACCAAGGATCAACAAGGATTGACCAAAGGAGTATGGATATGGAGGGATCTACCCTCCTTTGACAATCAAGCAATGAATAGAATCCAACAATTAAACAGAGAGATGGCAGTTGGGACTTGATAATTGGAGGCGAATGGAGCCCAATTATCAAGTCCGGGAACAGTAATTGCAATGAAGCAAACAAACGGCAAAATACGAGATAGAGATGGGGGAAGTTGTTGGGGTGTTAACCTAACAGTTTATTTAATATTCGCAAGCGCACGGGCTATTGTAATATAGCGGGTGCAAGTACGGGTCGATCCCACAGGGACAGGATTTATTTTGGAAATATTTTTGTCTTTAGAATTATAGAAAAGATTGGGGGGGAGTTAAAGTTTGATTTTGAAAATAAAAAGAACATAAACCGAAAATACTTTAATAAAATTCTTATAAAACGAAGCATTCTTGGGATTGGAAATCATATACATAACATTGCTCATCGAATTGTCATTGTCTTAGAAATATAGGTTTTCATTTAAATCAAGGATGGTATGTTAAGCCTACGCTACTTCGGGTTAAGACAGTAGCGTTTGTATTCTTCACTAATTATGTCCTAACTGTTTGAGATTTCCATTTATGTTACCCCCGCCCTGTCACAAACGGGCATTCCGGCTTATCTCTAGCTGACCATAATTAGTAAGAATCCATTAAGAACGAGAGTCAACTGTAGACACCCCATTCTGAACACGTCGGATCATATTTATACCACTCTGAGTCTCGCTTTGAGTCAAGAAGTAGAAATCCACCATTTCGTCATGTTTCGTTAAGTTTTGACTAACAACCGTTAGTTTGGGACTAAACTGCATACGAGATAACGAGGAAAGGATGGAATTGTCCACAGAAGCAATATCTCGCCACGAGATGGCGTGTCTCGCGCGAGATATCCTCCCTCTGCAGCATGCAGAAGGCAATTTCCTCATCGATTTCAACCTCTTTTCGGGATAAAACTTCATCCATTCGGCCAACCAATAGAATTTGGAGTCTGGAACCATCTTGAAGTGTTTGATCTCATCTTCAACACTTCCCCAAACCCTATAAATACCTGGTGACTTCCAAGGTTGAAGGGGGAGGAGGACAAAGTCAGGAATTTCACAACACACACATATTTTGTTGTTTTCTTTCCCTGAAAGAATCCTACGAAATCACCCTAAAAATCACCTCAAAGTTTGTTTGTCAACCTTGTTGATAAACAAACATCAAGATCCAAGTCAAAGACGGAGGCGAAGCTCTGTCCGTATCGAGACTCGATTCTAAACTTGAGTTGAAACTCTGCCCAAATCACCTCACGCAAGGTAACCCCTAAATCCCTTTCTAATTGATTGTTAGAGTGGTATAAATCTATTGAATCTAGGATCGGCCTAGAGCCTCTCCTAATCATGGAGACGGTCTCGAAGCAATCAATCCTACATTTCGTTTAACCCTGTTAAATGGATCTTTTATTGTTTAAAATCCTTTTCTTCTTCCTTTTTGAAAACCTCTCTTTTCTTTAGCTAGACCGATCTCCGGATTGGGTGGAATGGATGCTCCTTGACCTACCCATTCCATAACCTAAGCCCCGAACCCAAATCTCTTTTAAAATGGTTTTTCTATGTTCTCCAAACGAATAATATAGGTGGCGACTCAAAAAGATAAAATTCTTCTCACAACGCTACAGTGGCGACTTCGCTGGGGATTTAAAATTAAGAGGCTTAAACTTGCGTCAAAATTAAAAGAGAGGTTTTCAAAAAAAATATTGTAAATTCGATTTTCTGCTCTCAGATGAGGCATATCTCGCACGAGATATCATATCTCGCGCGAGATATGGCCTCGGCAATCTGGTTGTTTTCTGGTTTCTCCCGTTTATCTCATAGTCCAATACGAGAGTTGAACATGCAAGGGGGATCCCAGAATTCATTATCTGCAGAGTTCCCGCATCTTAAGGCCTCCCTTAAGATGTAAAACTCGAATCTCTATGTCATTTAAATAATTGATTATTATTTATAAACTGCGTGCGATTGGGTTTTATTTAATTAAAGTCCGGTCCATTGGGGATTCGAGAGTTGTAAATTAATTTATTTATCTCTCTTTATCTCTCTTTATGTGAAACTACGACGGCCTGAGTCTTCCTAAATTGGGAGAAACGTAGGCAACCACTTGGTGCGGCCACTATCTGTTTTTCTTTTGTTTTTTTTTTTAAAAAAATCTCTATTTTATCTATCACCTAGATTGACTATCACACACGCGCACTCATATTATAACTGTCATTGCACTGCATACCCTCTATAAACCCGGGACCCACACTAAGGACGGATGACGGTAACCACCTAGTCGCCGGTCTCTCCGAAGTTGGACAATCCCACTCCGCGTATTCAATCCACTTAGATTGTCATATCGCGGGGAGCCTAGCCTTCCAGCCCTGCATCGCCACATTTTCATGTAGATTGACTTTTTAGGATCACTCCGTGACCGGTCGGTTTTGACTTGGTGATCTTTACTTGTTTTTGACCAAAACAAAGCCATGTAAAATTGACAATGAAGAAGGACTCGGAAAAGTCCCTTCGAAAAAAGTCCCTTCGGAAAAAGTCCCTTCGGAATGACCCTTTCAGATGTCCCTTCAAAAAAAAATACATATACATATAATCCTTCGAAAAACGATCTTATATGGCTTTGTTTTACAAAAATTGGATTGATTACTTAGTCGTTAGGTTCTGATAAAGGCCTTAGAAACCCCTCAAAACGGACTTTCCGTTCCGACCAAAATTTAGGTCTAAATAAAAATCGACTTTCCGTGTGATTATCTCGCGCGGGATTACATATCTCGCGCGGGATTACATATCTCACGCGGGATTACATATCTCACGCGGGATAATGCTTCTGTTTGCTGAAACTGAGCCTGAGCCATTTAAGCCTGCTTCCGACTCGTTGGGGCTAGATTTGATCCTGATATCGTCTCTGCATCTATTCTGTCAGTTTTCCGAAGCTACTCAACTTCAAGACTCCCAACACAATGTCTGACATCGACAACATTCCGGGTAATGAGACTCTGTCCGAAAACAACCACAAACTTCTGGAAGAAGCCAATGATCGCCTAGAAGTGCAAGCTTCCCAAATCCACACTCTCATGGAAGAAATTCAAGAGCTTAGGGCAGCACTAGCCAACAAAGAAAAGAAGAAGAAAAATGATTCTTCCTCTGGAGAAGAAGAGTCATACACCAAAAAGGCCAAGGGTCGCCGCCAAAGCAAAAGCAAGAAAAAGAAGTACGAGTCTAGCTCGTCATCTTCCTCATCTGACAATGAAAGCTACACATCCAAGAAGGAAAGCAAAGGGGAGATCAAGAATGAACCCCTTACCATGGTCATGTTAGAAAAGAAACTTGCATCCCTCGATGTGAGTAAGGGAGCCTCGCTCTCTATTGATTACGATACCCTTCGTCAGTCCATGTCAAAGCTTCCTAGAAAGTACAAAATACCCGAAATTGCAAAGTTCAATGGCACCACCTGTCCCAAATCACATTTGGAGACCTACTCTTGGGCCATGCTACCTATGGGTGTTGATGACAACCTGTTAGCCCAATGATTTCCCCAAACTCTCGGTGGTGCCGCTAGGGATTGGTATATGACCCTTCCACTCTCTACAAGACTCGTCTGGCCACTCGCTAGTTGTACTTTCCAAAAGCAATATGAAGACAACTCCACTTATCGCACCACTAGAAGGGATCTTGAGCAAACCAAGCAGCTTCCGAACGAATCCTTCACAGGTTTTGTCAAGAGGTGGAGAACCAAACTAACTGAAATCTTTGATAGGCCCAGCCTAGACGAGCAAATTCACATCCTCATACAATGCCTTAGGGAGGAGTATCAAGACAAGCTAGCCGGCAACTATTTTCCTAGCTTCGCCGAACTTCACAAGTCGGGCATACGGTTAGATGACCTCATGAAACAGAAAAGGGAAGCCAAGAAAGAAAGTGGATTCCGTTACAACAAGAGCTCTTCTTCCTCTTCCAATCCCAAGGATACCTCTGTCAATGCCATTGTCTTCAATCATCCCGGAAATGGTAAGTACTCTGCGGTACCTCCACCACAAAAGAAGAAGAAAGATAGACATTATGACAAGCTTGAAGGAATCACCCAAGAAGAACTCTTCAAAGTGCTTGTCAAGAACGGGAAAATCAAACCAAGAGAAGGTGGACCTCCGAAGAAAGATCTTCCTGCCAACCATGCTCATCATCTCTTCTGCAAGTATCACAACTTCACCGGTCACGACACCAACTCCTGCTTCCACTTGAAAGACGTCATACAAGATTTGTTTGATGATAAAGAAATAGGGTTACCTAATGTTGTCACTAATCCTTTGCCAAACAATGAGGTCAATCTAATAGAGATAGAAAGTAGCTTCGAGGACCCTACTCGTCTAGCCACAATTGTGGACGAGAGCCCTCTTGAATTTAATGAATCTTCTTTCTGTTATATGATGTCTTGGGAGGAAATCTTAGAACAAAAGGGAAAAGGGTCTAAGACAGTTAATCTACTCACACGATCCGGTCGTGTGATCACCAACAAAGACCCAAGGGATGAAAATCCTCCTAAACAATCCAAAGCCTCATCGCCAAGCGAACCAGAGGACCCTCTCTTAACTCAGTTAAAGAAAACACAAGCAAACATCTCAGTTTGGGATCTCATAAGAGCATCTCACAAGCACCGTGAGATGTTGAAAAAGGCATTGGCTCAAATGACCATTTCCTCGGAAGCAACACCCGAAGAGCTCACTCAAATGATTGGCCAAGTACAATTTGGCAACGTCATCACTTTTACTGACTTGGACCTACCGTCCTATGGGAACAATCATCATAAGGCCCTCTACATAACTGCCAAGGTGAATGGATACCGAATGCCATGCATTTTGGTCGACAATGGTTCTGCAATCAATGTCCTCCCAAAGAAAGCCTTATCATCATTAGGCCTCACTCACAAAGACCTCAAGCCATCCGGGCATACAGTAAGGGGATATGATTGTACCTCTAGAACTGCTTTGGGATCAGTTGTGATACCTGTAGAAATGGGGCAAGTCACAATGACCATCGAATTTCAAGTCATCGACATTCTGGCATCCTTCAACTTGCTGCTTGGTCGCCCTTGGCTACACGACATAGGGGGTGTGCCCTCCTCCCTGCACCAATGCATCAAGTTCAGACACAACAATACGATAGTCACCATACACGGAGAGATGGTTACTGCTAGTCCTAACCTCTAAGTACAACATAGCACTTCTGATTTCCTGTTCAGTGGCTTTGAGATCGAGAAAGAAAGCACCGTGAATGTCATAGAAACTTGCAACGAAAATGACTACTCCAAGGCACTTTGGTTTTCTGGAAGCCTTCCTGTCTGGAGAATGATGCTAGCAAAAGGGTACTTTCCTGGATTGGGGCTCGGAAAGCACTTACAAGGAATAACAGAACCACCACTGGTTCCCCCACTTCACACAAAGCATGGCCTAGGATACGTCACTTCCATCCACGATGGGGATGACGAAGAAGAGTGGGGCTTCACTCAAATCAAGTGGGAAGGAACCACATACAAAGGCTACGATGACCCAAAGGCCAAGAATTACAACCTCGAGCCATATCGAAAGACACTCAATGGCTACTTCGTTCGAGAAGGGGAAAGTATTCCCTACTTTATCTTTTCAGAACCATGGACTGATGATAAAGGAAAGCGTCAATCGGGCTTTGAAATCTTCGGCGGATCGCGATGCTTCTCCGGATGAAACAGAACCCGTCCCACTAATCCCTAATGATTTGTGGGGCACGAAGAAAGCGAGAAATGAAAAGTGAATGGGACTTTGTGTTGGGAGAAGACATGCTGCGACAGTTCCAAGACCTGTGCCGGTTAGAAGACGGCCTGGATCCATGCAATCTCGAGGGGACGCTCCAACTACTGATTACACAAGACTAATACAGAAATGTGATGAGCCAATTCTAAACTGGCACGTCACCGGAGGACCAGTTGTTGATGAAGACTTCATGATCAAAGAGCTTGGTTGCACTCTCCATCCCCGCAGGAAGATAGGCCCTGTAACTTTCATATTAGAAGCAGGCTCCACCTCCGATGAACTCACTCAAGAGGAAATCGAGGCGGTGGCCGAACATGTATTCCCTTACTTCCTTAATGAAAACTTTGATCTTTTCGAGTACCCTGAGATTGCTAACATCGTGAATGATGAATTAACTAATAATAATCAATATAACGAACACGTTAATAATGAATCATACGATGAGATAGATCAAGAAAACGAACAAATCTTAAAAGAATTAGCTAAGCAAGTAGGTCGTTGTGGAAAGAATGGCTCTGTTGACGACGAGGAAATGCAAACGGTTAATCTTGGGACAACGGAAGACCCCAGAGAAACAAAGATCGGCAGCTTCTTCAAGGGGGAAGACAGAGAAACCTTGACGCAGCTCCTCAGAGAATATGTCGACGTCTTCGCTTGGTCCTACAAGGATATGTCTGGGTTGAATCAGTCAGTTGTAGAACACAAGATATCGCTGCTACCCAATGCCAAGCCAGTCAAACAGAAACTACTCAGAATCAAGCCGGAATGGTCAATGCAAGTGAAAGAGGAAATCATGAAACTCTTGAAGGTAGGGTTTATCAAAGTGATCGAATATCCGAAATGGCTAGCAAACACGGTACAGGTAGCCAAGTCGAACGGAAAAATACGAGTCTGTGTCGATTTCAGAGACTTGAATAAGGCATCCCCTAAAGATGACTTCCCGCTACCAAACATAGACATGTTGGTCGACGCCACAGCCGCATACGAGGTCCGCTCATTCGTCGACGGTTTCGCAGGGTATAACCAAATCCTCATGGCAGAGGAGGATCAACACAAAACAGCATTCACCACACCTTGGGGAACATTCTACTACACGGTCATGCCGTTTGGTCTCAAGAACGCAGGGGCTACTTATCAAAGGGCAGTTATGACACTATTCCACGACATGATCCACAAAGAAATAGAGGTATACGTGGACGACATGATTATTCACTCAAAGGGGACAGATGGTCAGCACTTCAGAGATCTCAGAAAATTCTTCAATCGACTGAGACAGCACAGGATGAGGCTCAACCCCGCCAAATGCTCATTCGGAGTGGTCAAAGGAAAAGTCTTAGGGTACATGGTCACAGAGCGTGGCATAGAAGCAGACCCCGCCAAGATAAGGGCTATCATTTACATGACTCCACCCAGAACACAGAAAGAAGTAAAGGGATTCATGGGCAGACTTCAATATATCAGTCGATTCATCAATCAACTGACTACAATGTGCGATCCCATCTTCAAGCTACTTAAGAAAAATGCACCTCAAGAGTGGACCGAAGAATGTCAAGAAGCATTCGAGGAAGTTAAGCACTACTTAACTTCCCCACCCATCCTGGTTCCACCATACAAGGAGAAGCCCTTGAAATTGTACCTCACGGTTACAGACAATGCATTAGGGGCTATGCTCACTCAAGAATAGCCTGCCTCGCGCACAGAGAATGCCATCTATTTCGTCGCCCGCGATTCCAAGGCGAAATCAACTACTCTCCACTCGACAAATCCTGCGCTGCCCTTGTTTGGGTATCACAAAGGCTAAAGCACTATATGGAAGCCTTCCCTATTCGTCTCATTGCAAAAATGGATCCACTGAAATATATCCTAGACAAATCAAATTTGTCTTCGAGACTGGACAAATGGTACTTCATGCTCGCGGGGTATAATATCACTTACGTCACTCAGAAATCCGTCAGGGGGAGTGTATTCGCAGATCAATTGGCCGAATTTCCTTGTGACGAAGTGAAGGGGGAAGACCCGCAATTCCCTGATGAGGACATCATGAGTATAGAAGAAGAAAATAAGTGGCAATTATTTTTCGATGGTGCAGCCAACAAGAGAGGGTTCGGCATCGGAATGTTGTTGGTAGACCCTAACGATATCTATACTCTACTGGCAGTACGTCTTGACTTTGACGCCACCAACAACACCGCAGAATACGAAGCTTGCATAGCGGGGCTTGAGGCAGCCCTAGAGCGCAATGTGACTGAACTTGAGGTATTCGGGGATTCCCAATTAATCATCAATCAGACATTGAAGAAGTGGAGGGTCCAAGATCCAACCCTTCAAAGATACAGTGCCCACCTCCAAGAGTTGGCGCAACAATTTCAAGATGTCTCATTCCACTACCTCCCCAGAGACAAAAGTCGGTTTGTGGACGCTTTAGCCACACTTGCTTCTTTGGTCGAAATCCCTAAAGGAAAAGCAGTCAAACCCTTCAAAATAACACGGCGTGCAACCCCTGCATACTGCGCCGTTATAGATCTCCATGACTGCAAAGACAAATGGTTATCCAAATGTGCCATTGTTGGGAACTCCGAAGAGAAACCGTGGTACTATGACATTTGGCATTTCATCCTAGATGGAACCATCCCACCTGAGACAAACCCAAAGACTCAGATCGCCCTTAAGAGATTGGCCGCTAATTACGTCATCACTGCTGGCCGTCTATTCAAGAAACATTCCCAAGGAAACCTCCTTTGTGCCACCGAGGAAGAGGCCCTAGAAATAATGGACCATGTTCATCAAGGCATATGTGGAACCCACATGAGCGGAAACATGCTCGCCAAAAAGATCATCAGACAAGGGTACTTTTGGCTAACCATGGAAGCCGACTGTACCAAAATGGTCAAGAAGTGCCATAAGTGTCAGATACACGCCAATCTCCAGCATGCACCGCCTTCCTTGCTGTACCCTATGACTTCTCCTTGGCCGTTCTCTACGTGGGGGATAGATGTGATTGGAAAGGTCACACCCGTAGGAGCTAACGGACACTGCTTGGTCCTAGTAGCCATCGACTATTTCACTAAATGGGTTGAGGCCGCCTCCTACAAAGTTCTGAATGCCAGAAAGGTTGCAGAATTCATCAAGCACAACATCATCTGCCGATATGGGGTTCCGCAAGAGATGATATCCGATAATGGGTCACACTTCGAGAAGGAAACAGATCGCCTCCTAACCGAGTACAAAATCACAAGACATAAGTCGTCTCCTTACATGCCCTGCATAAATGGAGCCGTTGAAGCCGCAAAACAAAACAATCGAAACCATCATCGAAAAATGGCGTCACCGGAAAAGACGGCCCGACAAGTTACCTTTCGCACCGTGGGGATACCGCACTTCGGCCCGAACAGCCTACAGGAGAGACTCCCTATGCCCTCACATTCGGAATGGAGGCTGTCTTACCAATAGAATTGGAAATACCATCACTTAGGGTTCTCCTAGAAAACCAAGTGCACGAGGTCGACTGGCTAGGAAGCGGATACGAAGAGTTGGCCCCGTTGGACGAAAGAAGGTTGAAAGCAAATTCGAACACACTCAAGCTTACCAAAGAAGAATGGCAAGAGCTTTCAAGAAAAAGTTCAAGACAAGGAACATCAGAGTAGGTGACCTGGTTCTCCGTGAGCACCGTCCTGGACCTTTCAACCCGCTAGGCAAGTGGGGACCAAGATGGATAGGACCCTACATTGTGAAGAAGATATTCTCTGGGGGAGCCCTTCAGCTGGTGGACTTAGACGGAGATCAACTACCGAAGCCGATCAACATGGACAAGCTCAAGAAGTACTTCGCGTGACTTGCCCTCCTAAAAAGAAATCGCTCGCTAGGTTGAAAATCCCTAAAAGGATGGCCTAGGCAAAAATTAGAGCTCGCACAAGAAAGAAGCCCGCTAGATTGAAAACCCGAAGGGGCGGTCTAGGCAGAAGAAAGGGTATGCATAAAAAAAAAATGGGCCTTATCTCGCGCGAGATTACCCCTCGGCATGGAGCCGTATTTTGTCCTTTTTTCTCTAAAAAATGAACTACGTTAGACCTGAGCCTCTTATTTAATTGCTGTTAAAGAGAAACGTAGGCAGCCTTCGGGTTCGGTCTAATCAATAAATAAATCTACTTTTGTCCTTTTATTAATCGAATGCATTTTTATTAATGACAAAAGGGAAATCCTAACCACAACGACTAATTTTCTAAGCTAACAACCTTGAAAAAAAATACTAATAAAATAAAAACTATTGATCTATCAAAGAAATCTATTGGTACTCCTTAAGATCTAGCCTTTCATTGACTTGGTAGGCCGGCGAACATGGTCACCACCGTCTTCGCGATCCTTCTTGCGCTTTGAGCCCCTCAAAGCAGAGCATCCCTCGAGACGATCGAAGACAGATTCCGATAGCCTCTTAAAGACACTGGGCCTATCTAGAGCTTGCGTCTTTCCAGGCATCCCTTTGCCTCGCCTCTCGTACCAATCCCCATCGAGAAAATCCTGAGTTGGATCAGTTCGTACATTAGCGTGATCGACCGAGCCTCACTCCTTCGCAAAATACTACTAGCCACAAAAGAATCCCTAGCAAGCAAAGCCGCAGATCATCAATCTTCTCCGCACTAGGGTGACCAAGATGAAGGAACCAATCCAAATACTTATCGATAAGAAGATGCTTGTATTAAAGGTCCGAAGGTTCGACCACGGTCCCGACTAGTTCCTTCACCCCATGCTTGAGCTAGCGCCTCGCGTAAACTCTACACCAATGTAAGACACTTCACGAGAAGCTCCTTCAAAAGATAAGTGTCTCGCCGCCGACCAAGCCGACAGAGCACCCGCTGGGAAAATAAAAAGAGGAATCTCGCAAACCCGGAAGAACCACCGTCAAAACCCTTGGTATTGGCAACATACTTGTTCAACCTCCAATAAGGCAAACACCAAAGAATGTCAGCAGTTTCGGTCTTCGCAATCAACTCACCCATTCATCCGCTAAAAGATCCTTGATCAATAACTTGCGCGTATGATATGTGAAAGGGGAATATTCCAATGGGGACCTACCAACTTGAGATGCTCCCTAAGCCAAATGGTCAATGTAAGAGGACTCCCTCGAGTCATGACACCGGTCCGATGCAGCTCATCAAGACCATGCAGTGGTCTCACCCAAGATTAGCGGAATAATGTTCCTAGAACGTTTTCTAGCCTACGTAACAATTTCCACCATGGGGAGTCTACCAAACCATCCCCGCATGTAAACGTAACATCTCCGAAAAGAGAAAGGGCCGTAAAGTTCCGTTTGTAGACATGAAAAGCGTCATCATCTCGAATCACCGCCGAAGCGTCCCGAAAAGAAGAGCAATCAACCCACTTGCGGTGAACCAACTCGTAGCAAGTATCAAGGGGGATCCATAGCAATTCATTCAAAGCCTCCGAATGATTCCTATGTTACTTACCAACAACAATCTCACCAGTCAAAGGCATATCCAAGATAATTGCAAATTCCTCCACAAAGAGGCACCATCTCATTCAAAGAAAAATTGAAAAGGTGAATAGAGGGATACCAAAATCGAGCAAGACCCCGCAAAGAGATTCCAATCCGGTTGGAGGTTCTTCAAGGTGAAGAGAATTCGAATCCGAATTCCCGCAATAAACCTATTGCGAGATCGGTTGCGAAACGACCTCACCAAATCTCGGATGCTTGCTTGAAAGATTCAATCACTTCAGATGACAGAGAAAATCATCGACAATCATGGACGTTGGGGGAATCTCCTCGAAGCCATGGATCGCGTGGTTGGAAAAAAAGCCAAGAGTTTAACCCTACCGTAATGTCTCTAGAGTTTGAAAGGCTAGAATGAGTTATCCGGCCGGACTACGTGGTGATTTTATAGTGGAAAACCGACAAAATCCTCGTTTCGAAAAAGGAAGAGATCTTCGCTCGGGTAGCGTGTCTCGTGTTAGACACCTTATCTCGCGCGAGATATTGCTACGGCAAAACAAAGAATATTTTTGCTCAAACAAAGAATCTAACCCCGACTTGACGAAGCAAGTCTCGAAAAACCTGCGTGTACAGTTCATAACATGCAGCAAAACACCAAGATTCGAGCTCAAAATTGTGGCCTAACGGCCATTCCATTCCATTTTCAAAAAAAAAACATGGAAAGTCGAGAAAGTTAATTAACTAACTAATTAAACCTAGGATTAGGGGTTAAGAAAAACCATTGTTTTGTGCTACCTACTTGTTCCTAATAGGTACCAAAGAAAAAGAAAAATTGCCTGGGCCCACACGGCCAATATATACAGATTATCAGAAATCAGATAAAGAGAAAGGGAGGGGATCATGCCATCAGATCGCCCGAGCTATCGGCACCTCCGCCATCACCACCATGGGGGCTACCATCCCTCCTCGACCTCTTGGATCCACAAGTAGGGGTCACCGCCGAGGCCACTGTCGAGGCCGCCAAAGAAGCCTTATGGAACAGCCTCTCAGACAGGTCCGACACTAGGGCCATCAGTCCCACCATCTTGGTCGCTCCACGGTTATAATCGGCCGCAGACATGGTGACCTGACAACCAAAGAAAAGGAATGCTCAGATGAAGTCGGACATATACACTTATATGGACGAATACGAGAGATAATACAAACAGAAACATACCAAGGAGACGTCCGGCGGAAGGCGGTAACCCTCATGAATATGATCCAGAGTCGGGATGTGGCCCATCATCGGCATACTCCCCATCATGTACGTGTAGCTCAAAGGGCCGAAGTCTGGCACGAAGGGCAGAGAACCAATAGCCTGGGAAGAAGTGCTAGGGGCTGAGGAACCCGGGCGTGGCGCAGGTGGAGCCACGAGCATGTGATCGCCTATCCCCCACCAGGCGGGGACCCATCAAGCGAGGCAGGAACTCTGCATAAGAGGCCCCGAGGATAACACAAGTCGTTGCCACATCACCCACCAAAAGACCTGCATAGTCATCATCTGGAATGGAATAGGTGGGATACATCGCCCTCGGTGGATCCGCCGGCACGCTATATGGCAGGCTACCCCGGCCATGCTGTGGGAAGACCCGCTCACCAAGATACATGGTATCTCCCTCCAAAGATGCTAGCATCCTCTGCATCTCGGTAGCATCCCAAGCACGATGCACCTCCCGCTCCAACAAGGTCCAGGGATATAGGCCCAGCCTCTCGTACTCAAAGGTGTACAGCATGGTCCTCGCCTCTGTCACCGTCAGGGTCCACTCCTGGTTCTCCTCTTCATCAACGCTCCAATTAGGGTCGCTCCACCTCCTGATATCCGGGAACAAAGGGGTCCGGATCTCCAACTCAAACCTGTACAATCCAAGGACAGTATAGCCCCATATCTTCACAAAGAAAACAGAGCGAATTCAATATGAAACACAGACAGAGCATACAGATGGAGAGCAAAAACAGAATCAACGAGCATACCTCCCAGGCATAAGAATACCCTGACAGGGAATCCTTGGTATTCCTACACGCCTCATCCATGGCGTGGTAGCAGAAGGCCAGCCCCGCTGAGCCCCAATCATATCCGCTCACCTCATCCAGATTCACCAACAAACGTAGCAAAGAAAGACGAGCCGTAGAAGAATGGTTCGCAAAGATGATCTCAGAAAGGATATACCAGAGGGCACCCCTCACCAACCGATCAGTAACCGCATTTGGCTTCTCTGCGTAGTCCTCAATCCGACGCCGGAGGGGTGTCACCAAGAAGAAACCCCTTAACCTTGTTAGGGGAGAAACCAATCAACTGTCTCCACACGGCTGGACCCGCAAGCTTATAACCCAAAGTCTTAGACAGGGGATCACCAATGAACTCTAACCCCGTGATGGCAAGGAAATCAGTCAGAGTCATAGTCGCTTCCCCGAAGCACAAATGAACGGTGTGGGTAGTATCCCACCACCTCTCTCGAATCGCCTGAAGAACTTGGGGAGTCCGCCTTATTCCCCGAAGATTATCAACAAAGGTCAATAACCCCGTTTGGGCCACCCTATCCCGAACGCCATCAAGATCCTTGATCTTGTCCCACACCGCTTTAGCCATTTTTGGGCTTCCTCGGCAATTCTTCGTTGGCCTATATGACTGCAAAACAGAGGAATGACAAAAAGGGCAATGTTAGAAATCATTCCATGTCAAGAAATCAATGAAATAGAAGAAAATTTTCATTGGGGCATTTCATCAAACACTTGGCGTGCGTACAAGAAAATCTTGCCCAAGGATGCCATTCATGATCCGAATCAACCTCTCCTACAATCTATGATGTGTAGGAGGCCCATACGCACACAATGCAACAACAATCATCCAAAGAAACGCACAAAATCAACGCATGCAAGAAGGAACCTAGTTCTAAGCATGAACAAGAAAAGAAAAGCCATTTATGGAATTTGAATTCAAGAAAAAGTGAGTTCAAGCTCAATGCAATACAAGAATCAAGAATTGAGAAAGAAACTCTTACCAAGCCCTCCCGAACAGCAGTGGAGATATGCGCGTGCCTATCGAAGGTGAGATCATCGCGGGGATAATCCTTCCCTAGTAAATAACTCCCCAAGATAGGATTCCTTTGTTCTTGAGCCATTGATTATGGAGGGAGGAAGGATTGAGAATGGATTAGGAGGAGAATCACCAAGCAAATCCACGAAAAAAATTGCAAGGAAAACGACCTTGGCTCGAGCTAGGGAGGGAACTTTGAAAAGGATGTTTTCAAATTCAAAGAGGAGCTGCTGATTTATATGCCCCGACAGTAAAAGTCCCGCGCGGTATACATTATCTCGCGCGAGATATACCTTCTGGAATGTTACGAAATTGTCCTCGACAATAAGCGTCTACGCAACGTCAAAGTTCAAAATTTTGACACATTTACCCTTGGAAATGACAAATTAGCAAGGAAACGTGAAAAAATCGGCACCGCAAGTCACGAAACGAGCCAAACGTGACGCCCGCACGATCCCCCGCTACGGCACCAGTCGCCCGAAAACCGAGTGGTCCAAAGATCAACTCAATCCACATGGTTCAATGCCCAAACAGGTGAATCATCAAAATAAAAGCCCGGTCCAATGCCCAAACAGGTGGATCGTCATCATAAAAGCCCGGTCCAACGCCCAAACAGATGAATCGTCGGACCAAAAGCTCGGTCCAACGCCCAAACAGGTGGATTGTCATCATCAAAAAGCCCGGTCCAATGCCCAAACAGGTGGATCGTCAAAACAAAAAGCCCGATTCAACGCCCAAACAGGTGAATCGTCATTCTCAAACAACAAAAAGCCCGATTCGGAGCCTAGAAAGGCGAATCGTCACAACATACAGAGATACATATTTCCCGCAGGTTCGGAGCCCAGACAGGCGAATCTTCAAACATACAGGTATATTCAGAATTGGGTCTTGATTTGATTCCTCAGTATGAATTTATCTTTCAAAACAAAATCTCCTCGATTTTCAAATAATTTTCAAAATACCTAAAGCAGCCTTTTCGTGTTTTGGAGTCGAACTACGTCATGATCTGATTCTCCGATAGAGATACATAGGAAGCCGTGCGGCCCGACCATCCCGATGTTCAGAATGATGTCTTTTCTATCGACGACATGACTTCTTCCATAAGTCTTGTCGCCGAGGGGCTCTGTAGACACCCTATTCTGAACACGTCGGATCATATTTATACCACTCTGAGTCTCGCTTTGAGTCAAGAAGTAGAAATCCACCATTTTGTCATGTTTGGTTAAGTTTTGACTAACCACCGTTAGTTTGGGACTAAACTGCATACGAGATAACGAGGAAAGGACGGAATTGTCCACAGAAGCAATATCTCGCCGCGAGATGGCGTGTATCGCGCGAGATATCCTCCCTCTGCAAAGATGCGGCAAGGCGCTTCCTCGTCGATTTCAACCTCTTTTCGGGATAAAACTTCATCCATCCGGCCAACCAATAGAATTTGGAGTCTGGAACCATCTTGAAGTGTTTGATCTCATCTTCAACACTTCCCCAACCCCTATAAATACCTGGTGACTTCCAAGGTTGAAGGGGAGGAGGACAAAGTCCGGAATTTCATAACACACACATATTTTGTTGTTTTCTTTCCCTGAAAGAATCCTACGAAATCACCCTAAAAATCACCTCAAAGTTTGTTTGTCAACCTTGTTGATAAACAAACATCAAGATCCAAGTCAAAGACGGAGGCGAAGCTCTGTCCGTATCGAGACTCGATTCTAAACTTGAGTCGAAACTCTGCCCAAATCACCTCACGCAAGGTAACCCCTAAATCCCTTTCTAATTGATTGTTAGAGTGGTATAAATCTATTGAATCTAGGATCGGCCTAGAGCCTCTCCTAATCATGGAGACGGTCTCGAAGCAATCGATCCTACATTCCGTTTAACCCCGTTAAATGGATTTTTTATTGTTTAAAATCCTTTTCTTCTTCCTTTTTGAAAACCTCTCTTTTCTTTAGCAAGACCGATCTCCGGATTGGGTGGAATGGATGCTCCTTGACCTACCCATTCCATAACCTAAGCTCCGAACCCAAATCTCTTTCAAAATGGTTTTTCTATGTTCTCCAAATGAATAATATAGGTGGCGACTCAAAAAGATAAAATTCTTCTCACAACGCTACATCAACATACTTTCCATTAAAGGAACATCTCTAGGCCGTTGAACTACTTTCGTGATCAATGGAACCTAGTTTCTTTATATGGTTCCGTCAATCGAGATTCTCCGCTAGGTCCATCTCTTAATTGACTGAATCATACAAATTGGACGTCTCCAAAATGTAAGGCGTTTGGAGTTTGACATAAAGAAATTGTTTTAGATGAAGATAGAAGACAAGACTTTATTCATTTTTTAGACGATGAACATGTATGCATTTGAGTTTCCAACCCCAAGAATAAGGGGGATTTACTCACTAGCCATCTAGAACATATAAGCAATTAAAGATAAAAGATAAAGTAAGAAGACTTATGATGAAAATAGAAGGCAAATGGCTAAAAATATGCTTCACTTTTATTGCTTTACTCCAAGGTACTTCAAGAACAAAATATGAACTTTGATCTTCAAACGATCTTTGGAAATTGATATCACAAGTGCTATACTATGGAATATCACTAAAATTATGTGTATAATTCGTCTGTAATGTGTCTCTAAGACTGATTACAAAGGGTCTTTTTATAAGGGGGAGGGAACTCTTCAAGAAGGTGCTTCCAAAATGTGTCTTTTAGTCTGCAGTCACCACTTTGCACGGCCGTGTCAAGGATTTTGCACGGCCGTGCACCCTTGGCGCCAGATTTGAATTTGAATTTGGAAGACTTGCACGGCCGCTCCGAGACTAGCTGCATGGCCGCTCCGATGGTTGACATGGCCAGGCCAGTTCAAGGCTCGGCCACTCCATGGTTTGGGGCCAAAAATGGCCTGTCATGGCCTTAAGTGCACGGTCGCTCCTCTAATAGCTGCACGGCCGCTCCTCTTGGATTTCAGCTTGTATGTTTGATTTCTTTTGCTGTTCCTCCATGCTTTTGAACCAAAGTGTCCAAGCATCTTATTGATAAAAAAAAAGACTCTCAAACCTGTCTAAAAATGCATAAAATATACCAAAAGCGTAAAATCTAATAAAATAGAGAAAGTAAGTAAAAAGTACTAAAAATGCTATGAAAAATGATGTTTTATCCATGTAAAAGTATATAAAACTTAGGATAAATGACTATATAATAGTCACTTATCAAACTCCCCCACACTTAAGCTTTTGCTTGTCCTCAAGCAATTTTAAGATGAAAATACGGAGAGGGAGAAAAATAAAAGAAAAGCGAAAATGATCCCTCAGAAAATAAAGTAGCAAGCACTAAATGCCTTTTGGATAATGCCTTCATCTTTTTAGTCATATTTTGTATACCTTTAAAAATTATTTAGAAAGAAGCATTTTGGGGATATTTTTAAAGAGATAATTTGTAAGACAATAACCTAATATAGCATATATATAATTTGATCAAGTAAAGCATGTTAGAAGGATAAATCTTAGATAATTTCTTGGAAAAAGATAAATTTTCACTCTTTAGAGTGATTTTTGTGAAAAATGAATTTATTTCTTTAAAATGTACAAAGGAAAGTATAAACATTTATTCACAAACTAGAAGTTCCCGAAGAATTGCATTGCATTTTTGAATCACAAGGGCGAAAAAATGGATGATGATAGTGGAAAAATCTCATCAAAGTTTCAACAAATTTATCTTATTTTTGCACGTGTTATATTTTTGCAAAAGACCTTAGTTATTTTTGATCCTTTCAAGTAGGAGACATTGTGGCTGCGAACCCCATGTTTCTAATACTTAGATCAAGAATACTTTTGGATATTACTTCCACTTGGCAAGGAAGCATCGTCGCAGCGAACGCCGTGCCCCGAGTTACTTAGGAAGTAATAGGTCTCTTTTTGCTTTTAAGGCTTGGTGACTAAGTCACTCTTTTAGCAATAAGATAAAAATGTCTAACTTTGATTCGATTTGTGGAAATGGAAAGATGGAATTTTGATGAAGAGATGTGATTCAAAGGATGCAAAACAAAGGGTGCTTCTAATAAGGGAATAAACATTTAATAAAGATAAAAAAGTGTACATCCTAAAGAAATAATATTTTTTTTTATATTAATGACCATGCGTAGATTGATAAAAATTACCTTCTAATCAAATACCTTTCTCTTGATAAAACCCTATATTTTGCTATACTAATTTATGAGGCTTCCAATTATTTCTAAAAAATATCCCTATATTCTTCTCTTTATAAATTTCTAAGTTTATATAAAATATGAGAGAAAAGACAATAGGCATTATTCTAGGGCAAAATGGCAAGCATAAGAAATAATGATTATGGATCATCATAGGGACTTTTTTTTTATATGTACTATACATGCATAAAATGAAAATGCAACTAAAAAAGAAAAATTTACACTAAAAAGCAAGTAAATTTAATCTAAAAAGCGAAAAATAAAACAAAGTAAAGATAGGTATACCCCCCCACACTTGAAATGAACATTGTCCTCAATGTTTCAAGGAACAATGTCAATCTTGGGAGAGTAAAGAGAAACTTACTAGGATGGTGGTGGCTGAGGAAAGTCGTCCCAATTGTTTACCTCATAGTTGAAGATGGTGTTCACTTGCCTTTGAATCGTGCCCACACGATTTTGTATATCATTCCGGAAGTAATGAAATTCATTGTTGAAAGTGTCGAACCGAGTCATTATTTGATTGTTTTGAAGCTCGATCCGGTCAAACCTATCATTGAAATCCGGCGGCAATTGGGGTGGGTTGGGATGGTGTTGCTCTCCTTCTTCTTCTTCTTCCTCCTCTTGGTTTGCTTGGCTTGATTGGCCCTCCCCTTGGATCATAGAATTAGGAAAGATCCAAGTTTGAAATTGATGAGTTCGGGCAAAGGGGAGGATGGGACTAGGCAAAACAATGTAGGGCGTTTTACCCGGCCCTACCAACCAATTGTATTCCCCACGTCCTCTATCCGAAATCATTTGCATTATTCATAGGGTTGGAATATCTAGCTTTGTCGAACCCGAAACCGCAACCTCATTGGCGGGCATCACACGCCGAAAATGGTTAGCAAACAGAGTAATAATACCACCAATATGAATCTCCCCATTGAAAGTTGGAGAGACAATGTCACTAAACAACTCTATCAAGAAATGGCTCAAATTCACCCTCCTATGAGCCCTCACCAAAGACCATAACAGAAACAACTCCTTCTTATTCACCGTACCCTTATCTTCCCTTGCAAAAATGGTACAAGCATAGAACCTATGCATAAGCCGAAGAACGGGATGGATAATAGACGAGGCTTTTGCGGTTCTAGACTTGAAGGATGGGATTCTGGTTATTTGTTCCCAAAACACATTCTCCCTAAACTCAATTGGAAGATCGGTTTCATAATTAGTGTAAGCGGGCCAACCTAAAATCCTGTTTATGTCAAAGGAAGTGAGGTGAAACTCCTCTCCACCAAGCCTAAAATATAAATGTATCAATTGATAGGGCTCCTCCGTATCTCCATAAATTTCTGTTGTAAATTCCTTCCTCATAGTGCACAAGAACTCCAAAGTGATCCTTTCATAGGTTTTTGCATCCAATTCGAGAAAACCACCACAACCAAACCCGGTGTGGAACTTTCTTACATTGGAATAAACATCTAAGGCTTTGAGGGCAGGAATATCTGGGAATTGGGTTGGCCTAATCCTCTTTTGACGAAGGGCGGTAAATCTAGCCACTTCGGAAGGCTCTCTAAACTCAATACCCAAATCATTGAGTGTTGGGTTCAGATTAGGGGTAGGAGATGGTTCTTTTCGGGACCTTTTTGAACCCCTTTCAGTAGCCTTTCCTTTTCCCTTCCCTCTTTCCATTGAAAATTTGCAGAAAAATACCCAAAACTCAGCTAGACTAAAAAAAAGAAAAGTAGATTACCCGAATCTGTGTTTGAGAAGCTTGAAATCTTTGTTAAACAGCTACTAGACACCCAAAAGCTCCTTCCTTGCACCTTAATTCGGAGTAACCTCTTAGGATTTGTGAAATGGGTGAAGGATTTCTTCAATTTTCGAAATTGGGGTTTTAGGGGGGTTTTGGGATGATTTTGATTGGAGGGAAGTGGTTAACTGGTGGATTTGAGGAGGATTGAGGGTTGTATTGTGAGTTAAAATGGTGGAGAAGTGTGTTTTTAAAGTGGGTGGGGCAGAGGAATTGAGGGAGAGTTGAAGAAGATGAAGTGAATGAGGGAGGAGGGAGAAAGGCACGTCCTTTTGACTGGAACGACGCAACTCCCCGGACGATGTGCACGACCGTGTCAAGGGATTTGCACGGACGCTCCCTTTTGCTGAGTCAACTCTTCCTGACTCGATATGAACTGCACGGCCGCTCCAAGATGTGCTGCACGGCCGCGCTAAACAATATTCACCACTTTTTTTTTTTCTTTTTTCTCTTATTTTGTGTATACCTACAAAACAAGGTTAGCACAATAATACTAAAAATAATAATAATAATAAAAAAATGAAATAAAATAAAATTAAAGAAAAATTAAAGAAAAATATAAAGAAAATAAAGCAAAAATAATCCATCGGTTACCATCCCGATGATGCTTGTTTTAGGTCCTTATCTTGACCCCTTCCCGGTAGTAGGAGATGCATGATATTTGGTTGGCCTTTTGTCATTGACAACTTGCCATTGTAACCCTTCCGGAGTAATTAGTATCTTTTGCGGTAGATATTTCTTCCATCCCGACTTTTTGGGTAGAACAAGCGACCTATAGTCTTTGCATCTTCGAAAATTCGAAGTGACCTCCTTCTTTGTTCTTTTTGACTTTTTCACTGCATTGTTAGTTTCGGGACATGCAGAAATATCTATATCATTATTATCATTGCAAATCAAAGGTTCAATATCTATGTGATCATTTTTCATTCCTTCCTTTGATTTTGGTTCCTCACCCATTAAATCTTCTTCACTTGGAATCCAATTTTCTTCACTTGGGGTGTAGGTTTCTTCACTTGGGGTCCAATTCTCTTCACTAGGGGTGTAGGCCTCGAAATAGGAATCTTCGAGATTTGACCTATGCATACTAAATTCGACCCTTTCTTTCCCCACATTTAGGGAAAAGGTGCCATTTCTTACATCTATGATTGCCCCCGCAGTGGCAAGAAATGGCCTTCCTAGAATGACGGGAATATGATGGTCTTCCGCCATATCTAAGATTACAAAATCGACAGGGATGATCAAGTTCCCTACTCGACAAGGCAAGTTTTCCATAATACCAACGGGGTATTGAACGGAACGGTCTGCCAATTGGAGAGTTATGGTTGTGGGTTTGAGTTCCCCTATACCAAATTTCTCGCTAACCGATAATGGCATTACACTTACGCTAGCTCCTAAGTCAAGGACAGCGTTATTAATGTTTAATCTGCCAACACAACAAGGAATGGTGAATGTACCTGGATCCTAATTTTGGAGGCTCTTTATTTTTCAAAACAGCGCTTACTTCCTCTGCCAACATAACATTTTCGTTTTCTTCTAGCCTTTCTTTTTCAAAAATTAATTTTTTCAAAGGTTTAACGGCTAAAGGCATATCTTCATGTTTTCTGAAATATGGAATGTTGACATTAATAGCATCTAGGTTATCAAGGAATTCATCATAATCCTTGTCTTCCTTTTTAGGGGATTCTATCCCCAAACTAGTCTCAATCATCGAAGGGATTGGACTATGATCGATATTTCTAGGGCATTCATCTATCTTTTCTTGCTCATCCCTAGTTTTTATCATGTTAACTTGCTCATTTGGCCTTTGAAGTTGGCCGGGAAGACTCCCTTGTGGCCTATTTACTGGGGTAGCCTGTTGAGCTTGTTGAGTCTCTAGCATCTTATTATGCGTTGCTAAGTTATCCAACCTAGCATTGAGAAGTTTAAAGCATTCCCTAAATTCATTATTGATCTTTTCTTGGGAATTTTTATTTTCCACTACGAAATCCATTATAAGATCCAAGTTAGATTTAGGGGGGAAGGTACTTGCATTGTTATTGAAATTCTTAGGTGCAAATCCCGGGGGTTGTGTAGATGGTTGCGGGTGAAGAACGTTGTTATTCTTATAGGAAAAGTTGGGGTGATTCCTCCACTCGAGATTGTATGTATTAGAATACATCCCCCCCCTTTTGTCCAAAAGAATTTACAAAGTTCACTTGATCATTAGAAGTAATGTCAAGTAACTCGCAGTTATCCGTACTATGTGAGTTAGACCCACATAATTCACATAACACATTTACACTAGCTACGGGATTGACATTAAGATTTTCGAATTTTTTCAATAGCATGTCAACCTTAGAAGAGAGAAGAGTAACTGCATCAACATTGTATTTACCGGGCGTACCTTGTTGTTGCTCCCTCTCATTTGACCATTGGTAATGGTTCAATGCAATGTTATCGATAAGGTCATATGCCTCATCGACTCCTTTGTTCTTCAATGCTCCTCCTGCAGCGGCATCATTGGTCTCTCTTGTCTTGAATATGAGACCGTTGTAGAAGGTGTGAACAATCAACCACTTTTCAAGCCCGTGGTGGGGGCACATTTTGAGAAGTTCCTTGAACCGCTCCCATGCATGATACAAAGTCTCACTATCCGTTTGACAAAAGTTAGTGATCTTTGTGCGTATTTGGGCAGTTTTGCTTGGTGGGAAAAATCGACCAAGGAATGCTTCTTGAATTTGGTCCCATGTTGTCAACGAATTTTGGGGGACCGAATTCAACCATTGTTTCGCCTTATCCTTAAGAGAGAAAGGAAAAAGGCGCATCCGAATCGCTTCCGGGGTAACATTCTGAATACGTGTGGTATCACAATATTCAAGGAATGTTTGGATGTGGAGATGGGGATCTTCGAAAGTGGTGACGCTATATTGGTTATTCATAACCATATGCAATAGTTGCGGCTTTATCTCAAAGTGTGCCACTCCGACATTCGGCACAACAATAGGGGATCTAGTTCCCGGGGTACTTGGATTAACAAAGTCCCGTAGGGTCCTAGCGGGTGTTTGCGGTTCTCCTTCCATATGTTTCCTTAAGGTCTCTTTAAATCTTCTTAGTCTTTCTTGAAAGCTTCGTTCGGGTTCCGGATCAAAATTGTCAAAGAATGTTCGAGCCCGTTTCATACACTAAGAGAAAAACACTTAAAGAGAGATTAAACGCAACAATTTACTGGAAGAAAAGGCAAAACAGTAAAAACAAAATAAAACGAAAAATTATGTAGTAAAGACAAAAACTTAAAGTAAACCGTTGTCCCCGGCAACGGCGCCAAAAACTTGTTGGGGTGTTAACCTAACGGTTTATTTAATATTCGCAAGCGCACGGGCTATTGTAATATAGCGGGTGCAAGTACGGGTCGATCCCACAGGGACAGGGTTTATTTTGAAAATATTTTTGTCTTTAGAATTATAGAACAGATTGGGGGGAGATAAAGTTTGATTTTGAAAATAAAAAGAACATAAACAGAAAATACTTTAATAAAATTCTTATAAAATGAAGCATTCTTGGAATTGGAAATCATATACATAACATTGTTCATCGAATTGTCATTGTCTTAGAAATATAGGTTTTCATTTAAATCAAGGATGGTATGTTAAGCCTACGCTACTTTGGGTTAAGACAGTAGCGTTTGTATTCTTCACTAATTATGTCCTAACTGTTTGAGATTTCCGTTTATGTTACCCCCGCCCTGTCACAAACGGGCATTCCGGCTTATCTCTAGCTGACCATAATTAGTAAGAATCCATTAAGAACGAGAGTCAACATACTTTCCATTAAAGGAACATCCCTAGGCCGTTGAACTACTTTCGTGATCAATGGAACCTAGTTTCTTTATATGGTTCCGTCAATCGAGATTCTCCGCTAGGTCCATCTCTCAATTGACTGAATCATACAAATTGAACGTCTCCAAAATGTAAGGCATTTAGAGTTTGACATAAAGAAATTGTTTTATATGAAGATAGAAGACAAGACTTTATTCATTTTTTAGACGATGAACATGTATGCATTTGAGTTTCCAACCCCAAGAATAAGGGGGATTTACTCACTAGCCATCTAGAACATATAAGCAATTAAAGATAAAAGATAAAGTAAGAAGACTTATGATGAAAATAGAAGGCAAATGGCTTAAAATATGTTTCACTTTTATTGCTTTACTCCAAGGTACTTCAAGAACAAAATATGAACTTTGATCTTCAAACGATCTTTGGAAATTGATATCACAAGTGCTATACTATGGAATATCACTAAAATTCTGTGTATAATTCGTCTGTAATGTGTCTCTAAGACTGATTACAAAGGGCCATTTTATAAGGGGGAGGGAACTCTTCAAGAAGGTGCTTCCAAAAGGTGCCTTTTAGTCTGCAGTCACCACTTTGCAAGATCGTGTCAAGGATTTTGCACGGCCATGCACCCTTGGCGCCAGATTTGAATTTAAATTTGGAAGACTTGCACGGCCACTCCGAGACTAGCTGCACGGCCGCTCCGATGGTTGACACGGCCAGGCCAGTTCAAGGCTCGGCCACTCCATGGTTTGGGGCCAAAAATGGCCTGTCATGGCCTTAAGTGCACGGCCGCTCCTCTAATAGCTGCACGGCCGCTCCTCTTGGATTTCAGCTTGTATGTTTGATTTGTTTTGTTGTTCCTCCATGCTTTTGAACCAAAGTGTCCAAGCATCTTATTGATCAAAAAAAAAAGTCTCTCAAACCTGCCTAAAAATGCATAAAATATACCAAAAGTGTAAAATCTAATAAAATAGAGAAAGTAAGTATAAAGTACTAAAAATGCATACATTTATCCTAAGTATATAAAACTTAGGATAAATGACTATATAATAGTCACTTATCAGAAGTCGTTACCCTCGTAGTGTCCACGCTCCTTAAACCATGTTAGGTAGAAGGATCTTCAAATCGGCTTTCGGGAACAAGTTCGAACTCAGATTGAAGCGACAATTAAGCTCCAAGTGTCTGTGCGTGTGCTAGTTGAATTGGCTTGGGGCTCTGGAACAGGGGAAGCAATTGAGGATTGGTTTAGATTTTTGGTGTGGATATGAAACAACAGTGATTATGGTTGACGTTGTTAGGGACGGTGGTGGTTGGCGGCTTAGGGCTGGAACAGGGGAGCGGTGTTGTCGTCGGACTTGGGGGAAATTGAGAGGAACGGTGGAGGCAGTTGTGGATTTGGCCGGAGAAGATGGTGGGGAAGTTGCCGAGAGCTCAGTCTTTGTTTGGTTGTGGGGGAAATTGGGAGAGATTGGATCGGGGAAGAAGGAAATTGAGGTAGAGGAAGGTAGAACGGTGATGGAGGTTGAGGTTGGGTATGTTTTCCGGTGAGGAAGAGCTTGGTTAGGGAGGAGATTAGGGAGCCGGCAATGGAGGGAGTTGTCTTCTGCGTATAGAGAGAGAGGGAGGAGAGAGATTGCATTTAGAGAGATAGGGAGAGTCCACCTTAGAGAGAGAAAGTCTGTGGTGTCCTCCCTTTGCAAAATGAACGAAATCCTTATTTAAAGCTGATTGGGAATTTGGCTTTAATATGTCGCACGACTTCTCGTATCCAATTTCCATGCTTCAATCTGTCCTACGACTGGTCACGTCCGTAACTGTTTCTGGAGCCAAAACATGCTTCTGGAACATTTCGAGTTAATTATTTAAAAGCCCAAAGCAGTTAATTCCCTGTAGGTCCTTTTGTCCGAGAAAAAATACTAAAAAATACTTCCTTCGCGAGAAACTCATAAAATGACTTCCGAAAGTCTCAGAACGGACCGAGAATTTACCAAAACGCCCCTTAGTGCGATTTTATCACATTAAAATGCACCTAAAAGGGTCGCGAATTGGATTGGCGTACTTACAGAGCCCCTCGGCAACGTCACTTTTGGAAAAAGTGAGGTTGTCGATAAACTAAGACCCAATCCCAATGAGCGGTCAAGGGATAAGGCGGAGGGCTGGACAGTGATCTGGGGAGATCGGATGGCTGGACCTTTTGAGAAAGGATTCCTACGTATCCCTAAAAGGGAATCAAGCCAAATCGTAGTTCGGAAACAAAAATGACAAGAAGCAAGAAAGGGTAGAGATGTGTCTTCATACCTTTGCTGTGCTTACCTGTAGCTGTCGGGGGGACTGATGTTACTACGGATGGTGGCGAGTAGCTGCCGGAGGGTCTCATGCTACTGCCGTTGGTGCAAAGTTGTAGCTGCCGGAGGGTCTCATGCTGCAACTGGGGGTCGCGAGTAGCTGCCAGAGGGTCTCATGCTACCGCTGGTGGTGAAAGGTTGTAGCTGCCGGAGGGTCTCATGCTACTGCTGGTGGTGCAAAGTTGTAGCTGCCAGAGGGTCTCATGCTGCAACTGGTCTTCGTGGATGCCGAAGGGTCTCATATCACTAGGTGTTGATGCAGGGTAGCTGCCAGGGGACTCACGCTACTGCTGCTGATCTTTATGGATGCCGAAGGGTCTCATACGACTGTTGCTGGAGAAGGGTAGCTGCCAGGGGACTCACGCTACTGTTGATTCTGCTGGGGATAGGTGTACTGGTTCTGTCAAGTGCGGGACGGTCTCTGTTGCCGATTGGTTTTGGGGTCATGAGCTTTGCCTGTTAGGACGGGGACTTTGCTTGCTAGGGAGCGGGTTCTTGCTGGTGCTTTGGCGGCGAATCCGTTGCCTGGTAGGACGGGAACTTTTCTTGCTAGGGAGCGGGCTCTTGCTGGTGCTTTGGCGGCAAGGCCATTGCCTGGTAAGACGAGAACTTTGCGTACTAGGGAGCGGGTTCTTGCTGGTGCTTTCGCTTCGAGGGGCAATCCTTAAAATTCGATGGTGCTCAGTTGGTCATTCTACCTGCGAGGGTGGATGTAGCTGCCGGAGGGTCTTAGGCTGTAACTGCTTGTTGGGAGGTAGATGTAGAGGGTCTCATGCTACCATAGGTCCTGCTGGGGATAGATGTAGCTGCCGGAGGGTCTCATGCTACTGCTTGATGACCGTGGCTGCCGGAGGGACCTATACCACTTGTCGACGCTTGCTGGATGGCCGTTCACGAGACGGTCTTTGCAAAATAGGCTTTGAAGTTGTCGAGACTGGTGAGCATTATTGCTTGGATACTGGGGCAGCTGGGGCTCTTTCAGATGATGCTGGTGAGTCTAGGCCTTACGAAGATGATAAAGGCGGGGTCTGCCACCTGCAGGATCTGGAATCCTTGTCCAAAATTGTGATTCGAGGGGCAGTCCTCACGATCAAACTACGATCACTTGATCATTGTACCCTGCGGGGGGAAAACACAACACTCTAGGCACCTTGCATTTTATTCGACTTTTGCTTATGCATTATTAATCTTTTGTTGTACAAGTCCATCTCGACTGGGGATGGAAGGGAAGTGAGGTTTTTACACGGCTTGACGAGCGGATATGTCTGTATCAGTTGCACTATGAAGGATCGTGTATGGAACGAAAGTGCTTATAATGAGGTGGACCCTCTCCCGTTATAGGGGAAACGTATAAGTGATGGATGATACGGTGCAGCTTAGGCAAGTCGGGGACGCTCCTGGGGGTACAGATTGTAGCAGGTCCATTGCTGGTGAGGACAAAGTGTATCTCGCGCCTGAGGCAGCAAGCAGCAGAGAACGTGCAGAGAATGATCCCGGCTTGGCGAAGCCCCAGTTGACAGTGCAAAGCAAACCTAGAGGGAAATCCGGTAAGGAGAGCCTGAGGGATACCTTAACCAAAGCCCCATCTTGAGGAAATTCCATGCAGCTTCATCGCAGACAGAGTCATCTTGTGGCCAAGGAGGCGATCCATCATTTCAAACCGCAGTCAATCAGTCGCTGGACAAGACTCGGAAGTGTTTACGTGCAGGGGCACATCTTTCGAGGGTAGGAATGGATCCCAATTCTGTGACACACTCGCTTTTGGGTTTGACTCTTTTGGGAGAGTATAATCATTGAAAGGTGTGGAAAGGTGTATGGAAGCCCCTGCTGACCGAAACAGTGTTTGGCTCTATCTTCTTATGATGTAGAAAGAGAAGACTTGTCGAGACACTTGAAAACTTGTACTATTCGTGATGATCACAAAGCTGCTTAAAACCCTTTGTAGATGTTCGGGTTATTCAACCACCAAAGCCGATATGAGCAAATATTTTTATCAATCCTGAGGAGAAAACCCACTGATATCGAGAATCAAACTCGGATGGATAGACAGTGTATGGGAATGGTCCTTGAAGAGACGGGATCTTCTGAGATCTGTTTGTGATTTCGACCAGACCAGTTATGGTTGCCTACGTTCCCCTCCTTGGGAGGAGCTCAGGTCGCCGTAGTTCGGGCTTATCCCGAATGAATAGAATGAACGTTGGAATTCGAGGATCTAAGGAACTTTGAGGATTTTGAGAATTGTAAAACATGTCCTCTTGGAGTGTCGATGGGAGACACGGATGTGAAGCCCCAGTGGGACGTCCACGGCAAGTGTTTGCGGAGGAAAAATGAAATATGCTCACATGCAATGTCGAATGAGCGGATGGAATTTGCACAATCTTCGATTGACGATCCTCTGAGCCTAGATGGATTTGGCTCTGCTTTAAGCAATAATCTGTTTTAGATCTCGACGATATTGGAATGAAACTGCTATCCGGTAGGAACTGCGACTGGGTTTCGGGGTTTCGATCGGCCCTCGGGTGATTCGGGATATCATGACCTCTTAAGACGAGAGGTCGGCTAGGCCTTTTGCTGGCTGAACCTCTCAAGATGAGAGGTTGGCTTGCAGGGATGTGTTTGGGATTTCTAAGGTGAGGGAATTGATTGCATCTTCAATGCCTCTAAGAATGAGAGGTCAATCTTGGCTTTGGCCACAGGCAAAGGTAACGGTAATGGGAATATCCTCTAAAATCGAGAGGACGGCTTGGGATTGGTCAAGGTAGTGGGAATATCCTCTAAAATCGAGAGGATGGCCAGAATTGGTTAGAGGTAATGGTGAGGGACATCCGTGCTGTCTCTTTATTCACTCTGAGACTCCTTTTGAGTAACGACCGAATCCTTTGACTTTTGTTTTTGAGAGAATCGCTGGGGACTAGGCTCTCTTTCTTTTCTTTTCACTTTTTTTTATTCTTTTTTTTTCTTTTTATCTCTCTTTTACAATTTTACTTTCGAGAGAAAATTTCAGTTAGTCTCCCGAATAGATCATTGCATTCCGCCGTTCTTGATCTTGGAGACGGTCATTCTTCTTTTGAATTGTGGGAGCCTCAAGGATAGTCCCTCTTCTTCTGGCGATGGCTAAATGGATTTCAAAACATGCCGATCTTGAACCGAAGGGGTATTGTTTAGTGAGGGTGAGGTAATGGCTTCCCTAGGGGTGAAAGGTTTCAACCACAGTCCTTACTGGATGATCCGAGCGAGATTGAGTCTTCACTGCTTGCTTAAGTTTACTCTGGGGAATATCCATGCAAATTCATCGAGCAACGAGATGGTGAGGGTGAAGGAAGGTATGTAAGCACAGGAGATGCGAGATGGGGAGTTGGCGAGCCCCGCTTTGAGAAGGATATCGGTCGTTTTTCTCGCTCCGATCGATTTAAACATTAGTCATTTCAAAGCATTAGTTGGTGAGCAGCACAAGTGATCATTTGGAATAAGACCATTTCAATTGAGTGTATCGTAGGTGTGCAAGTGATGTCTCGAGTCTAGCAAGAATAGAAACAAAGATTTTTATCAATGCAAAGCAAAAACTGGTCCAACGTGGACTCGACAGACTCATGTCCGATAGCGGACATTCTAGATCCTACGAGGACTGATCGACTGCATCAACTCCGGATGGGAGGAAGAGCATTGTTGACAGTGATGGGACGAGGACCCTTCTCAATCTTTCTGGCATTCATAAGTCGTCTTCTTTAGCTTGAGCAATCTGAGCAAGCAACCGGGCCTCCCGCTCGCGAGGAAAAACGGCTTCAAGGGTAGCTCGCCACTTTTTGATGGACACACCATTTGCACTCTGCTGACCCATGGGATATGAACTTCCAGGCTGGTGGGCCATGATCTTCTCTGCACCGAGCATTTTGGATTCCAAATCAGATGGACGACCACTCAGGTACTTGAACTGCTTCCGCCTCGGGAATATAGACCAATGAGCACCGGGAACGGGAGCACACACCCAACTTGCCGTAGCCTTGCGGAGGTGAAGAGGTGAGAGAGTATAAGGCGGAGGATAGGAAACTTTGAGATGGTATGGGAGAGGGAAGAGCGGGAAAGGATACGGACTCGTGCAACATCTTATTAATCTTCAAGTAAAAATCGGTGTCTTTTAAGTCCTATGAACGGTTGGGAAAGGCTAATCCTTTATTTCACGCAATCTAGACCTCGGGGGAACCTAGGGACACATCATCCAAAAATACACCAAATGTATTGGGTCAAAATTAATAATAGGCAATAATACCTAATCAAAACCGAAACATTTATGGGACGGACGAGCAGCCCCAATTTCTGGAGAAATTTGGGCAGCATAATGGGTATTCCTGAATAAATTCAAGGAAAAATCCGGCATGACCTCTCCTCGGTGCACGTTGACAAAGCGACATGATCTCTCGTTAGAACATGCCGTGGGAACGACATGTCCTTTCGTGAAACCATGTTGCGATGGCAACATGCCCACACGTGCTAGGTTTTGGGGTAGGTACGAAAGTCTATTAAGAATTTTGAAACAATTCATTTTAGTGTATTTGAAAATGTCGTGTAAAAAAACCAACCGTTTTGGGTAAGGTTTAAAAGTGTGGCGCCACCTATAACGCACTAGGGGAATAGGTTTGATATTAGGTGCTCAAGCGTAGGCGACATACATCACCGTCCGCGATGCCGTCAATCGCACCCGAGGGTTCTAGATCTACGTGAAGTAGTGTGCGGCTGACTATGTTCCTTTATTTACGAAAAATGATTTTTTATTATTTTTTTTTTGAAAAGGGGGAGAAATGAAAAAAAATACACACACATACCACAGAGTACAATAATCAAGGATCAATAATCTGATCATGGGGGACTGCCCCACAATCACAATCTGCACCGAAGTCTAACACCTGCAAAGTGACCACTCCTGTCGCGCTACACAGGATTGAGATGGTAAGTTCTGTCGCGTGACAGAAGGAATAAAGCAAAGCAAGAAATGCATTTACACACATATAATGCCACAAACAATGCACACACAAATGAATGTAATGAATGTTGAACAATAACGAAAGTCTGACCCACTTTTGAAAATCAAGTTTCAAGTCCCCAGCAGAGTCGTCACTGAATGTGCGCTCGCCGAAAAATAAAAATAGGAGTCGCCACGCCGTTTTTAAGGAAACATTGAAAACCTTTTGAAAGAGAAAATGGGTTCGGGGGTCAAGTTACGTGTTGGGAAGAATCGAGAGTTCACCCAACACGCCTCGTCCGTAGACAAGTCTTTCTATTGTTCAACATTCGAAACATCCAAATGTGTGTGCGAAATGTGTATGACAAGATATGTATAAAATGCACATTAATGCTTCATTTTATTGACACAGGATCTGAAGGATCAATGGTGTCGCGTGACACAACAAAGCACTCTGCAGAGGTTTTACAAAACTCAAACTGCAGCAACACCAAATGAACAAAATACCACATTACAGCATAAAATGAACAAATTCAACAGCAAGCAAACCAGAGGAAACGGATTACAACTGAAATAATAGTTTCTGCATAGGCTTAGTTATGTCGCGCTATACAGGACTGATGAGATCCGTTGTGTCGCGTGACATAACGTTGCCGTTTGCAGATACTTTACAATTTGAGCACAGATCCAACAGCAAGCAATTCAGATTAAACCAATACACCAATTCAAAACAGATAACCAAGGATCAACAAGGATTGACCAAAGGAGTATGGATATGGAGAGATCCACCCTCCTTTGACAATCAAGCAATGAATAGAATCCAAATCACATCATGAATGTCAATTAAACCAAGTCCAACAATTAAACAGAGAGATGGCAGTTGGGACTTGATAATTGGAGGCGGATGGAGCCCAATTATCAAGTCCGGGAACAGTAATTGCAATGAAGCAAACAAACGGCAAAATACGAGATAGAGATGGGGGAAGTCGTTACCCTCGTAGTGTCCACGCTCCTTAAACCATGTTAGGTAGAAGGATCTTCAAATCGGCTTTCGGGAACAAGTTCGAACTCAGATTGAAGCGGCAGTTAAGCTCCAAGTGTCTGTGCGTGTGCTAGTTGAATTGGCTTGGGGCTCTGGAACAGGGGAAGCAATTGAGGATTGGTTTAGATTTTTGGTGTGGATATGAAACAACGGTGATTGTGGTTGACGTTGTTAGGGACAGTGGTGGTTGGCGGCTTAGGGCTGGAACAGGAGAGCGGTGTTGTCGTCGGACTTGGGGGAAATTGAAAGGAACGGTGGAGGCAGTTGTTGATTTGGCCGGAGAAGATGGTGGGGAAGTTGCCGGTTGATTTGGAGAGAGGGAGAGCTCGGTCTTTATTTGGTTGTGGGGAAATTGGGAGAGATTGGAACGGGGAAGAAGGAAATTGAGGTAGAGGAAGGTAGAACGGTGATGGAGGTTGAGGTTGTGTTTGTTTTCCGGTGAGGAAGAGCTTGGTTAGGGAGGAGATTAGGGAGCCGGCAATGGAGGGAGTTGTCTTCTGCGTATAGAGAGAGAGGGAGGAGAGAGATTGCATTTAGAGAGAGATAAGGAGAGTCCGCCTTAGAGAGAGAAAGTCTGTGGTGTCCTCCCTTTGCAAAATGAACGAAATCCTTATTTAAAGCTGATTGAGAATTTGGCTTTAATATGTCGCACGACTTCTCGTATCCAATTTCCATGCTTCAATCTGTCGTACGACTGGTCATGCCCGTAACTGTTTCTGGCGCCAAAACCTGCTTCTGGAACATTCCGAGTTAATTCTTTAAAAGCCCAAAGCAGTTAATTCCCTATAGGTCCTTTTATCCGGGAAAAAATACTAAAAAATACTTCCTTCGTGAGAAACTCATAAAATGACTTTCGGAAGTCTCGGAACGGACCAGGAATTTACCAAAATGCCCCTTAGTGCGATTTTATCACATTAAAATGCACCTAAAAGGGTTGCGAATTGGATTGGCGTACTTACACTTGTGTATCTTGAACCGGTTCCACAACTCCTTGTGAACTTGGTTCCGTCTCTACTATTGGTTCCATGTTATCTTCGGGTTCTTGACTTCTTCAAGATAAATTTTACTCCCACTAGATCCTTTATTGAGAAACTGTTTCTCAAGAAAAGTACCATATTGAGCAACAAACACTTTGTTCTCATTGCGGTTATAAAAATAATATCCTTTAGTTTCTTTAGGATAACCAACGAAATTAACTTTGATGATAACTTATCGGAGACAAGTCTCTTCACATAATCTTTGCAACCCCAAATCTTCATGAAAGACAAATTTGGTTTTCTTCCATGCCACATCTCATGTGGGGTCTTAGGAGCCGATTTAGTAGGGACTCTATTTAGTGTGAACGCAGCAGTTTCTAATGCATGTCCCCAAAAGGAAATAGGAAGGTAAACTTGACTCATCATTGAACGAACCATGTCCAACAAGGTTCTATTCCTCCTCTTAGATACACCATTCCATTGTGGTGTTCCGGGTGGAGTCAACTCTGAAATGATTCCACAGTTTTTGAGATGATTGTCAAACTCTTGGCTTAAATATTCACCACCTCGATCAGATCAAAGTAATTTAATAGTTTTGCCAAGTTGATTTTGTACTTCATTTTGAAATATTCTAAATATCTCAAACGATTCACTTTTGTGCTTCATCAGATAGACAGACATATCTAGATAAGTCATCAGTGAATGTAATGAAATATCGAAATCCTCCCCTAGCAATGCTACTTAATGGTCCACATACATCTATATGTACAAGGGCCAATAAGTTACTAGCCCTTTCACTACTCTTAGTGAAGGGTGGCTTGGTCATTTTACCCAATAAACAAGATTCACATACCTCATATGATTCATAATCATGTGAGTCTAAAAGTTCATCTTTATGGAGTTTAGATATACGTTTCTGTAAGTACTCAAATCTGGCTCATGCCTTCCGGTTAAGTTTCCCGGCAATTTCCCAAACTTTCATAAAGTTCAGGGGCGATTCGGGAACTTTTCCAAACTGTCCAAGGGAGGAAGGACCTGCTAGGAATTAAAATTCCAGGCAGGATCTCGCTGGAATGAAGCTTCCAGTTGCCACCTTGCATGAATCTAGAAACAAGCTGAGTCATCAGTGGATAACGCCGGACGGCCTCTTTTGCAAGAGGTTAACGCCGGGCGGCTTAATTAGGAAGCACACTGCAGCCTATAAATAGAGGTCTCCTCTACCCATTTCAAAGAACAACAATTAAGCATTGTCACTCTGTCAAAATTACTACACAAATTTCCAGAGAATTAAATCTTCCAAAAACCACCTCCTTCCTCCATAAAATCCTTCTAAAGCTACTTCTACATAGGAAAATCCCCAAGGGAGATAGAGAGAATCACCATTGGTAATCTCTCCTTCCTTTCCCCTTAAAATACTCTTATTACCTTGCTATTTTCATTACTTGTCATTTACTTTGCCTTTACTTGTCATTAACATTGTTATATTGCTATAAAGTTACTATCTTTGCCATGTAAACATCATCTTCCCCCTTTCCCCTACACAAATGATTCATGGGGAATCCTATCCCAAGGATGAACAAGATTCCATAAGTGGCTTGTTCTAGGGAGGATTCGTCACATGATGATGTGAAATGCTTCCATTTTATTACATAAAAATGCTATCTTTACTCTTATTATGTCAATCCCCCTCCCTTGACCTAGCTTCCGAGGATTGTCCATCTCATAAGGTTCTTAAAGGAAATAGGAAAGCCTTAAAGGTCTTCCCTTTACATTTATGTCTTTAGCTTTCATAATGTTTATTACGTTTATTACATAAAAATGCAATCTTTACCTTCTAATGTCGTTCCCCCATGTCCCTTTAGGTTGGATCACTCTCCAAGGATTGTCTAGTGACCTTTTAAGGCACGAAAGATATAGGATGAGTATAAAGATCCAATCTTTATACCCCCTCCCCTAGTCCCTTTGGTTCTTGAAGCATCCCGTGGTGTGGATCGGTGTAAAGACCTCATCTTTACATCGTTTCCACCACTAAAATGCCATAGTCGTAGTCCCTTTAGAAGTGGATGAATCTTAGTCCCGACATCTCTGATCATCACTTGAGACGAGCATAAAAGTCCCTACGAAGCTCAATCTTCTCAAGATGTAGGATTGATGGGCAAAGATCCTACCTTTTCTAAAGAGTCTCATTCTTGGACTATAAAAGGTGTCCCTCTCTCGATCACATATGACCAAGTCCTCAAAGAACGTTGGTTTAAGATACACTAAGGCTTTTACACCTATTATGGTTGATTATTCCAATGGGAGGGTAAAAAGGTCAAATAATGATGATCACAAGTCCAAGATGAGCACGGGAGCAAAATCCCGAATACATCAAATCCAAGAAATCCCGAGCGATAACCTACTTATATGGTTTATACGTCCGGCAGATAACTTGGCACATTCCCTCCCTTTTTCAAATCACACTACACACACGAACGCACAAAACAAGCACAAACTTCGGGTCTAGGATGACTTGCTTTTGCAAGGCTCCTTGGGTGAACGCGATCCGTTCTTCCCAAGGAGTAACTTAACCTCCGTACCTTTATCCTTTTTTTCAAAGTTTTGAGGAAATCAAAATGGCGTGGCGACTCCGTTTTTCAATAAACCGGTGTCTTCAAACTGAGGTGAAGGGCGACCCTATAAAACGGTTCAATCCCGAAGGGCCCACATTCACAGTTTCTCATTTATATGACCAAACCGGCAATGCCACATGTATGTGTTGTTCACATCATTCGGTTTAGATTTCTTATTTACATTATAGATATCTTTAACATTATTTTGTTTCTCATCATCAAGGATATAAAAGCCATTAGATGAATTTGCAATACAATAAAGCATATCATTTAAATAAACAGAAAACTTCTTATTCTCAATAAGAAAACTATATCCTTCATTATCCAAACAAGAAACTGGAATAATATTCCTACTCAAATTCGGAACGTAATAACAATTGTTCAAAACAAGTACTAGTCCACTCGGTAACGTAACTTCATAAGTTCCTACGGCTATGCAGAAACTCTTGCTCCATTTCCCACATGTAGGTCCACTTCACCTTCTTTGAGTAGCTTTCTATTTTTTAGTCCCTGCACATTTATACAAATGTGAGATCCACATCCGGTATCCAATACCCATGAACTAGAAGTAGAAAGGAAAATATCTATCACATAGATACCTGAAGCAGTAGCAATCGTATTGCCCTTCTTCGCTTTTAGGCCTTCCTGATAAGCCTTGCAATTTCGTTTTCAATGACCAATCTCATTGCAATGGTAGCAAATTGCATCCTTTTGAGACACTTTGGGTTTAGCCTCTTCGGCATTGACAACTTTTGCCTTAGGTTTAGCAACCTTTGCTTTACCTACTTTGCCTTCCCTTTTGAACCCCTTTCCTTTGTTAACCATTAACACATTTGCAGTACTAGGCTTCTTGATATTTTTCTCTGCAGTCTTAAGCATCGCATGCAATTCTGACAGACTATTTTCCATTCCACTCATGTTATAGTTCATAATGAAATGACCATAACTTTCGGGCAATGAATTCAATATCGTATCCGTTTCGAGTTCCAAACTCATAGGATACCCAAGCCTTTCAAGGTGCTCAATATATCCTTTCATCTTAAGTACATGAGGACTTACCGATTTCCCCTCTTGCATCTTGCATGCATTAAGAGCCTTCACCACATCATACCTCTCTTGCCTAGCTTGCACTTGGAACATTTCCTTTAAGCATTGTGCTAGGTAAAAAGCAGCTACCATGTGTTCAAGGTCCTTCTGAAGAGCCTTACACATGGTGGCAAGCATAAGGCAAGCAACATCATTAGAATCATCAACATGATTCTTATACTTCTCCTTATCTGCCTTTACAGTATTGGTAGCGGGTTCTGTTGGAATGGGTTCGTCAAGAACGTACAATTTCTTTTCTTGCCTAAGAACAATTCTTAAGCTTCTGATCCAATCAGAATAGTTTTTACTGTTCTCTTCGAGATTGTCCTTCTCAAGGACGGATCGGAGTGACAAGGGTAGATTATTGTTTGATGTCATTTCTACAATAAGATATACAAACAATATGAACACATATAAGTATCAATTTATTTACCATCTAAGAGACAAATAATGAATTTCAAAAATACTCCCACTAAATTATACACCTTCAAATACAAGCATGTATCATATAATTATAATGGGCTAAGATCCATATTTCACTTAATTTTCGTTTAACTGAGTCAATGGACGAAATCAAGTTATTTAAGTAGATAACATTTATCAATCATATCATATATGACTCTTAGATCATTTATGAGATTCTAGACATCTTATGTCAACACATGTTTTAATCTCATCTATGCCTTGGGTCAAAACTCTTTTGAAAGCACCAATTAAGTTTAACCTTTTTCAAATGTATGAGACACATATAACGATGCACCCAACTGAGTCGAAACTACATCAACCGTTATCTCATCTTGATCCAAGATATAATGATGCACCCAACTGAGTTGAAACTACATCAAAATACCCTGATATTTTACAAGTGTTCTAATCAAGGGGTGGCATAAAACTTAAACATTTAAGAAGGTTTTTTTCATATAGCAACAAACATCGCATGTTTGTATATGAAACTTATGTGCACATATTCATGAACATGGGATTTCACATAATATCCTACTTTAGGATCATACAAATAATCATATAATAAATAACAATTATTAATTACATAATTATTCAATTCTCAAAATTTAAGGATTCAAATAATCATGCTAATCGGATTAAATATGAACATTAAATCCTAAATAAACGATTTGTTTCAATTTGAGAATTTACTAATCTAATTAATCAAATTAAAGAGATCAATAACCCATGTAGAAGATCAATTACATCAATCAACTATTAATCATAATCATGTTATATCGCATATAATCGTTTCACAAAACAATACACATAAATTCATCAATATATATCATCTAGCATGTTAAAGCATATAATCTAATTATATCTAGCATGTCAATTTAACCTAATCATGATTAAAACCAGACTCTGATACCACTGTTGGGTTTTGGGGTAACATGTGCAGCGGAAGACTTGATATAAATCACAAAACCCTAGCCATGAATCCGTTTAATATGAATAAATTAAAACTATGAATATAGATTTACTAACCTTTGCTGCGATTTTGTCTTTCGTACACGAATTCGTAATTGAGTTTGAATCGTAGACGAAACTTTGATCTTCTTCCTTGTTCTTCCTTGTGATGAATCAATCAATGGTAGATCTTCAAGCTTTAGGTGATAAAGCAATCACTCTCTATTGGTAATCCACACGCGAACGAACCAAGATCTATATCTTGTTGGATTGCTAGATGATTCTCTATTGTTGAAACTCTTTTCAACAATCTATGGATGTTATGGAATTGAATCTATGGAGTTTTGATCTTTGATTTGAAATCAAAAATCAATGAATTAGTGTTTCATAAACCCTAATTCTCCTCCTTATTTTTATATTTATTGGGTGAAGAAAAGGGGGCTAATTATACTTTATAAATATTCCTAACAATTAGGAAGAAAACCCTAATCCAAGCCATAAACCCTAATTCTGGTTGTTCCATATACACCTCTTCTTCAAGTTCACCATTTAAAAATGCTGACTTGACATCCATTTGATGTACACATAGCTTATAAATTGAAGCTAAAGCTAATAGCACCCTAATGAAAGTTATTCTTGCTACAGGTGCATAAGTATCAAAATAGTCGATTCCTTCCTTTTGTCGAAAACCTTTAGCAACCAACCTTGCTTTAAAGGTTTGAATAGATCCATATTTGTTGTATTTCTTCCTAAATACCCATTTACATCCTATAGGTTTTGATCCAGGAAGTAAATCAACTAAGATCCAAGTATTATTGGACATAATTGAGTCCATTTCATCTTGGATCGCCTCCTTCCAAAAAGCTACATCTCTTGATATCATAGCTTCTTTATATGTTTTAGGATCTGTATCTTCCAAGTTAAATATAATGGGGATTTTGGCAAGAACACCATAATTATTTCCCTCAACTAGGAAAATAATTGCCTGAGATGATATAAAATCAGGATCTAAGTTCTTATCCTTTCTAGCTCTTAGACTTCGTCTTGGTTCACTTGAGGTTTCAGACACCTTTCTTTTTGTACTAGAAGATATATTATTATTACTTTGTATTTGTTCATTATTGGTAGCATTATTGGAGTCATTGATGAATTTATTTTCAATAAATTCAACATTCCTAGATTCTATTATTACATTAGAATCTAAATCCAACAATCTATATGCTTTAGAGTTTTCAGCATATCCAACAAATACACTCTTTAGAGCTCTAGGTCCTAACTTAGTCCGTTTAGGATCTGGGACTCTATAAAGTGCAATACATCCCCAAACTCTAAGATAACTTAGGCTTGGCGCTCTTCCTTTCCATAATTCATAAGGAGATACCTTTAATTTTCTTGAAGGAATCCTATTATTAACATGACAAGCAGTAAGTAATGCTTCAACCCACAAATTATTTGGCAAATTTGCATTTATCAACATAGCATTGGTCATGTCGACCAATGTTCTGTTTTTTCTACACCCACACCATTCTGTTGTGGGGTATAAGGTGCAGTACATTTATGTTCTATACCATTTTCTTCACAGAATATGTCAAACTCAGAAGGAAAGTATTCACCTCCCCTATCACTTCTTAATTCCTTAATTTTCTTTTCCTTCTGATTTTCAACAAGAGACTTATAGCACATAAATTTTTCAAAAGCTTGATCTTTTGATTTCATTAAATAAACATAAGTAAATCTAGAACAATCATCAATGAAAGTAATGAAATATCTATTTCCTCCTCTAGTAAGCATGCCATTTAATTCACATATATCCGAATGAATTAATTCTAGCATTTCAGAATTTCTAACAACAGAAGGAAACGGTTTCTTTGTTATTTTTGCTTGTATACATACTTCACACTTATCATTTGTATTCATATCATTGTGACAAGAAATAAGGCCATGTTTTGACATATATCTTAAAGAGCGATAATTCACATGTGCAAGTCTATTATGCCATAAAGATAAAGAAGACTCAACGATATAAGCAGAAACATCTTTATTCATATTAATACTTAGTTTGAACATCTCGTCACAAGCATATCCTTTACCCACAAACACCCCATTCTTAGACAACACAATCTTATCAGATTCTATTACAATTTTCAGGCCTTTCTTGTTCAACATACTAGCAAACACAAGATTCTTCCGTATTTCAGGGACATGAAGGACGTTTCGTAGCATCAAAGTCTTTCCAGAAGTAAACTGCATAGTAACATTCCCCTTGGCAAGAACTTCTGCGGTATCATTGTTCCCCATAAGCACCTTCTGTCCATCCTTAATCTCTTCATAGTTTTTGAATTGAGATTTATCATGGCAAACATGAACAGTGGCTCCAGAATCGATCCACCAGTCTGGCGATTTCTCTACAGCAGTCATATGCACTTCAGTAATCATGCCAATGTGAAAATCTGTGATCATTACCACAATGGCAGAGACATCATTTTCCACCAGATTTGCAGCATTGCCGTTTTCTGTCCTCTGTCTTTTGCGCAGCCTGCAATCACGGTGGAAGTGGCCAACTTTTTGACAAAAATAGCACTTCTTCCCTTTCTTCTTGTCATTGTAACTTTGCCCAGAATTGGTAGTGTTTGGTTCTGGTTATTTGCGTTTGTTTCCTCCCCTATTTTGATTGTGAAAGTTCCCACCATCCACAAGGTTTACTCTAGAAGTAGATTCAGAAGCATGTTTTTATGCATATTTCGAGATTCCTCTTCAATCCTAACAGGCTTTTGAATCTGTTCTAGAGAAAAATCTTCAGTTCAATGCAATAACTTCTTTCTGTAATCATTCCAACTAGAAGGCAATTTAGCAATAATCGCCCCTACTTGCAATGATTCAGAAATTTCCACTTTCAAATCTTTCAGTTTGGAGACGATAACTTGAAGATCATCAACTTGATCCATTATTGAAAATTTATCATTCATAGCAAATTCAAAGTACTTCATTATGAATGTGCGCTCGCCGAAAAAAAATAAGGAGTCGCCACGCCGTTTTTAAGGAAACATTGAAAACCTTTTTGAAAGAGAAAATGGGTTCGGGGGTCAGGTTATGTGTTGGGAAGAATCGAGAGTTCACCCAACACGCCTCGTCCGTAGACGAGTCTTTCTATGTTCAACATTCAATTCATTCAAACGTGTGTGCAAATGTGTGAGACAAAATATGTATAAAATGCATATTAACGCTTTGCTTTATTGCTCAACAAAGGGGAATACAACTTGTGAGTCATTTAATTCAGGAGACCACCACCTGATTACATAGGAATGAAACAACTTACAACTGAAAAATAACCAGCTGTAGATAGGCCAAGTATGTCGCACGACGCAAGACCATGAATGGCCAGTTGTGTCGCGGGACATACTCCACCATCTGCAGAGGTTTTACAATCAATGGATTACACAGACAATAAATGATAATCCGAGATTAACGAAGATAGAAATCAGGTCCCAACGACCTCAGAGAGATCAATTGGCAGATGAGCGTGGATATGGAACAATCCACACTCACCTTACCAATTCATGCCCAACGCACTACATCCATACAAGAATACGCATAATCACTATGATAAATGTACAAAACAGGTCCCAACGACCTCAGAGAGATCCAAGCTTAGATGAACGTGGATATGAGACGATCCACGCTCACCTTAGCGCGATTCATGCACAACGCACACAATCACATGAACAAAACAAGTATCATCACCATGATGAATTCAACGATCAGAACATCCAAATGAAACAGAGCATACTACATGCTAAATTGAAGTTGTAACCAAATCAATATACTTAGATTCTACAAAGCAGCAATATTAAATCACAGCAGTTTGCACTACACAGAAAACAGAGAGAGAGAAGATTAGGATTCGTTACCCTCGTAGTGTCCACGCTCCTTAAACCACGTTAGGTAGAAGGATCTTCAAGTCAGCATCTCACGAACAAGGTTTCATCACACGCCCAAAGCAGCTTCAATTTCGAATACTCAACTCAATCTGAAAGTCACCAATCGGAGCTTCTGATGGGGAAATGGGATTCTGATGCAAACTACTTGATGAACGAACCACCGGAGCCAGGAAGTGTGGTGATCGGAGTTTGTTGGAGACGCAGTGGTGGTGAACGGTGTTGGATCTGAAACAGGGGAAATAGCTTAGACGGTTTTGGGGTAGAGAGCAGAGAATGGTGAGGGAGATTGAGGTTGTGGTGGAACGGCGGTGGGAGAGGGGTGTTGGAGCGATTACTTTGGCCGGAGAGAGATGGAGATTGAAGGGGATTGGGTCGGAGAAGGAGAACGTTGTTTGGCGATTGGAATTGGAGAAATTGGTGATGCTGCGACGGTGATGGAGATTGAGGAAGAGGGAGGCGATTTAGGGAGAGAAGGCTGGTGGAGATGGCGATTCCGGGGAGCAACAATAGTGAGGGTGTGGTCTTCTGCATATAGAGAGAGAAAGGCTTGTTTGCATCTAGAGAGAGAGAGAGAGCATGAGTTGTGAGAGGCCCCTTGACAAATGAGAGAATTTGGTATTTAAACGTAGCTTGGAAATTGGATTTAATGTGTCGTACGACCTTCTGCTCCGCTTTTCCGTGGCTTAAGTTGTCGTACGACGGGACAAGCAAATAACCGTTTCTAGCGCCAGAAACTGGTTCTGGAACATTCCGAACTAATTCCTTAAAGGTCCAAAGCCAATAATTCCTTGTAGGTCCTTTCTTAGCGAGAAACTCATAAAAAGCTCCCGAAAGTCTCGGAATGGATCGGGAATTTACCAAAACGCCCCTAGTGCAATTTTATCACATTAAAATGCACCTAAAAGGGTCGCGAATTGGATTGGCATACTCACAGAGCCCCTCGGCAATGTCACTTATGGAAGAAGTGAGGTTGTCGATAAAAAGGACCCAATCCCAATGAGCGGCTGGGGATATGGCGGATGGTGAAAAATGACTGGTGAGATCGGATGGCTGGACCTTTTAAGAAAGGATTCCTACGTATCCCGGGGAGGGAATCAAGCCGGTCGTAGTTCAGACGAAACTGACAAGGAACAAGAAATAGTAGAGATATGCTTTCATACCTTTGCTGTGTTTACCTGTAGCTGCCGGAGGGATTGATGCTACGGCTGTCTGACAAGGGCATCTGCTGATGATAAGTCTCCATCCAACACGGGATTTTGTTGATTTTTCGTCCAACAGGGGCATTTGGTAATGCTTTTTCGTTCGACACGGGAACTGATGATGAATTTCCGAGACATTTATGATGAAACCCCTGTCCAACACGGGATATTGATGGTGAGACTTCCGTCCAACATGGGCCTTTGACGATGATTTTCCGTCCAACACGGGAGTTGTTGATAAGCCTCCGTCCAACACGGGAATTGGTGATCTTTCGTCCAACGCGGGTGCTTGATAATCCTTCCGTCCAACATGGGAAATGATAATCCCTCCGTCCAACACGAAAATGATAATCCTTCCGTCCAACACGGGAAACGATAATCCTTCCGTCCAACACGGAAAACGATAATCCTTCCGTCCAACATGGGAAACGATAATCCTTCCATCCAACACGGGAAACGATAATCCTTCTGTCCAACACGGGCAATTTAAAATAATTCTCCGTCCAACACGGGCAATGCTAATCCTCCGTCCAACACGGGCTATGGATTATAACTTGCCGAAGCTGATGGGCATTATTGCTTGAAGATTGAGGCACCTGAAACTCCTTTTGACGAGCAATGCTTGGAGACTGGGGCAGCTGAGGCTCTTTTCGACGATGCTGATGACGATGACAAAGGCGGGGTAGGCCACCTGCAGGATTTGGAATCCTTGTCCAAGTTGTGATTGAGGAACAACTCCCATAATCAGATTATGATCACTTTGATTATTGTACCCTGCGGGGGGAGCACAACACTCTAGGCACTTTGCAATTTATTTGACTTTTTGCTTATGCATTATTAATCTTTTGTTGCACAAGTCCATCTCAGCTGGGGATGGAAGGGAAGTGAATTTTTTTGCACGGCTTGACGAGCGGGTATGTATATAGCCATTTGTGCTATAATGGGTTGTGTATGGGACGAAAGTGTTTATAATGAGGTGGACCCTCTCCCACGAGGTGGGGAAACGATATGGCTCAGCTAGGCAAGTCGGGGATGCTTCCGGGAGTACTGGCTGCAGCAGGTCCATTGCTGGTGAGGACAAAGTGTATCGCGCGTCTGAGACAGCAAGCAACAGGGAAGGTGCAGAGAATGATCCCGGCTTGACAAAGCCCCAGTTGATGGTGCAAAGCAAACCTGGAGGGAAATCTGGTAAGGAGAGCCGGAGGGATACCTTAACCAAAGTCCCAGCTTGAGGAAATTCCATGCAGCTTCATCGCAGATAGAGTCATCTTGTGGCCAAAGAGGCAACCCATCATTTCAAACCGCAGTCAATCAGTCACTGGACAAGACTCGAAAATGTTTACGTGCAGGGGCACAACTTTCGAAGGTGGGAAAGGATCCCGATATCTGTGACTCACTCGATTTTGGGTTTGACTCTTTTGGGAGAGTATAAGCATCACAAGGTGTGGAACAGTGTATGGAAGCCCCTGCTGGCCGAAACAGTGTTTGGCTCTATCTTCCTATGATGTAGAAAGAGAAGACTTGTCGAGACACTTGAAAACTTGTCTTATTCGTGATGATCACAAAGCTGCTTAAAACCCTTTATTGATGTTCGGGTTATTCAACCACCAAAGCCGATATGAACAAATATTTTTATCAATCCTGAGGAGAAAATCCACTGATATCGAGGATCAAATTCAGAAGGATGGAAGGTGTATAGGGACGGCCCTTTCTGAGACCAGATTTTTTGAGATCTGTTTGTGATTTCGACCGAACCAGTTATGGTTGCCTACGTTCCCCTCCTTGGGAGGAGCTCAGGTCGCCGTAGTTCAGGCTTATCTTGAATGAAGAGAATGAACGTTGAAATTCGAGGATCTGAGGACCTTTGAGGATTTTGAGAATTGAAAGAACATGTCCTCTTGGAGTGTCGATGGAAGACACGAATGTGAAGCCCCAGTGGGATGTCCACGGCAAGTGTTTACGGAGGAGAAACGAAATATGCTCACATGAAACATCGAACGAACGGATGGAATTTGCACAATCTTCGCTTGTTGGCTTGAACTGCTATCCTGTAGGAACTGCGACTGGGTTTCGGGATTTCGATCGGTCTTCGGGTGATTCGGGATATCATGACCTCTTAAAATGAGAGATCGGCTAGGCCTTTTGCTGACTGAACCTCTAAAGATGAGAGGTTGGCTTTTGGGTATATGTTTGGGATTTCTAAGGTAGGGGAATCGATTTACCTCTAAGAATGAGAGGTCAATATTGGCTTTGCCAAGGGCAAGGGTAATGAAAATGGGAATATCCTCTAAAATCGAGAGGACGGATTGGGATTGGTCGAGGTAGTGGTGAGGGATATCCGTGTTGTCTCTTTATTCACTCTGAGATTCCTCTTGAGTAACGACTGAATCCTTTAACTTTTGCTTTTGAGAGAATCGCTAGGGACTATGCTCTCTTTCTTTTTCCCTTTTTTTATTCTCTCTTTTTTTTGTATTTTTGTCTCTCTCCCTTTTTTCAATTTTATCTCTCTCTTTTTTTCAATTTTGTTTTTGAGAGGAGAATTTCAGCTAGTCCACAGGATGGATCATTGCTTTCCGTCGTTCTTGAGCTTGGAGCCGGTCGATCTTTCTTTGGATCACAGGAGCCTTAAGGATAGTCCCTCTTCTTCTGGAGATGGTTAAACATGTTTCAAATATGCTGATCTTGAAATGAAGGGATATTATTAGGTGAGGGTAAGGTGATGGTTTCCCTAGGGGTGGAAGGTTTCAGTCGCAGTCACTACCGGATGATCCGAACGAGATTGATACTTCAATGATTGCTTAAGCTTACTATGAGAAGGATTCATGCAAATTCATCGAGCAACGAGATGGTGATGGCGAAGGAAGACATGTGAGCACAAGAGATGCGAGATGGGGAGTTGGTGAGCCCCACTTTGGGAAGGATATCAGTCGATTTTCTCGCTCCGATCAACTTAAACATTAGTCATTTCAAAGCATTAGTCAGTGAGCAGCACAAGTGATCATTTGGAATAGACCATTTCAATTGAGCGTAACGTGGGTGTGCAAGTGGTGCCTCGAGTCTAGCAAGAAGAGAATCAAAGATTTTTAATACTGCAAAGCAAAAACTGGTCCAACTTGGACTTTAACAGACTCATGTCCGACAGTGGACATTCTAGATCCTACATGGACTGATTGACTTCTTCAACATTGGATGGAAGGAAGAGCATCGTTGCTATCGGTGCGGTGAGGACCCTTCTCAATCTTTCTGTCCTTCACAAGTCGTCCTCCTTAGCTTTAGCAATCTGAGAAAACAACCAGGACTCCCGCTCGCGAGGAAAAACGGCTTTAAGGGTAGCTCGCCACTTTTCGATGACACACCATTTGCACTCTGCTGACCCCTGGGATGCAAACTTCCAGACTGGTGGGCCATAATCTTCTCTGCACCAAGCATTTTGGACTACGAATCATATAAACGATCACTCAGGCACTTGAGCTGCTTCTGCCTGGGGAATATGGACCAATGAGCGCCAGGAACGAGAGCACACACCCAACTTGCCGTAGCCTTACAGAGGTGAAGAGGGTGTATAAGGCGGAGGATAGGAAACTTTGAGATGGCATGGGAGAGGGAAGAGTACAGAAGGAGATGGACTCATGCAACATCTTATTAGTGTTCAAGTAGAAATGATGTCTTTTAAATCCTAGGAATGGTTGGGAAAGGCTAACCCTTTATTCTCGCAGTCTAAAACCTTGGGGGAACCTAGAGACACATCATCCAAAAATACACCAAATGTGTTGATTCAAAATTAATAATGGGCAATGATACCTAAATAAAACCGAAGCATTTATGGGACGGACGAGATGCCCCAATTTCTGGAGAAATTTGGGCAGCATAACGGGTATTCCCGAAGAAATTCAAGGAAAAATCCGGCATGACCTCTCGTCGGTGCACGTTGACAAGGCGACATGATCTCTCGTTAGAACATGCCGTGGGAGCGACATGTCCTTTTGTGAAACCATGTTGTGATGGCAACATGCCCACATGTGCTAGGTTTTGGGATAGGTACGAAGGCCTTTTAAAAATTTTGAAGCAATTCATTTTAGTGTATTTGAAAATGGCGTGTCAAAAACCAACCGTTTGAGTGAGGTTAAAAGTGTGGCGCCACTTATAACGCGCTAGGGGGATGGGTTTGACATTAGGCGCTCAAGCGTAGGCGAAATGCATCACCGTCCGCGATGCCGTCAATCGCACTCGAGGGTTCTAGATCTACGTGAAGTAGTGTGCGGCTGACTATGTTCCTTTATTTACGAAAATGATTTTTTTATTATTTTTTTTTATTTTATTTTTTTTAATTTAAAAAAGGGGATAAAAGGAAAAATAACACACACACGCACCCCACAGAGTACAATAATCAAGGATCATGAATTTGATCATGGGGATTACCCACAATCACAACCTGCACCAAAGAGATGTAATCCTGCTGAGTGGCATCTTCTGTCGCGCTACACAGGACAGCAAAGGCACGTTCTGTCACGTGACAAAAGAAGCCATTTCCAGAATCCTGAACAACAAGCCAAAACCAGCCCCAGTCTCCAAGCACAACACAAAATCTCAGCCCCAAGCATCAGCAATACAGGCAAAAAAGATGGGACACAAGGAGGGAACGGAATAAAACAAAGCACATAAGATGCAAACAACACATATAATGTCACAAACAAAGCACACGCAAGTGAATGAAATGGACGTTGAACAAGACCGAAAGTTTGACCTACTTTTGAAAAACAAGTTTCAAGTCCCCAGCGGAGTCGCCACTGAATGTGCGCTCGCCGAAAAAAATAATGAGTCGCCACGCCGTTTTTAAGGAAACATTGAAAACCTTTTTGAAAGAGAAAATGGGTTCGGTGGTCAGGTTACGTGTTGGGAAGAACCGAGAGTTCACCCAACACGCCTCGTCCGTAGATGGGTCTTTCTATGTTCAACATTTAATTCATTCAAACGTGTGTGCAAATGTGTGAGACAAAATATGTATAAAATGCATATTAATGCTCTGCTTTATTGCTCAACAAGGGGGAATACAACTTGTGAGTCATTTAATTCAGGAGACCACAACCTGATTACATAGGAATGAAACAACTTACAACTAAAAAATAACCAGCTGCAGATAGGCCAAGTATGTCGCACGACGCAGGACCATGAATGGCCAGTTGTGTCGCGGGACATACTCCGCCATCTGCAGAGGTTTTACAATCAATGGATTACAGAGACAATAAATGACAATCCGAGATTAACGAAGATAGAAATCAGGTCCCAACGACCTCAGAGAGATCAATTGGCAGATGAGCATGGATATGGAACAATCCACACTCACCTTACCAATTCATGCCTAACGCACTACATCCATACAAAAGCGATCTTCAGCGTTGTCAACACGAACATCATCTTATCCTTTCAGCGATTGAAGTTGGTTCCATCAAACCGATCCAGTTTAACGAAATCTTGGTTAAGCACTTTGAAAGTGGTCTATGATTCTGACTCCATCTTCACGTTTGAAAATTACACCTTAAGATTGTTAGGCCAAAATGACTTTAGACGGAGAATAGAAATCAGATTTATGTCTCGTTGTGTGAGATTAAACACTGTCCTTAAGGTGTAATTTGCCCCCACTATTTTGCTACAGGGATTAAGGCAAATCACCTCTAGGATACAGTGAGGAGTACAAGAATTTTCAGGCAGCAAAACCTGAAGATTCTTCCTCTAGAACTTTGAAAGAATGGTTAATGAGAATGAGAGAATAAGAGAGTTTTTCTGTATATTTTTTCCTGTAATAAGCCTGCCTATATATAGATATAAAGGCATCATTTCAGTTACTATTCAAAAGATATGACTTTTGAATTCAAAACCTTTGAAATTTGAATTCTAAGAAACATACCTTTCAATTTAAAACTGACTAATTAGTTTTATTTCAAAATAAAACTGCTACAGAAAATAACAAATGGAAATGAAATAAAACTTGAGATTAAAAAATCTTGGTCATTGAATATTTATCCAAGTTTTATTTCTAACCAATGTGAGATTCATTCTCTCCTAATATTTACAAAGCTATACTGAATGAACGCTCGCCGAAAAATAAAAATAAGGGAGTCGCCACGCCGTTTTTAAGGAAACATTGAAAACCTTTTTATTGAGAAAATGGGTTCGGGGGTCAGGTTACGTGTTGGGAAGAACCGAGAGTTCACCCAACACGCCTCGTCCGTAGACGAGTCTTTCTAATGTTCAACATCCAAATCATTCAAACGTGTGTGCAAATTGTGTGTGACAAAATATGTATAAAATGCATTTTAATGCTTTATTGATAAACTGCGAGGTATACAACTTGTGAACCACTTATTTTGGGGGGCCACGTCCCGATTACAACGAGGTAAACAACTTACAACTGAAAAGGGACCTGCTGCAGTTGGCTAAGTATGTCGCCCGACACAGGACCATGAATGGCCAGTTGTGTCGCGGGACATACTATGCCATATGCAGAAGTTTACAACTAGGCTAATTACAGAGACAAACCAATATCAACAACAAGGTTAACAAAATGGAATTAACAGCAACAACGAGGTTAATTAATGGCAACAACGAGGTTAATTAACGAAAATAGCAACAACGAGATTGCAAGAGATGGAAACGTGTAATTGCAACGAGGCAATATTATCACCTAGATGTGGATAAACACATGAGAGAGTGAATATGATTGATTCACCCTCTATTTGGTGTTTAGACAAACTAACATCAATCAAAAGCTCAAGTACAGATCACGACATGCTGGGAAACAGATTGAAATTATGACAATGCCAATATCAGGTTCTAGCATGAGAACATATCAACCATAACAAAACCCATGTATACAGATCAACGCAATACTGAAAACAAAATTATATGGTACCAATACCAATCTAATCAGTTCTAGCATGAAGACTAATGCCAATTACGGCAACACTCATGACAATGAGAAGAGGGAGAAATGGAATAAGGACATACCCTCGTAGTGTCCACGATCCTTATACCAAGTTAGGTATAAGGAGCTTCAATTCGGCTCCGAGAGAGAGATGAGATCGAGCTCAGAAACAACGGCTGGGCAGCTTCAAGGCTTGAATGAACTTCGGATCTGGAGACAGGGGAAGAAGGAGATCGGGATTTTTGGGTGAATTAGTGGTGGTTAACGGACTTGGGTTTTGGAACGGAGAAGAGGGCGTTATTTTGGGGTCGGAAAACAGGGAGCTTAGGTTGCCGGCGATTTGGTGGTGAGGGACAGAGCGATCGGTGAGGAAGGGGGAAGGAATTGGGTCGTTGTTGTGGTTTTAGGGATTGAAGGTGAATTGGTTTTGGGGGGGAAGAATGTTTGAGGAAGGTCACCGGCGAGGGAGAGACCAAATGACGGAGAGAGCAACGAGGTTTCTCTGGTTTGCGTCTTGAGAGAGAAAGTAGTGAGAGAGAGCGAGCTCTGCGGTTAGTGAGAGAGAAATTGAGAGTGAGAGAAAGTCTGAATGAGTGTTCCTCCGGCGAACTGGTTTAGGGATAATGGAGAGAGCGATGAAGGCGGGGAAGGTCGCCGGCCAACGGATTGGTGAAGAAGAAGACGATTAGAGAGAGAGAGGGCAAGCTCTCTCTCTCTCTCTGTTTGCATCTTGAGAGAGAATGAAAGCGGCTAGTGAGAGAAAATGAGCCCCCCCCCTCTTTTTACAAAATGAGAGTAATCCCTATTTAACATTGACTGATAAAAAATTGTTATGTCGTACGACACCGGTCCTCTTTAGGGCAAAGTGGGCCGAAGGGAGGCAAGCCCAAAACTAATATAAATAACTAATTGGGTAAGCCCAAAAATAATGCAAATAAATAATTAGGCAAGCCCTTTGCAATATTTAGGGAAAGCGGGCCCAAAAACACGAGTTCGGGTCGGGGTACTCACATATACATTTACAATTTCACTAACAGATTTATCCATGACTTATTCTAAAAGGAGGGCAGCAAGTTCCATGGGCTGCCCATGGATCTTGCTGGTGTGTCCATGGCTAATGCTGAAAGAGGGCAGCGAGTTCCATGGGCAGGCCATGGAACTTGTTGCCTTGTAAATACTAACATACGCTTAGCGTTATCATAAGCCCCTATCCATTTGCCCACTTTTAGGCATATATAAGCATGACGATTTTTGCATGTACTTAGTGAACGGGGAGAGTCAAATGAGCCAAACTCATTACAGTAATTCGTAATCTTACCCCAAAAAGAATCATATTTCTGATTATTTCCGACAACACTGTCTGTTCCAAATTTCATATACCCACTAAGTAGCACTAAATTTTGTGTCATCGTTCATTTGACCTTTTTTTGCGCTGCGGGGTTGGACAATCTTTGGTGGGAGTAGCTTCGATAGGTCCGCTTATGCTATCCTGACCCATTTGTGTTGAATATTCTGGAAATTCCCCTATTTCAGAATTTTCATTTCTCATCATTGGCATATAAGGATTATTAGGATAATAATGGGGCGGAGGTGGTTGAAATTGTTGGTGTAATGCCCTAGGCTTTAGTTATGTTTAACTTAAACCGTTATGTATCGTCTTTATCCTTGATTATAGAGAAAGTTTATTATTTGATTATTATATATTTTGCATATTTATTGTAATAATATATGTCTCTAATTATTAAGTGAATAATTAGTATAAATGTTAATGGATAATCATATGATGATTATATGCATAGAGATGCACAATAAATTTATGGGTACTTGTTAGTGAACAAGTGATTGGACTTGACCCGTATGAGATTTATGTCATGGTCAAATGTCATAATTAAATCTCATATGGTCACTTCATTTAGTCCCTAGACCTGAGATTATCATGACCTTACATATGATGAAAGTCATGTTTGATTTTAGTCAAACGATATCTTAACACGATATTTATAAAGGCTATCTTTGGCATGATCGAATTCATGATGGGAAGGATGATAAGTCAAGATGGAATTTGTCCCTCGAAAGAGAGATGTTTTGTTTGGGCCCCTCGATGAATGATAATGATGAAAGTGTATGGTCATACCCCAATGCGATTGGATTATCATTATACTCAAGATCGAGAAAGCATTGAACAAATACAAGTTGACATGGACCATGACTTGTGTTCAATATAACATCGTGAGACAAAGGGAGAAATGGAAGTGTACCATTGGAAACGTGAACTCTTACGTTATATTAATTGGGTAGACATAATGGCTTGCTAGAGTCCGCTTATGTTTTAAGAGGGTCGATATGATCGAGCTCATTGCCAACATAATATAATCCTATTGGGTCACACACAACTAGAATGAATTGGTTAAACCAAAGGAAAAAAATTGAGAGTTCCTCATCAGGCATAAGTCATCGCGCGACAGATCTTGTCCAAAGGACTCGTCTGGTCGCGCGACAGGACAAGCCAAAGGCGGTTTACAGACTCGTTTCCTAATTTGATTAGGAAACAAATACTTATACTAAGGTAGTATAAGTATGAGGTCTGTGAAACCCTAAAGAGCTAGCCGAATTTTTCAAAGAAAAATCACAACAAAAGGTTTCTCAATATTCTCTCTAAAAGTTTAAAGATCTAGCAATCATCAAGAACTGTTCTTGGTTCATTCTAAAGTGTGGATACTACTAGAGGATCTTCTCTCGTACGACGATCAAGGCCTAGAGTTCAAATTGTCCAAAGCAATCTAAAGATTCAAGTCTTGAAGATCGAAGTTTGTGATTCGAAATCACTTTGATAATTGTTCGATAGCTCAATAAAGGAAAGCGTTTAAGGTTGGTAAAGTTCTATCTCATAGGAATTCAATTTAATCGTATAGAACAGATCTTAGGGCTCTTGGGTTTTGTGTTATTAGATGCTTAATTCCGCTGTGCATGGACCCATAAAACCCAACAGTGGTATCAGAGCCCCGTTCGTATGGTTAAGTTTGAATTAACATGCTAGAATGTTTATATAAATTGTTTATATGTTCGTTGCATGTTTTTGTATGCGGTAGAATTTTGATTGTTTATGTGAAACAATGTGAAAATCGTTTTCTGTTCATATTGAATTAAATCTGTTAAAAGGTTGTTTTATTTGATTTAATTGCTTTATGATTGAAATTGATAAGAGCTGGAAAAATCTGCAAATCTGGTAACTCAGTGTCACACGACAAAGTTTGCTTGTATCACGCGACTAAGTTTGCTTGTGTCACGCGACTAAGTTTGCTTGTGTCACGCGACAGAGTTGGTTTGTGTCACGCGACAGAGTTGGCCTCTATCACGCGACAAAACTTGCCTGATCTGGGCAGAATCAGTTTGTTAATTTTTTCTTGCTAATCTGTGATTATGTTGATAATCTGATATGTTTCTGTCTTAATCTGGATACTATAATTTTTTGGAAATTAAATTTATAGGGCTATGCTAGATTAATTCAATGTTTATGCATGCTTAATTAATTTAAATATGGTTTTATTAATTGTTGCGATGCATGAATTGTATGTTCTTAAGTGTTAAGAGCTTTGTTAGATGTTTAGTTGAAACATTGAATTGTAATTTCCTGAATGTTTAGTTGAAACATCAAAATTTTGGTTTTCTGATTGTTTATGAGAAACAAGTCAGTTTACGCAAAATTTAAAGGAATCTGATTGTTTGTGAGAAATAAGTCAGTATACAAAGTATTGATTATGTTGCAAATCAGAGCTGGTATTCTAATTGTGCATGTCTAGGAGAGTTCTGTCGAAGGAAAGATTTGGTACTTAAGTAGTCCTTGTGGCTCACCTATTTCCTAGGAACTTACCTGGTGCGCGATTATGATTATCTTTGCTGATATGCTTATAATCTGCTTTAAAGAACCTTCATTTAACTTTTAAGTTCTTTATGCCAATCCATGATTAAAACACTTGAGACCACTCGGATAGTTTTGGATGGGCTTGCCATATCAAGGTACTTTGATTCTATTTCGTTTGCGAGCAAGATGAGGAAATGGTGGTTTCTATACGTTTAAAGTGGATGAACTTAATTGGGTTATCAAAATGGTTTTGGACCCAAGGCATAAGATGAGATTAAAATATGCTTAGACATATGATGTCTTAAATAAATCTCATAAAAGATCTAAGAGTCATATACGATATGATTAATGTTTTCTACCTAATTAATTTTAATCTTGAGCGGTGCGCCATAGCGTACTTGAGATTAAATTAAAGTTGGATCTTAGCCCATTAAATGTATATTATGCTTATTTGCATTGGAAGGTGTATAATTTAGTGGGAGTATTTGTGAAATACATGATTTTCTCTTAGATAATAAATGTGTTGATATCAATATGTGTTCATATAGTTTGTATATTTTGTTGTTTTGCATTACACTGTAAATTGCGATTCTTCCTTATGAAGGGCAAAGTTCGAAAGGAACGGTACAGATAATTCTGATTGGATCAGAAGCCTAAAGAATGGTTCTTAGGCAAATGTGTACGTTCTTGATGAATCCATTCCTACTGAACCCACTGCAAATGTTGCAAAGGACAGATAAGGAGCAACATTAGAAACATGTTGATGATTCTAATGATATTGATTGTCTTATACTGGCCACCATGCTTAAAGATTCTTATGAAGAACCTTGAGCACATGATAACTGCTTTTGTTCTAAGCACAACGCACAAAGAAAATATTCCAAGTGCAAGCTAGGCAAAAGATGTATATTGTGGTGAAGGTTCCTAATGCATGAGATGCAAAAGGGAGCAATCCGCAAGTATGTTAATGGTTAACACAAGAAAGGGGTTCATAAAGGAAAGGTAAAGAAGGTAAAGCAAAGGTTGCTAAACCTAGGGCAAAAGTTGTCAAAGCCGAAGAGGCTAAACCCAAAATGTCTCAAAATGATGCATTTTGCTACCATTGTAATGAGATTGTCATTGGAAGCAAAGTTACAAGGCTTATTAGGAAGGCCTAAAAGGTGAAGAAGAGCAATATGATTGCTACTACTTCAAATATCTATATGATAGATATTTTCCTTTCGACTTCTTGTTCTTGGGTATATGATACCGGATTGGATCCCACATTTGTTTAAATGTGCAAGGAATAAAGAATAGAAAGCTACTCAAAGAAGGTAAATTAAACCTATGCGTAGGAATGAAGCAAGAGTTGTTGCATTAGCCATAGGAAATTATGAAGTCAATTTACCTAGTGAACTAGTACATGTTTCGAACAAATGTTACTAAGTTCCGGATTTGGATAGGATTATTATTTTCATTTCTTATATGAACGATGAAGGATATAATTTTCTTATTGAGAATAAGAAGTTTTATATTTATTTAATGATATGCCTTATTGTATTGCATATGTCATTGAATGGTCTTCATATCCTTGATGATGAGAAACAAAATAATATTGAAAATATCTATAATATAAATGGGAAATCTAAACCGAATAATATGAACAACGCGTTCATATGGCATTGCCGGGTTGGTCAGATAAATAAGAAACATATATCTAAACTCCATTAACATGGACTTTTAGACTCATATGACTCTGAATCATTTGAGAAATGTGAATCTTGTTTATTGGGATTATTGACCAAACCACCCTACACTAAGAGTAGTGGGAGGGCTAGTGACTTATTAGTCATGATACATGAGATGTATATGGACTATTAAGCAGCATTGCTAGGGGAGGATTTTGGTGTTTCATCACATTCACCGATGACTTATCTAGATATGACTATGTCTATCTAATGAAGTCCAAAGGTGAATCGTTTGAGATGTTTCAAACATTTCAAGATGAAGTACAAAACAACTTGGAAAAACTATTAAGTACTTCGATTAGATCGAGGTGATGGATATTTGAGCCAAGAGTTTGACAATCATCTCAAAACTGTGAAATCGTTTCAGAGTTGACTCCACACGGAATACCACATTGTATGGTGTGTCTGATAGGAGGAATTGAACCTTGTAGGACATGGTTCATTCGATGATGTGTCAATTTGACTTTCCTATTTCCTTTTGAGGATATGCATTAAAAATAATGTAGTTACACTGAATTGAGTCCTTACTAAATCAGTTCCTAAGGCCCCACATGAGATGTGGCATGGAAGAAAACTTAGTTTGTCTTTCATGAAGATTTGGGTTTGAAAAACTTATAAGAAGAGACTTGTCTCTAATAAGTTAGCACCTAAATCTGACAAAGGTTATTTTCGGAAATTAATCTTACAACCGCAAAGAGAACAAAATGTTTGTTGCTCTATACGATTCGTTTCTTGAGAAATAGTTTCTCAATAAAGAATCTAGTGGGAGTAAAATTAATCTTGAAGAAGTTCAAGAACCCGAAAATAATATAGAACCAAGAGTAGAGACAGAACCAAGTTCACAAGGAGTTGTGGAACCGGTTCAAGATGCACAAGTCCATCGTAGATCGGATAGGTTACGATCCGAACTCAAGAAATATTGATTTCTCGTATCGGAAAGTAATAAGGTGGAAGTCATTAAGAATGACGATCCTACTCCTAGCTTGAGACAATATCCACTCCTAATTCGGATAAATAGTTAGGAACCATGGAATCCGAATTATAATCCATGTCTGATAATCAAGTTTGGAACTTGATTGAGCTACCTGAAGGTGTAAAAACTAAAGGGTGCAAGTTGGTCTTCAAGACCGACATGGATGGGAAGGTGTATACTTTCATGACTGAGGATTGTAACAAAGGGATTTGGGCAAATTCATAGTATCGACTATGTTGAAACCTTTTCGCCAGTTACAATGCCAAAGTCCATTATAATTTCAATTGTCATAATCACATATTATGACTGTGTGATATGACAAATGAATGTCAAACGGCTTTCTTTAAATGGAAAGATTATTAAGGATGTGTATAGTACACAACCCGAAGTTTTGTCGATCCGAGAAATTCTAATAAAGTATGCATGTTGCAAGATCCATAAGATGGGTTGAAGCAAGCTTCAAGGAATTGGAATCTTCATTTTGATGAATCGGTCAAAGAGTTTGATTTCATCAAGTACGAAGATGAACCTTGTGTATGCATGAAATTCAGTGGGAGCGTATTTCTATTGTTTTATTACAATGATAACTTACTCATTTGAAAAACGAAGTTCTGACACTTAAGACTGTCAAGTCTTAGTCAAAGAAAGATTTCTCAATGAAAGATATGGGTGAAGTCGCTTACATCCTTGGCATCAAGATCTATAGAGATAGATCTAAAAGGATAAATTGGTTTGAGTCAAAATAATCGCATTAACAAGGTTCTTAGAAGAGTCTAAGAAAAGTAACTTGTCAATGGGTCATGGTGTTTCTCTTAGCAATACTCATTGTCTTATGACAACTGATGAGGAAAAGGGAATGAATGAAGTTCTATATGCTCCGGCATTTGGATCTGTCAGTATGCCATGATTTGTACTAGACCCGACGTCTCGTATGCTCTAAGCATGACGAATCGATACCAATCCGATCCTGTTGAGAACCATTGGATGTCAGTCAAGATGATCCTTAAGTACTTAAGAAGAACTAAGGATACATTCTTGGTACTTGAAAGGTTGGAATATAATCTTGTTGTAAGGGTTACATAGATGCTAGCTTCCAAACTGACAAAATTAATTTAAAATCGCAATTAGAGTGTGTGTTTATGCTTGTTAAAGGTGCAGTTTTGATTGGAAGAATTCCAAGCATAAAATTGTAGTCGATTCTACTACTAAGGCCAAGTTCTAGCAACATATGATGTAGCAAGAAGAGGCAGTTTGGATCAAAAGTTCATTTAGTGTTTTGAAAATGTTCCAAGTATCACTAATCGATGGAACTTTGTTGTGATAAATGTGGTGCCATTTGTGCAAACAATGGAACCAAGGTCACAACAGCGATCCAAACACTCACTTAGACATTTTTCGAGAATTCATAAAGAACGAGAAGACGTTAAGATATGCAAAGTATCAACCTATGATGACATTAGGGATTCACTTGCAAAGACCCTCGCACAGGCAGAAGCATGATGGTCATGTTAGGTCCATGAGTATTCGATACATAGATGGAGCCTAGTGCAAGTGGGAGACTGTTGGTGTAATGCCCTAGGCTTTAGTTATGTTTAACTTAAACCGTTATGTATCGTCTTTATCCTTGATTATAGAGAAAGTTTATTATTTGATTATTATATATTTTGCATATTTATTGTAATAATCTCCGTCCCTAATTATTAAGTGAATAATTAGTATAAATGTTAATGGATAATCATATGATTATATGCATAGAGATGCAAATTAAATTTATGGGTACTTGTTAGTGAACAAGTGATTGGACTTGACCCGTATGAGATTTATGTCATGGTCAAATGTCATAATTAAATCTCATGTGGTCACTTCATTTAGTCCCTAGACCTGAGATTATCATGACCTTACATATGATGAAAGTCATGTTTGATTTTAGTCAAACGATATCTTAACACGATATTTATAAAGGCTATCTTTGGCATGATCGGATTCATGATGGGAAGGATGATAAGTCAAGATGGAGTTTGTCCCTCGAAAGAGAGATGTTTTGCTTGGGCCCCTCGATGAGTGATAATGATGAAAGTGTATGGCCATATCCCAATGCGATTGGATTATCATTATACTCAAGATTGAGAAAGCATTGAACAAATACAAGTTGACGTGGACCATGACTTGTGTTCAATATAACATCGTGAGACAAAGGGAGAAATGGACGTGTACCATTGGAAACGTGAACTCTTACGTTATATTAATTGGGTAAACATAATGGCTTGCTAGAGTCCGCTTATGTTTTATGAGGGCCGATATGATCGAGCTCATTGCCAATATAATATAATCCTATTGGGTCACACACAACTAGAATGAATTGGTTAAACCAAAGGAAGAAAATTGAGAGTTCCTCATCAGGCATAAGTCATCGCGCGACAGTTCTTGTCCAAAGGACTCGTCTGGTCGCGCGACAAGACAAGCCAAAGGCAGTTTACAGACTCGTTTCCTAATTTGATTAGGAAACAAATACTTATACTAAGATAGTATAAATATGAGGTCTGTGAAACCCTAAAGAGCTAGCCAAATTTTCAAAGAAAAATCACAACAAAAGGTTTCTCAATATTCTCTCTAAAAGTTTAAAGATCTAGCAATCATCAAGAACTGTTCTTGGTTCATTCTAAAGTGTGGATAATACTAGAGGGTCTTCGCTCGTACGACGATCAAGGTCTAGAGTTCAAATTTTCCAAAGCAATCTAAAGATTCAAGTCTTGAAGATCGTGTGATTCGAAATCACTTTGATAATTGTTCGATAGCTCAAGAAAGGAAAGCGTTTAAGGTTGGTAAAGTTCTATTTCATAGGAATTCAATTTAATCGTATAGAACGGATCTTAGGGCTCTTGGGTTTTGTGTTATTAGATGCTTAATTCCGCTGCGCATGGACCAATAAAACCCAACATATATTGCATAGGATAATATGGATTCCAATTTAGCACAGCTGAAGGCATCAGATTTGGGACAGCTGAAGGCATAAGATTTGGGGGAAAAAAAGGATTTGAAACATTTTGGGGACGAGGTTGGTTGGAAGATTGGTTCTCTAAATGAAAATCATTAGGATTGTAGTTGAATGGGAAAAAATTACTTGAATTTTAAGTGTTGAAGGATTATTATTGGAATCCATTTCACTCAAAAGATGATTGGTGTAAGAAGAAGGAAAGATTGGTGTAGGAAGAAGGAAAGATTGATGTAGGAAGAAAGAAAGAATAGAGTGTTTTTTTGGAGATGGACTTGTTCTGTTGTTGCAGTGGGTGTTGGAATTTATAGAGTAGTTGTGTGGGAATTTGACGGAGGGGAAAGGAAAAAAGGGTCACCAAAGTTAACACTTTCACATGGGTGCTGACATGTGAGGGGAAAGGAAAAAGGACAAAGCATTGGGGCTACCAAAGTAATAATTCAATCCATTTCATTAAAAGGATGATGATTTTATTTTTTTTTGTCCAAATCAAATGAAACTTGTATCAATTTATAGGGAAAAATGATGAATTTTGGTAAAAAAAAAAAATAAAACAAAATTACTAGGTGATAATTCAGCTCAAAGATTTGGGATAAAAAATCAAATCCGAAAATCCTGGGAATCAATCAGATCATGCCACGTGTCAGATCAAGAAAAAAAAGAAGGAAACACCGGAGCGCCTCACACGCCTTGTCGGGCCGTGAAGCGCACGCGCCAAATGCTGTCCAATGATAAGCCGCCACGTGTCACTCAAAAGGGGATTTTTTTTTCAGCTGGATGAAATATTTCATCCTCAAATTTCAATTCATCCATTGCACACTTTCGCCTAATTGAAACCAATTTCATTCCACCATTTCAACTCCCATTGTATATAGTCTTAGCCAAGTTTGTAGATAGAAAGGTGGGGTAGATTGGACATTACAAGATAACATAAAAGAGGTGAAAAATTTATTGATAAAATTAATTTCAACTCAAAAAATTTAAAATAGTATAAAGTATTGTATTTTTATTGATAAATTATATCCTATTTCACAGACTTATTATAGAAATGATGAGCGGACCTAAGTTACTAAGACTACTTTCATCAGCGACATGCTTGATGGGTCGAGCATATGGGACAAAAGTGAAAAATGAATAAAAAAAGAACAAAGTAAAGAAAGCCAACGAACCTCAGCGATCCATGCCTGTCGGCCGCATCACGCCGGTCTCCGGTTTCCTTCCAAAAGTGAGATACATGTCAGAATATGATTGGAGTAAAAATATTTTTAATTATCTTTTTATATATAATTTTAAAATGACTATAAATATATTTATATTTTATTAAAAATAAAAAAATAAAATTACCTAAATTTTTGTTTTTTCATTCTCTGTAAATTGAGACCAATTTGATATTTTTTGAGACACAACTCAAATACTCCCTTTCTCACTCTATAAAATGGCTATAAATATATTTGATATTTTTATTAAGTTTTTATTGCAATTATTATAAATTTAGTAATTAAATTTATTTTTATTAATTTATTATAAGATTAGAAAAATAATATAAATTGAGTATTGATAATATGTAATAAATTAAATAAAAGATAGTTTAAAGAGATAATGTGAGTTGGGTTGGGTTGCTGATGGATGATAAAAAAAGAGGAGGTTGGTTGTAGATATAAATTGAGTAAATGGAGGAGAGAGAAATAATATTTAATTGTTGAATTGGATTGGATGGGTTGCTGATGAACATAGTCTAGGGGTGTAAGTGGTTTAGCTCAAACCGCGGTTTGAGATCGAACCGAGCTAAACCATGTGGTTTAACTCGGTTTTTAATTTTATGTGGTTTAGCTCGGTTTGAAAAATTTCCAAACCGGTCAGTTCGGTTTAGCTTGCGGTCTGAGTGCACCGAGCCGAACCGAGCTAATCCGTTGAAGTCGTTAAACCGAGCTATGGAACCGAACCGTCAAACCGAGCTATCAAGCCGAGCTATGGAACCGAGCTATGAAACTGAGCTAACTTAAATTTTAATCCTGTCTATCCATTCATAATAAAATTAATCTAAACCCTTCATTTTTTCAAAACCCTAAATAAGATAATTAGATATCGAGGGACTATTTCCTCCATTGTTATCAAAGAGTATAGATTATATAGGTTAATAAATCAAGAGATATATTAGTATCGTTAAACACAGTTACAAAAAGTGTTGAGCGCAAATCCTTATGTTACACCGGATGTAAAGTTGAAAGGTTATGAAAACTTAGACATGTCTGAGAAAGCTGTCTCTAATAGTGGATTCTTCCATAGGAACGAAGGGAGTACATTTCTAACTTATTTAACTCGTCTTTTCACTATTAGTGATTTCTCTGATTTTATAGTAAATAGCAGTTGTGATAAATTATGAAAGATTCCAGAAACTCTGCATGCATCATGAAAGTAGAAAGCTAACCAGCATTCTATGGTGAAGTTGAATAAATTGTGTTTGTAATTTTTATCTAGTATATTTGTATTATACTCTAAGGTGGCGTTTGGTTCAGTGGAAAAAAAGTGAAGGAATGGAATTGTCAATGGAATTGAATTCCTTAAGGAATTGGAATGGAAAAAAACTGGTCAACCCCCTTCGTTTGGTTGGCACGGAATGGAATGGAATTGTCATTCAATTCCTTGGCAAATCATGTTTGGTTTGAAAATACAAATTATATGAATGGAATGAAAGCATATAAAATGACCAATTTACCCTTTAAAAAAAAATTTGGGAGGGGGGGGGGGGTAGGTAGGGGTATGCAAATGAGTAAAAATTTTTTTTTTTTTTTCGTGGGGGTGGGGTGGGTGGGGGGAGGGTAGGCGAAAAAAAATTCGTGGGGGTGGGGGGTGGTGGGGGGTGGAGGGTAGGCGAGAAAAAAAATAAAAAAAATTCGTGGGGGTGGGGGTAGGGTGGGGGAGGGTAGGCGGAAAAAAAAAATTCGTGGGGGTGGGGGGGGGATGGCGAAAAAATAAAATAAAAATTCGTGGGGGTGGGGGGTAGGGTGGGGGAGGGTAGGCGAGAAAAAAAAATAAAAAAAAATTCGTTGGGGGGGTGTGGGGGGTGGGGGGTAGGGTGGGGGTGGGGCATAGGGGCTGGGTGGGGCTGGATAGGGGGTAGGGGTGGGTAGGATTTGGGGGTATTTTGGTCAAATTTTTTTTTTTTTTTCATTGCCAAAGGAATTGAAGATTTCATCAATTTTATGATGGAAAGTTGAATTCCTTTATTTGAAGAAATTATACATTCCAATGGAAATTTTTTTTTAAAATGATTGAACCAAACATGAGAATGGAATGGAAAAGAGGAAATTTTCCATTCCTTTCCCCCACTTTTCTATGAACCAAACGCCCCCTAAGCATATTTTTAAGAATGTTATTTGGTGATTGCTATTTGTTTTCAAAGTAATTAAGTTGTTGGTTTGAAATGTGGTTTGGATCACGTTTGAGCCAACCGGCCCAACCGTATAATCAAACTGCGGTTTAGATCGAGCTAAATCGAATCATGGCGGTTTAGCTTAGCTCGATTTGAAGTTTTTTGTGATTTAGCTCAGTTTATAATTTCTCCAAATCGATACTAGCGATTTAGCTTCAAAATTTTTCCAAATCGAGCTAAATCGAACCGTTTACAACCCTAACATAGTCTAATTGCGACGGGGGTTGTTGAGTAGGTGAGTAGGGCCCTTGTATAGTCCAATTATCTCCGCGGCGAGGAAACGGAGTGGGTGGGTGGGTGGGTTGGGCTTAGGGTTCGTTGGTAGGTAAAAAAATCGACACATACACACACACTGCAATCATACTTCCGCTATAAATTCCCATTCAGATCTAACAACTTTCTCTTGTGTCCTTCCAATCCCTCCTCCCCTCCTAAGCCAGTTAAATTTATGTGATCTGATCCTGGGAAATATTAGATTTTTAGCTCTACTTAGTGGGCTTGTTTCTTTGTCTCATCCCAACAACATTTCCCAATTCCAATTGGGATCTTGTTTGTTTGGTGATTTTATTGAATTTTAATCTTATTATTATCCATTTGAATCAATTTATTCAATACCCATTTGGAAATTTAAATTAAAAAAATGAAGGTGATTGAGAAGATTTCAGAGGCGGCCGACAAGGTGGTTTTTTCATTCGAGTTCTTCCCACCAAAGACAGACGATGGTGTTGAGAATTTATTCGAGAGGATGGAGCGTATGGTGGCGCACAACCCAACATTCTGTGATATTACTTGGGGCGCTGGCGGCTCCACCGCCGATCTGACTCTTGACATTGCTAAGAGGATGCAGAACATGGTGTGTGTTGAGACTATGATGCATCTTACTTGTACAAACATGCCTGTTGAGAAGATTGATCATGCTTTAGATACTATCAAGGGTAATGGTATTCAGAATGTGCTTGCTCTTCGTGGGGATCCTCCTCATGGACAGGATAAGTTTGTACAGACTGAAGGGGGTTTTGCCTGTGCTCTTGATCTTGTTAGTTTTCTCATCCCAGTTTTGTTAACCATTTTGCTGTTTTTTGATCTGGGTTTGTTTTGAATCTGATTTTGGTGCTGTTTGATTTGTGGGTTTTTTGTAGGTGAAGCATATGCGTGCTAAGTATGGTGATTACTTTGGTATCACTGTTGCTGGTTATCCAGGTTGGGTTTTTTGTATAAACCTCTTATTTTGGTTCAATTTTTGCATGTTTGAGTGATTTTATTTACTTATAATGCAATTGCTGCTTGTATTTTGTTTCGGAATCTTTTCCACCGACAGAGGCACATCCTGATGTGATCCAAGATAATGGCCTGGCAACATTGGAAGCATATCAGAGTGACCTTGCTTACCTTAAGAGAAAGGTACACTATGCAAAATTTATCACTCCCTCTGTCCCATATTGAATGTAGCAGTTTCCCTTTTTTTATCTGTACCAAAATAAAAGTGAGGGCAATTTTACCATTTTACAAACAATATATAAACAAGTAAAGTACATTCATTAAAACATTCACAAGTCAAATGTGACATTTATTATGGGACGGAGAGAGTAATATGAACTACTCACACCGTCCCAAAAATAAACCCCATCTCATAAAATTTTGATCAAAGTTCAGTAAAGTTGACTTAAATATTTAAGTGAGACTCCTTTTCTTTCTGGGACTGATGGAGTATATATCTTTCTGGGTATTTTATTTTTGTTTGCCTTTTGGTGCCCCTTTCCAAAATTGATATGTAAGTGCTGATTGTATTAACCAAACCTCCATGCTTGATAAAAAAGAGATGAAGTATTAAAAGTACATACTTTAGTATAATAACAACGAATATGAGATTTTATAATATTAAAGAAGAATCTACAACCGGGCTTTGAGTATTGGATTAATATGATCAAATGTTCAACATGAATCTGGCTTCAGGTCTTAGTAAGGTATCTATAATGGTCAATCAACCTTTGGAAAGCTTTCCTTGACTCAGTTCATGTGTTCTCTTATACATAAATGTGTACGGAAATTTTAGTGAATTAATTCAGCTGCATACCTGCTCATTTTTAATGTGTTAATCTGCTGACATTATGCCAAGGCAAAAACTTAAAAATAAATGGCAAAATGCTTCATTTCAATTTATCTTGGCAAGTAGCTTCACCTAAATATGGATTACGTTGAATTTTCAAAATCGTTTTTTTTAGAAGACTCTGGTGAACATCATATTTGAACTGGACCGGTATTTGGAAGGATTCTTGTTCTTTTATGGATTTAGTTTCTGTTTCCAATGACATGGCCAAGCCAAAAATTCACGAAGTTGATTTTAATGGGTATTCGTTTGCAGGTTGATGCTGGAGCAGATCTTATTGTCACCCAGCTTTTCTATGATACTGATAATTTCTTCAAATTCGTCAATGACTGTCGCCAAATTGGAATAACTTGTCCTATTGTTCCTGGAATTATGCCCATTAACAACTATAAGGGCTTCCTTCGCATGACAGGTTTTTGCAAAACTAAGGTATTCATTCCTTCAAGCCTCTTAATTTTTTCTTAGTTTACTTTCAGGATCAGGACAAGTACCATCTCATACTTTTTTGTATTTATCCTACTGATAGCTTAAATGACTTACAATTTCATCATCCTATATTTCAACTATCAACTTAAGTACTTAACTCCCCAACCAATGGTGCATTTCCCGAATGTAGTTTGTCCGTTCCCTGTAGTAGTTCCCAAACTGGAATCCATTGTTGATTTTGTTTTCCTAAAAATTTATATGATCTCAATTGTGATAAGGGTGACTTGGCACTACAGAGGAAAAATTATTTGCAACATTCTTCCCATTAGCTGAACTTCTTTTTGGCAGCTTCAACTAGTTTTCACCAAGTATCTGTCTGGTGTGCATCTTGAGATTCTGCTGCACTTGGCACTACAGAGGAAAAATTATTTGCAACATTCTTCCCATTAGCTGAACTTCTTTTTGGCAGCTTCAACTAGTTTTCACCAAGTATCTGTCTGGTGTGCATCTTGAGATTCTGCTGCATAATGTTCCTTCTAACATAAGCTTGTTCTAATGACCTTCTGCAGATACCAGCTGAAATTATGGCTGCCCTGGAACCCATTAAGGACAATGAAGAAGCCGTGAGACAATACGGAATACACCTTGGAACTGAAATGTGCAAAAAGATTATTGCTAATGGAATCAAGACATTGCATCTTTATACTCTGAACATGGAGAAATCAGCTTTGGCAATATTGATGGTTGTGTATTCAAATCCTAAAACTTTTGACTTGACAAGTCATTGACAATGAATACTTGCACTTTGGAAAGTCACTGCTCTTGATCTCTTTACTATTGCAAATACATATAGATATGAAAGGAATACCAGTGACTTTCCTGCGTGCTAACATTGTCCAGTAATTTTATTGTGTGATTATTGGGTGTATTTCAAGTTTGGCTAACAATACAGATTATGTCTGACAGAATCTTGGATTAATAGAAGAGTCCAAAATATCTAGGCCATTGCCATGGAGACGACCTACAAATGTGTTCCGTGTTAAAGAAGATGTCAGACCAATCTTTTGGTATGCAGTTTAGATTGAGACTATATACAATAAAATGGTACTACACCGTGCCAAAATGAATGTCCAAAAAATTTTCAAATTTGCTCTTGATCAAGAGCAAATTTGAAAAAAATTCAGACATTCATTTTGGGATGGAGGGAGTACATGTGCTTCTCTATAAAGTACTTAGCATAAACCAGACTTCTAATTTCTCTTATTCATGATGGCAGGGCTAATCGCCCAAAAAGCTACATATCAAGGACTATTGATTGGGAGCAATACCCACATGGGCGGTGGAGTGATTCAGCTAATGCTTCATATGGAGCACTGACTGACTATCAGGTAGAGTATATTCGTTGCACAAGGTTTTTTTTTTTTTCACCTTGTAAACAAAGACACAGGAATCTTGGGAACAAGTGCCCCCATGGTGATTTTGTTAATTGCACGATAAATTAAATGTTTATCTGAATTTTATTTACTGTGGTGGCTTCATGTTTATATAATGGTGCTGTAAATTTACTAACAGTTCATGAGACCACGTTCACGTGATAAGAAGCTTCATGACGAGTGGGCCGTCCCATTAAGTACAGTTGAAGATATTTATGAGGTAGGGTTCTTACCTTAAATTTTATCCTACCAATAAAGTTGATCATATAATATTGCAGTATCATTGACCCTTGCGAATTATTGGATATCAGAAATTCATGAAGTACTGCCTTGGGAAACTGAAAACTAGCCCATGGTCAGAACTAGATGGGCTTCAGCCAGAGACGAAAATCATTAATGAGCAGCTAGGAAACATAAACCTTAAGGGGTTTCTTACTATCAACAGCCAACCAGCAGTTAATGGGGCTAAATCGGACTCCCCATCCATCGGTAAGACTCTTTATCAAGTGCAGAATGCATGCCATTGCTCTTATCTGAATATGAATATGTCAACATGAAACATAAGCTATTCACTTATAAAAAAAACATGAAACATAAGCTATGTACTTATAAAAAAACATGAAACATAAGCTATACTTAATATATCAATTGGGTGATATTTCTTCACTCACCCTTGATCTAATCCACAATTGGCTTGGAACGAATTTATCTGGATGATAATACCCTCTAGAGACTTCTGTTAAGAAACTTGTGTCTATTTTTCTTGTAAGATGTGGAATCTTTTTCATTCCAACTTAGTTCCACGAGGACTTAAACTTAAAAAAAGAGATTGAAAACTATAGTAAAACAAATATTACAAACAAATTTTATTTATAATTTTAAATTTGTTCGGGGAGGGAAGGAAAAAAAAATCATTTAGAGCAGATTTTGTGTAACTTTATTTGTGATCAAGGGTGATATAACATCAATTGAATAATTATTGGCTAGATTTTTGTTTTCTGCTGTTTTCTCCTTTTAACAAGGATATTGGAGGGTTGACCTACAAGCCTAATTTCTTGAATTATTTGCACTGATGCAATGCATTGATAATGGCTTGCATGTACAGTTGGAATCCTTGCCTAGTTAATAGTTACTTAACTTGTTGGCCTCGACTCGAACTATTGCTTTTAGGATGGGGTGTATCTAGGCCCCGTTTTGAGGGTGTGCAAGGAGCCCAATTACACAGGGCCCACAATTTTATGGGGCCTCATATTTTATCCCACTTCTAAAACCTAGCCCAAAATGCTAGTAATAAATATATAAATTTAGATGTAATAATTTCACACAAAGTGTTGGTTGCTTGGTTGGATAACTCTCATATATTTCTCCTGGTGGTAACTGGTATCTGGATCGAACCCCCCCCCCCTTTCCTTACATGATTCCAATGTTTTTTTTCCGTTTACTTTTTTTGGATAGAGGGAATTTCCCCTTTTTTTGGGATGGAGGGAATTTTACAAATAAGATGTGGATACGAAAACTAAATTATAAATATATTTACTTGGAGAAAATGCTAAAATTAAATTAAGTTATAAATATATTTACTTGGGAAATTGTTAAACAGAAAATTTTGGGGGAAACCTGTTTCTCTATAAGTTATAAAAAAATCCTGTTTTTAAATATATCGACTTGGTGTTTTAAAGCCTAAACTCACTGTTTTAAGGTCTAAACTCGCTATTTTATTTTATAGCTTAAACTCATTGTTTTAATGCCTAAACTCACTATTTTATTTTCTAGGTATTTTAAGGTCTAAACTCAATGTTTTAAGGTCTAAACTCGATATTTTTAAGGATGAAAGTGGGCTTTTTATAACTTATGGAGAAACAGGTTTCCCCTAAAACTTACTCATTATTAAAACTAGATTTAAATATATTTATTTGGGGTAACCGGTATATATATATATATATATATATATATATATATATATATATATATATATACTCCCTCCGTCCCGGAACATAATTCACAAACACTGTTTGCACTGGTTTTAAGGAGGGAGTATTATATTGAAAGTGTTGTGAGTGTGAAAATAAAATAGGAGAGAGAATGAGTGGAGAGAATAGTAAATTATAATGGTGTTGTGAGTATTAAAATAATGTAGGAGAGAGAATGAGTGGAGGGAATAGTAAAGATTCCTTTCCATTTTAGGTAAGTTTTAAATGTGTGAAGTAAGTTTTGGGACGCCCAAAAGGGAAAGTGTGAAGATTGTTCCGGGACGGAGGGAGTATATCTAATCCTTCCATTGTTAGTGGTTTTATAGCTATTTGTACTAGTCCTATATGCAAAAACCTAACCTTATTTACTGCATATATACTTCCTTCTGTATTTGTTGAAGAATCTGTATCCGTTTCTGTTGTTGTGCAATAATTAGGGTCTCTTGATATATATATACTCCCTCCGTTCCGCTAAGGTTGTAACATTTTGCCATTTTCGGCATTTCACTTAAGTTGCAACATTACCCAAAAAGGAAACTTTTTATTATTTTTATAATTCTCCGCTCATTCTCTCTCTTCCTCACAACCACTCATTATTCTCCACTCATTCTCTCTCTTCCTCACAACCACTCATTATTCTCCACTCATTCTCTCTCTTCCTCACAACCACTCATTATTTCTCTTTCTTAATTTACGTGCTTCAACCCTCGTGTAACAACCTTACTGAAACGGAGGGAGTATATATATACTCCTATATATATATATATATATATATATATATATATATATATATATATTATGTATTTACTTTTTATTATATATTAAGGCCCCATATTCAAATTTAGCTCAGGGCCCCTACAATTATTGAGACGGGCCTTGAGACGGGCCGGGGTGTATCTGGTGATTATGTATATTAGAAGGTCTATGGGTGGCAGTGCACTCAGTTACTTCCCAGATTAATTATAAAAATTTAATATTTTGTATATACACACAGAGTGCACCCATTTATCTAGTAACTTGCCTAGTTCAGTGGGTAAAATGCAAGGTTTTTTACCTTGTGGTTTTCGGTTCGAGTCCCACGTTTGGTATTAATTTTTTCAAAATTATATTTTGAAACTTTGTAGTGTAGTTTGTGCACCCACTTTGAATAACTCCTAGGTCCGCTGATTAGCACTGATGTTGAAATTCTTGCCTTGTTAGTAGTTACTTAACTTGTTGGCTTTGAACTATTGCTTGCAGGATGGGGTGGACCTGGTGGTTATGTATATCAAAAGGCCTATGTGGAGTTTTTCTGCTCAGCTGAGAAGTTGAATTCTCTTGTTGAGAAATGCAAGGCTTTCCCATCTCTGACTTACATGGCTGTGAATAAAGAAGGGACTTTGCTGTCCAATGTCAATAAAACTGATGTGAATGCAGTGACATGGGGAGTTTTCCCAGCAAAGGAGATTATACAACCCACAGTTGTTGATCCTTCGAGTTTTATTGTTTGGAAGGACGAAGCATTTGAAATCTGGTCCAGAGGATGGGCTAAGTTATACCCTGAGGGTGACGCGTCCATAAAATTGCTTGAAGAGGTTGGTGCTTCTCTTTTTTTTTAAAAAAAAATAAAATAAAATTACGGGACTTTTTATAATATAATACTCCCTCTGCTCTGATCTGATTATGTCAAAGAATCCTTAAACCCTTTTAATTTTTCCAACTCCACCATAATCTTTTTAGCTTGCTGAAAAATAACTGTACGAAGCTAACAGTTTATATGCACTTTGTCACTTTACCCCTTAAATGTGAAATAAGCTACTCTCTGTCCCAAAATGAATGATCATTTAGGGAATACTTGGATGCAAACAAAGAACTTAGTTATGATGGCTTTTTTTTCTTTTTTTTTCTTTTTCAAGTTGAGAATTCAAGTGAGGGCTCTTACGCTTAAAATGAAATAAAGGGAGTGCTGTACTTATGTCAGTTCATGAGTCTATCCATCAGTTTCTCCGGCACCCTTATCTAATTTTTTATTTTATCTACATGAAAGTTTACTGAGGTTTTGTTTGAAAATGTGTACAGGTTCAAAGCAGTTACTTCTTGGTGAGTTTGGTAGATAACGACTACATCAATGGTGATATATTTGCTGTTTTCAAGGGTTTCTAGGCTGAGCAACCTTAAATCCTGTCTTGACCATCCCATTTGCAGTTATTCTGAATCAATCTAGGAGCTGCTGTTTGGCTCGAGTACAGAAGATTATGAATTATTTCCGCTCTTCCGTTCTTTTTCTTTGTTTTTCATTGTTTTATATCAATAATAGTAATGGGTTATTGCGACTTTAGCATCTTCCTGCTGTTGCCACATACTTGTTGCAAATTTGGTATGTGAATGAAAAACAGCTGATGAATTCCTATTATAAAATGATTAATATGTTTGCGGTTTTAGCCTGATAATATGTCTTTCTTGAATGGCAGATATATGAAAATAGAATAGGTCAGTGCAGTTGGACTGGACATCACTGGACATCAGTTATTCACTTAGATCTTTACATCTTGCATGGCATAAAGTTTTATAAATTCCCTGTAGTGTAGTTGTGTTGTAAAGGCCAACTTTCAAGTGCCTCTGAAACTAGGGATGACCTAACCGAACCGGCCCGAAACCATTGAACCGCCACAAATCGAAACCGGCTGGAATTGGAACCGTTTGAAACCGTAACCGGCGGTTTGGCGGTCCACATCCGGTTTCAACTTCTGAACCGTGAACCGGCGGTTTCGAACCGCCTGAACCGGAACCGTCAGAAACCGTAGACCAAACCGGCAGAAACCGTCAGATTCGTCAGAATGCCCATTAGCTACAACTAGTTGACCAAAAATATAGCCGTTTTTACCTTTTTTTTAACCAGATTTCAGTCCTATATATATGTGTGTGTGTGTGTGTGTGTGTGTGTGTGTGTGTGTGTGTGATCTTAACAAATTTTCTCAACTATAAATATCATCCCCCGCCCCTCACATTTTTTTCACACAAACTCCATTAACTCTCTCTTAACTTTCTCTAACGAATTTCATTAATTTCTTTGATTCTCAATCTCAAATCATAATCCAACTTTCTTATTTTCATCCAATATCCATATTTCCACCCAACATCTTATTTCATATATTTTAATATTTTACATTATGAATATTCTTAAGAACCTCACAAGCAAGAATGGTAGTAAGGGTAGAGAGCAAGGGGAATCTTCTTCTCAAGCACCACCATCACCACCACGATTTGTTGAAAATGAAGGTGGTCAATTTTATGATATGGGGCTTTCAGGGCAAAATGAAAATGAGTGGGAAGATTGGGAAGATGATGACGAAGTGGAAGAACTTCCAAATTTTATGTCACCACAAAATGTTGATAATCCAACTTCAATTACTCAAGAAAGTGACGGCAATACTATGGAAGCCACAATGGGAGGGCGGCGTCGTAAAGCAAAAAACAATCTCCCTTCCGTTCCAAAAACCAAGAAAATTGAATCTAAAGTATTCACGAAATTCTACAAAAAAAAAAATCCCTGTTGATGCGACGGGGGAGAATTTCAAAGCAATATGCAACTTTTGTCAAACGAATAACAAACAAACATATAATTACTCTACCGGTGTTGGATACGGTAATTTGAAAAGACATACAAGAGAAAAATACCTCGGGAAATATGGCATAGATAGCACTCATGCACAATTGCAAGGATTCGTGCAATCTTCGGAAAAAATTGGTACGTCTTCTCAAAATTCTTCTAATTTATTTACATATAATCATCTAAATTATAGAAAAGAAATGGCTAAATTTGTTTGTAAGCAATCTCTTTCCTTTAATTTTCCCGAAAACGAAGACTATGAACATTTAATTAGATGTTGTTTTAATCCCGGCGCTAGCAAAGTAGCTCATACAACCCTTACACGAGATGTTAAAAATATAGGAGGAGAAAATTTGTTTGTAAGCAATCTCTTTCCTTTAATTTTCCCGAAAACGAAGACTATGAACATTTAATTAGATGTTTTAATCCCGACGCTAGCAAAGTAGCTCGTACAACCCTTACACGAGATGTTAAAAATATAGGAGGAGAATATAAATTTTGATTTATATAATATTTTTACTAAGTTATCATTTAAAGTTTCTATTTGTTCTGATATATGGAGTGATAAAAAATAAGACATTTTTATATGGGAGTAACATGTCATTGAATTGATGATTCTTGGAAAATTTAAAAGAGATTACTTGCATATAGATTATTTGATGAGACACATACCGCACGTAACATTGCTCATATGTTACAAACAATTTTGCATGGATATAATCTTGTTGATAAAGTTTTTACAATGTCTTTTGATAATGCTAGTGAACATAAACCGAAGTATGAACATGTGCTAGGCCGGGCAAGGCCCAAATGGATTTGGCCCAAAATATAATCAATACAAGTCTCAATTACGACAAAGGGAGTGGGCTTTCCTACTTTTGCTCGTATTAGCCTCCTCGTCATTTCCCCTATGTCAACATGAACATAGCAGGCATAAAATGTGATATAGTTCCACATTATGCTCCAACACACCAGGGAGGCATGGTCGAGGCTGAACAAGGAGGCATGGGCAAGGGGAGACGCATGGCAGCAAGCAACGACAACAACACAGGAGGAACCATACCAGGCGGGCGCTTCATCTGGGATCAGGCGGCCGCCCCGGACGCAGGACAAGCAAGCAAGGCCACGGGGCTTGAGGCGGACGCCTCGAAATGTACCAAGCGGCCGCCTCAAGGTGGTTCGACCAGGCCATGACTTTCTGAGTTGGAGGCGGGCGCTTCAGGCTGAGTGGGGCGGGCGCCTCACGACGGCACAGCTTCCTTATTTACGTTCCACTATTTCCTTAGTCGATTTCGCTCCTGTTTTGGCACGTTTAAGCAGGGTTAATTTGGTCTTTCTTTTGTCATTTTGTTCTAGGGTTTAGACGAAGTATTTAAACATCTTTTAGCTTGGATTAATGCAGACTTTGATTATTGAATTTTCATAAGAAAGCTGAAGCTTTTCTTCAGAACTTTGGTTGTTAATTCCGTTCGGCTATTTCTCATAGGCTTTGGGCTATCATTTGGTATCAGTATCCTGGTTATCAATGGCCGAACACGGACGTGGTGCTCGAGATGGTCGTCGTGGACAGGGTAGAGGCCGGCGTGCAAACCCCCAGGCGGATGAAATCCATCGTGAGAGAGACCTACGCAATATTGAGAATGACGAATTGCGAAACCAAGTTCAGCGGCTCCAACAGCAGATTGCTGATATGAGGGCTCCCACTGATGTGGGCTCTGATTCAGACGGCTCGTCTGATGAGGGAGGCTTTACAGACGGGCGCAATCCCTTCGCTCGTGGTCATGATCGTGGACACAGACTTGGGGCTGATCCTTCGAAGGATATCGGCATGAAGATCGACATCCCGGAGTTTGAAGGTAAGGCACACCCTGATGAGTTCATTGATTGGCTAAATACTGTTGAACGTGTGTTTGATTTGAAACCCATGGACGATAGTCATAAGGTTAAGGTTGTAGCAATCAAATTAAAAAAGCATGCTTCTATATGGTGGGAACATGTTAAGAAGCAACGGGCGAGAGAGGGGAAATCGAAAATTCACTCTTGGGATAAGATGAAAAAGTTGCTACGAAGGAAATTCCTTCCGGACCACTATAGACATGAGGCTTTTCTTGATTACCATAATTTGAAACAGGGGGATATGACCGTTGAGGAGTTCATCAACGAGTTTGATCGTTTGCAGATGCGGTGTGATGTTTCCGAAGAGGATGAACAGACCGTTGCTAGCTTCCTTGGGGGACTACGTGTTGACGTGTCGGAGGTGGTTCAATTGCAGCAGTATTGGACCTATGCGGATGTGTGTCGACTTGCCTTGAAGGTTGAGAAACAGTTGAAGCGAAAGAAAGTGGTGAATCGTTGGCCGAGCAGAGATGTTACCAACTCTAGGGGCATTGGTAGTTCTAGCACACCAAAAGGGGTTTCCCCAACTGCTCCGAAGACACCAGTTACAGCCAATTTGGGTACCACTGCAGCAAATACTAGGGGGAGGCAGCCTGCGAGATGCTTCAAATGTCAGGGTATTGGTCACCTTCAAGCCGAGTGTCCCAACAGGAACGTTGTTGCCTTCCTTGAGGAAGAGTTGCCGGTCTATGATGAAGCAGATGAGGTGTCCGACGTCGAGTCCGAGGTTTATGCAGACAAGGGTCCGGCCTTGGTGGTTAGACGTGTGTTGAACACAACAGCTGTGGATGATGATCAGTGGCTTCGCCATAATATCTTCAATACAAAGTGCACTGCCAAGGGTAGGGTTTGCAAGGTTATTATTGATGGTGGTAGTTGTGAGAATGTTGTGTCTACTACAATGGTGGATAAGCTGAGTTTGCCTACGGTTGTACACCCACAGCCATATAAGTTGTCATGGTTGATCAAGGGCAATGAGCTCAAGGTGGATAAGCGGTGCCTCGTGCAGTTTTATATTGGCAAGCGCTATAGAGATGAGGTGTGGTGTGATGTGGTACCTATGGATGCATGACATATTTTGTTGGGAAGGCCGTGGTTGTTTGACAGGAGGGTTAAGCATGATGGGTTCAAGAATACGTACACCTTCCGCATGAATGATGTCTCTATTACTCTTTGTCCGACGAACCCGAGACAGGAGTAGACTACGAGTGACAAACCTACGACTGTTGTTGTTCACCAACTCCTTAGCCGTGCAGAGTTTGATTCAGCAACTGCAGTGGAGCAGGGGTTCTATGTTCTTGTCTTGCTTGAGGAGAACGAGTCGGGTATGTCCACACCCGCAGAGGTACAATCATTACTTGATGATTACGGTGATGTTACTCCTGATGAGATTCCTCCGGGACTCCCTCCCATGCGTGATATTCAGCATTGTATTGATCTTGTTCCGGGTGCTTCTATTTCGAACAAGGCTGCGTATCGGTTAAGACCCAAGGAACATGAAGAGTTGGAGAGACAGGTGAGGGAGTTACTTGACAAGGGTGTCATTCAGGAAAGTATGAGTCCATGTGCGGTTCCGGCTTTGATGGTGCCCAAGGCGGAAGGGACATTACGTATGTGTATGGATAGTCGGGCGATCAATAAAATCACCATCAAGTACAGGTTTCCCATTCCTCGGATCGATGATTTGCTTGACCAATTACATGGTGCAGTGGTGTTTTCCAAGATTGATTTGCGAAGCGGGTACCACCAGATTCGTGTCAGACCGGGGATGAGTGGAAGACGGCTTTCAAGACTCGGGATGGTTTGTATGCGTGGATGGTGATGCCGTTTGGACTCTCTAATGCTCCTAGCACGTTCATGCGACTCATGAACCAAATATTCAGACCTTTCATTGGTACGTTCGTTGTTGTTTATTTTGATGATATCTTGATTTATAGTAAATCTGTGGAACAACACTTGGTACACTTGAGACAGGTTTTTGATGTTCTGCGTGAGCAGAAATTATATGCTAATCGTAAGAAGTGCCACTTTTTGACGGAATAAGTGACCTTCTTGGGGTATGTTGTTACCAAGGAGGGCATTCGTATGGATGATTCGAAGGTGGAAGCTATCACTAGCTAGCCTACACCGACGAATGTTCATGATGTTAGGCGGTTTCATGGTTTGGCTTCCTTTTATCGCCGTTTCATTCGTGATTTTAGCAGTATTATTGCCCCTCTGATTGACTGCATCAAGGGGAGTGTGTTTGTGTGGAATAAGGCAGCAGATGATGCTTTTCAGCTTTTGAAAACGGCGGTGACACAAGCCCCTGTTCTTATTTTGCCTAATTTTGATGAAGTTTTTGAGGTTCATTGTGATGCCTCCAATGTTGGCGTTGGCGGAGTGTTGAGTCAGAATAAGAAGCATGTCGCCTTCTTTAGTGAGAAACTGAACGATGCTAAGAAGAAGTACTCTACCTATGATAAGGAATTCTATGCCATTGTTCGCACCTTGGAGCATTGGCAACATTATCTATTGTCACGGGAGTTTGTGTTGTATTCTGATCATGAGGCACTCAAATACATCCAAGGGCAGCATAAGCTTAATCTGCGACATGCCAAGTGGGTGGAGTTCATTCAGATTTTTACGTTTGTCATTACACATAAGGCGGGAGTTCAGAACCGTGTGGCTGATGCTTTGAGCCGTCGACATGCCTTACTATCTACATTGCAGGTTGAGGTATGCGGATTTGACACTTTTCGTGATTAGTACCGTGATGATCCATATTTTGGGGAAGTTTGGGATAAGTGTACTCGGGGTAATTTTCTGCAATTTTTGATCCATGATGGCTACTTGTTCAAGGGGAACAAGCTTTGTATCTCTTATTGTTCGTTGAGGGACCTTATCATATCTGAGAGTCATGAAGGGGGACTTGCAGGACACTTTGGCAAAGATAAAACATTGGCTCTTGTAGGCGAGCAGTTTTTTTGGCCAAAGTTGGGGCATGATGTTGCTCGTTTTGTGGAGAGATGTCGTGTGTGTCATGTAGCCAAGACTCGCAAGTCCAACGCAGGCCTTTATACGCCTTTGCCGGTTCCTACTGCTCCATGGGAGGACATTAGCTTGGATTTTGTGTTGGGATTGCCTCGTACGCAGCAACAGAAGGATTCCATTATGGTGGTGGTGGATCGTTTTTCAAAAATGTCCCATTTTGTTCCCTGCAGTAAGACGTTTGATGCAACACAAGTGGCAGACCTGTATTTCAAGGAGATTGTGAAGTTGCATGGCATTCCCAAATCGCTTACTCGACAGGGGATGTCAAGTTCGTTAGCCATTTTTGGCGCACATTGTGGAGGAAGATGGGTTCGCGCTTACAGTTCAGTAGCTCGTATCACCCGTAGACAGATGGACAGACTGAGGTGACTAATCGTAGTTTGGGTAATTTATTACGCAGTTTAGTTGGTGACCATCCCGCCGGCTGGGACTTGACACTTGCGCGAGCCGAGTTTGCTTACAACACTTCTCGTAAAAGACTACGGGCAAAAGCCCTTTCCAAGTTGTGTATGGCCGTAACCCGCTTCCCTTAGACCTCATTCCTCTTCCGGTTACTACCAATTCGCTTCGATGCAGAGGCGCGTGCAACTGATACTAAAGAGCTTCATGAGCAGGTTCGCAAGCGCATTATTCGGCAAAACAACATGTACAAGCAGCGAGTGGACAAGCATCGCAAACGGGTTGTCTTTCAGGTTGGAGATTTGGTGTGGGTACACTTGCGAAAGGAGAGATTCCCAGCTGGTCGTTTTGGCAAGTTACAACCACGGGCTGACTGTCCATTTCGTGTAGTGGAGCGGATCAATGACAATGCATACAAGATTGACTTACCCGGTGAGTACAACGTCTCTGCCACGTTCAATGTTGTGGATTTATCAGCGTACCATGGAGACAATGACGATGATGGCAACTCGTGGACGAGTTTTTCTCAAGATGGGGAGGATGATATAGTTCCACATTATGTTCCAACACACCAGGGAGGCATGGTCGAGGAGGCTGAACAAGGAGGTAACGTGGGCAAGGGGAGACGCGTGGCAAAGCAAGCAACGACAACAACACAGGAGGAACCATACCGGGCGGGCGCTTCATGCGGGATCGTGCGGCCGCCCGGACGCAGACAAGCAAGCAAGGCCACGGGGCTTCGAGGCGGACGCCTCGAAATGTACCAAGCGGCCGCCTCAAGGTGGTTCGACCAAGCCGCCACGACTTTCTCGTGTTGGAGGCGGGCGCTTCAGCCGAGTGGGGCGGGCGCCTCACGACGGCACGGCTTCCTTATTTACGTTCCACTATTTCCTTAGTCGATTTCATCACTTTGCTTTTGGCACGTTTAAGCAGGGTTAATTTGGTCTTTCTTTTGTCATTTTGTTCTAGGGTTTAGACGAAGTATTTAAACATCTTTTAGTTTGGATTAATGCAGACTTTGATTATTGAATTTTCATAAGAAAGCTGAAGCTTTTCTTCAGAACTTTGGTTGTTAATTCCGTTCGGCTATTTCTCATAGGCTTTGGGCTATCAAAATGACTAAGGCCCAACAAGGATTCTATATCTGACGAAGGCTTAATCAGCTAGGCCGAGGAAGCCTCCCTCCAAGGCCGATCAAGGCTCCCCTTGACGACGAGGAGACCTCCTCGGCTATCAATCGACAAGGAATTGGGCTTCCCCATTCTCCCCGACATCACTTCCTCGGCGTCACCATAGGCCGACCTGGTCATGATGACGAGGAACATGCACACCGGCGCATATGCAGAATTGCAGTCTTACTCCATCCTACTCAAATAAGGACTGTGAACAGTTATAATCTCCCTAAGATTATAACCCTATCTCACATGAATTCAGGTCCAACAAGGATTCAACAATTATATTCCTACTTGGAGTAATATCTTATCTCATGAGCATTCCTATCCAACATGGATTATACAGAATTTAGCATACAGCATTCAGTATTATTCAGCTCTTCAAGTTATCAAACACATCACTAATGTAAACAGACAATCCTTTTAAGATGCAAGTATTTTATATACTCTCTGTATCGCGCTTTCTTTTTTGATTTGTCCCAAAAAAAAATGTTCTAAGTGCAACTTTACTATGGTATACAAAAATGGGATGGAGTATGAGGGAAGGAGGGAGGGAGTAGTTATGTATTTTATAGAAGATGATTATTTAAAAAACATATTTGACTTGATTGATTATTAATGGAAGATTTCATATCAATTGGTCTGCTTTCTCAAAATTGCAAAGCATGGAGTTAATTCTGTGAAAAGCCAAAACAAATTTATTAAAACTAAATACAGTAGATAAATGCATATCAATAGTCAATACCAACCCCTTCCCCAGAAAATATACATACTATATCAGCAAACAATCCAACCAGAAAACACCTATGTTTGCAGTTAAAAGATCAATTTTGCTAAGGTCAAACAGCATTATCTTATATAAGGGGTCTTTTTCAAAGAACTAGTAAACCCTATTGGAGTAGTTAGTAAGTCGAAAAGTCTATCCAAACAGCTAACTTATTTTTGGATTTGAGACCCAGTGGTGAGAGTTGTGACTTGGATGAACCATCCGCAAGAGTGTTTTTTTTTTTTTTCCGCTAAGATTAACATTTAACGTACAACGGGAGGTGGGGGAATCGAACCCTGGACCTTCCTGAGAGAAGGTAGGGCCAATGTCATTGAGCCAAAGACTCGTCGGCAAAAAAAAAAAAAAAAAATAAAAAAATCACAAGTTGTAGATATGTTAGTTTCTCTAGAATTCAACACACATAGTAACCCCCCACAATGAGCATTGCATATATAAATATTTATTTCCTTTAAAATTCAACACACAAAAATAAATTAATACCCATCCACACTGACCAAATCACTTATATGTACACACAGAGCATTTCATATATAAATATGTAATCATTCCTATACATTCTTATAAGTAGATCCAAGGGACGAAGAGAGAGAGAGAGAGAGAGAGAGAGAGAGAGAGAGAGAGAGAGAGAGAGAGAGAGAGAGAGAGAGAGAGAGAGAGAGATGGCGGGAGGAGGCGGAGAAAAGACATTAGAGTATACACCAACATGGGTGGTGGCAGTAGTGTGCACTGTGATTGTTGCGATTTCTCTCATTGTTGAAAGGCTCCTTCACTATGCTGGCAAGGTATGTAATTCAACTCAAGTCTTTTTAATTCTGCTGTAATTCTAATCTGATTAACCCCGTGTTTAAAACTTAATGCTCCATGCATGAAAAAAGTCGCAACATTTTGTTCACAAATATGCGTGTGTCAGTATTTAATCGGCTTAACAGTTTGTGGGCCCCAGTCATTAAATGATGAGAACACCAATTATCAAAGACTAACAACTTGAATCTTGGGACTTTTTTCATTACTCATTTAACTACACGGTATAAAATATCTTACATAGTACACATATAAAAGGCGTTTAAACTTTATTTGTGCATGCAGTACTTGAAGAAGAAGGATCAAAAACCTCTCTATGAAGCCTTACTCAAGCTTAAAGAAGGTCAACCTTCTAGCTCCTCCTGCATATTGTCGTTGCATATTCATTCTCTTTCGTGTCCTTTTTCGTAGTTTTTGTAAACACGGTCAAAAGAAGGTTGAATATGGTGTGTGTATTTGTGTATGTATATATGCATACAACATGTTGACTTTCTATCATCGATCAATGGCAGAAGTAAATGGATAGTGGTGTATATGTGTGCAGAGTTGATGCTGGTGGGATTCATATCTTTACTACTTACAGTGACCCAAGACAGGATTAACAAAATATGCATACCAAAGCACTTATCAAATAAGTGGCTTCCATGCAGACTCGAAAACACTGCTGAAAAAGCTTCTGCTTCTACAACTTCCCACATCACCATTAGCACCACTTTGTTCTCCACATTTCCTACTGGCCGCCACCTCTTGGCGGCCAAGGACTCCAATGCCATTGGTTACTGCGAACAGAAGGTAATCATTCAATCCTACCTATCATTTACTTCAGACTCTATTTTATGTCTGAAATATTCATAGTCATTAAGAGGTGCTCAGAAGATCTGAACATGAACTCAATAAAAATGGACTTAATTGTGAGAGGGCTAAACGAATAAGTGAAAGACCGTTAACTGATCCATTCAGTGCAAACGAACAAAACCTTAGAGTGGATCTGAATGGGTACTTATTTTTTACCTTAGAAGGAATTTCAACAAAAAATAAATTGAAGTCAAGTCTTTCCTTAGATAAATAAATAGAATGTATCTAACTACCTTTGTCTTGAACTCAATTAACCTAAACATTTCGAAATCCTGCGTTTCAATCTTATGATCCATGTATGCTCAGCTCATGATCATAATATATGCACACACTGCACACATATATATAAATATATTTACACATATATTCTGAATTTCTGATTTCACGAAGTTGTGATTGAAATGTGAAATGCTTGTTTACCTTATATTTGGTAATAAAATGTATACAACTTGAAAATTATTTTATTTTGTTTGGTTGGTTATGTGTTTACGTATGGATCAAAACTGGAGCAGGGAAAAGCGCCACTGTTATCTATTACAGCACTGCATCATCTTCATATCTTCATCTTCGTGCTAGCGGTTTCCCATGTGGTTTTCTGTGTTCTCACCATTCTCTTTGGTAACATTAAGGTAATTTGCATATCTATCATCCTCTAGCTACTTCTTCATGGCCCATCAAAATGTCATTTATTATTTGTTCTATTTTCTTTGATGTTAGCTTTAAGTGCTCGTTCGGTATTTGAAACAATCATGATTCTTTTTCACGATAAATTTACACTATCGTGGAATGATCATTTTTTTCAGATACGTCAATGGAAAACTTGGGAGGATTCTATCCAGAACAAGAAAATTAATCCAGAAGAAGGTACACATATGTTCATGCTATATATTAGTTTATTTCCCTTATCATAACTACAAACAAAGGTCACAATTTATATAGTCTTTCTTATCAATTTAATCTTGTTTATTACCTAATATTTTTTGCTATGCTTGCAGTTTTGAAGATCAACTATACTGAAGTCAAAAAACACGATTTCGTCAAGGGGCGTTTCCGAGGATTTGGTAAAAGATGGACGCTTTTCGGCTGGTTGGTAAGTCTAGTTTCTCATTCGCTGCGCAAATATCAGAATTTTATATCGGTAATTCTTCTTATTTTATTTTTTTGGCCGCTTGAGTTCACTGATCTTGTTCCTACATTCAATTTTTTTCAGCAATCATTCTTTAAGCAATTTTATGGATCTGTGAGTAAGTCTGATTATACCACGCTACGTCAAGGTTTCATTGAGGTAAGTTAAGATTATTATTTCAAAACTCAATTATTGTTATCTTGATTTTTTTATTGATTTCTTCTCCCTTTCTTTTCTTGTAGACTCATTTAAGAGGAAATAAATTTTTTTGATTTTCATAGGTATATGGTTCGTGCCCTTGAAGCAGATTTCAAAAGAGTCGTTGGAATAAGGCAAGTCGTGACAAATTTCGTTCAGCTCAATGTTTTAACATTAGCTTTACCATCAAGCGCATAGATCATAATCCAGATCTCTAAGATTAAGTTTAAGACCCTTTTTAACATAAATGTTTTGCTACTACTTCAATTGCAGTTGGTATCTTTGGTTGTTCGTGGTCGTTTTCCTATTGTTGAATGTTCATGGTGCGTAGTTATATCTTTGTCGAATTTAAGAAATGTTTTCGTTCTTATTTCTAATTAACTCAAATCAAAATTCTCAATGCATGACAAAGTTCTCTATGGTTGCAGGTTGGCATGCATATTTTTGGATATCATTTGTTCCCCTCATCGTAAGTAAATAGTACTCAAAGTGACTGTCCTTTTTCTCTAGAGAAGTTTTTGAAAAATGTGACTTTTAAGCAATTTTAGCAGCAACTATTCATAAGTACCCTTCAGTTGACATTATATATATACATATATATACACACACACACGTGTATGTGTGTGTTCCTGGATTTAACTTTGATTTTTAACTACAGTTGTTACTTGCTGTGGGGACTAAACTGGAGCATGTAATCACTCAGTTGGCTCAAGAGGTTGCAGAGAAACACGAAGCTGTTGAAGGAGACTTGATTGTTAAACCTTCGGATGATCATTTTTGGTTCCACAGACCTCGACTCGTACTTATATTGATTCATATTATACTTTTCCAGAATTCTTTCGAGATTGCATTTTTCTTCTGGATTTGGGTACGTACATATGAAATATTATATATATATATATATATATATATATATATATATATATATATATATATATATATATATACTCAGCTCTTTTTTCGTTATCCTATTACTCATATTTAGTAATGACTGTAAGTTACATCTAATAGGTTCAATATAAATTTGACTCGTGCATCATGGGAGAAGTCGGATATATCATCCCGAGACTTGTTATTGGGTAAATTTATTCAACATCTTTATATCCATTCTCTCCTCCTTTAGTCGGCAATGTGTTTTCCCTCGGTTATGTTTAATCCCCTCAATGATGTTCTTTTTGTAGGGTGTTTGTTCAGTTTGTTTGCAGTTACAGTACCTTACCACTCTATGCCATTGTAACCCAGGTTAGTATTTATTCTAGGGTTAATTTACGGGGGAATTCTGTTTTTAACCTCCCAGGTATCACCAATGTTTTAGAAAATTTGTTTAATGTTTCAAAAGAAGTCCCCAATAGAACTAACTCCGTTACTTTTTCCATTACAAAACCTAATGAAATTTGACAAAACCTAAGGGACTTCCTTTGGTGGATTGCCTAGTCAACCATGTAATCAAGAAGTAATTAAGCGTATTGACCAAGTCAGCGCTACTAAGCAGTGTTTCAGTGGAAAAATTGGTACACTTTCTCATTAGGTTTGCTAGGTTCCCATTAAGTTTCCATAAAGTACTGTAACGGAAAAATGATGGTCTAGGTATTTTATGACCATTTTGAACCAATAAATAGTAAAATAGGACGAAATGTTACTTTACTGAAAAACTCGTGATATACTTGAGCGGATTGAAAAAGATTTTTATGCAACTTTGAAGCAAAAGTATCATTAAGTTGGCCATCTTTAATTTTATTTCGATTAAGAATGTGTCCGGTTAAATATGAATCAGATGGGAAGTACATATAAAGGGGCAATATTTAAAGAAAATGTGCAAGAGGGGTTAATAAACTGGGCTCACAAGGCAAAGAAGAATAAGGGTTGGAAGAGAAGCAGCAATGGGGCTACTCGAGTTGGCCATAATTCTCCAGAGATGACTGTTCAGATGACAGAGGCGGTAGCAATGGAAGAGGGCAATGCAGGAGAAATTGAGCCTGCTAAAGGTGGATCTAAATAATATAGGTTGAATTTTGGAAGATTTTCCATTCGTAATTGAGTTCAACTTTAATCTTCTTCTTTTTTTCGTTCTCGATGTATATTTTTATATATAATGAAGAGTTCTCCGGGGTTTCGATTGTGTTGGAGGTTTGTAAATATTTCTTGATTTTGAAAAATAAGAGAGCAATGTACAAACAATGCTGCTACAAAAGAAAGGGTAGTCAGTAGACTCCGAATTTCTCTCTGTGTGTGGAAATAGCAGACTAACAACAGATGACCCTTCTCTTACTAAGGGAAACCTTAGACATGGGAATAAGGAAACACATGCACAGATAAGAGATACTCCTTCCGTCCCAGTCTATCCCAGAAAGTTCATCCTACTTTGACTTTTATAGTCAACTCAATCAATCTTGAACTCAATCAATCTTCGAACGCAATTAAATGAATTGCAATTCTGAAAATTATAATTGGTTCACAATTACGAATATTATCAATTACAATTTTTAGAATTGCATAGGGATAATTAGGTTTTGATAAAATTATGGTCAAAGTTCGATTGAGTTGACCATAAAAGTCAAAGTGGGTCAAACTTTCTACGAAAGAGGGAGTATTTGAGGACATGATATTACTTGCCTTTTGTTATTTGTAAGATTTAACAAGCATTTACTCTGTAACTAAAATAATAAGTAAAAGAATGGATACAAACTTGTAAAGAAAAATAAAAAATTACCAGCTGCTCAAATGACTCTGGATCTTTGAACTGTGAGAGGATCTATCACCCTCGTCTTTGTAAGCATTACTAGAAGCAGGGGTTTACCTTCTCCCGCGGGTTGCTTCAATGGCATGTCGCCGCTGCCTGGCCAGACGATCACATGTTCAGGACATCTTCATCCTTAAGTTCACCATTTTCCTCCTGCGAAAAAAAAAGGACTTAATCATAATCATGTTAGCCGACCCCAAATCATTATGGGTAACCAACAAAAACCTGCTCCCTCTATCCCAAAATGAAAGTCCAAAAACTTTTCAAATTTGCTCTTGATAAGTTTTGGGACATTCATTTTGGACGGAGGGAGTAGTTTTTATCTCTAATTCAATACTACCTGATCACTTTTATCTTCAGCCTCGTGACTGCCTTCATTATTTTCTTCATTCTCTTTTACTTCGCTAATATTGCTGCGCGTCAGAAGTTTCTCATCCTTCAAAAAAGGAAAGGGCTTGTTATTTTACAAAGACACGAGCATGTGGGGTGGGGGGTGGGGGCGGACACAAGACTACTCTCGTGGGTGCACATGCCTCCATGAGTTTGTCCACATTTAGTTGAATTTTTTAATTTTTGGACTTAAATATGTCCTACATAAATAATTAAGACTTGTTAGTTGTATCCTTTCATAGAGGATTATATTATTTTCCATCTCATAATAATAAGTATCGAGTTTTTGTTTTTGGTTCATCCCAAAATAAGTGTTGCATTCCTAAATAAGAAAACAGTAGTAGTGCAATATTACCATGGTGCAAGCAATATACAAATAAATAAAACACATTACTTTAAAAAATAGACAGGTCAAGTGCACCCAGTTACATTTTGGCTTGGGTCCGCCACTGGGTGTGGGGTGTATACATGGAACCAGGGAACCGTAAGAACTTCATTAGATCAAACGTCAAAGGCAAGAGTTACTGCAAGACACTACATGATTGACTGAAACTGCATAAACCTCCCCACCATAGATTGAAGCTAACATCCTGACTGTCCATGTTAGGGGTAGCCAAATAGAACGTTGAGGAAGGAGGTCTCCTAGAGGCTAGATCACAATCCTGAATAAACAGTCCTAGCTGGAAAACGAAACTCTCCACACTTTTCTCCCAAGCATCTAATCATATTAAAACCGTCCCTAAACACCATTCAACCCCCACCCCCAAAATAAAAATCTTTAAAATTAAACACAATCTACGAGAGAAATCTCTATACGAGGGCTGGTAGGACCACATACCAATGTAAACCACTGCTACATTGCTCACTGAGTTACTTCTTTTCAACAAGTTTATTCTTGTTGGTAGATAAGAAGATTTCATAATTCAAAGAAAGAGAACAAAAAGTCGATAAGAAGTCCATCATTACACCCAAAACAACAGAACACACTACCAAAAGAAACCAAAACAGGACAGAGACTCACCTACATATACAACAGAAGGAAAAATTACAAACATTGCCCTTGGCACCAAATACTACCAACAACCATCCGATGTTACCTGGACTAAGATACAAGGATCCATATGGGTACTGGTCCCAATGTCCTATATGCCAAGCTTTTATGATTTTCACTAAATTTAGTGAATCTGCCACATTATTTCATGTTGATACGGGTACTATGGCATAAACAAAAGGTCCGGCAACATAGCTATTAACAAGACGGACCATTGTAAAGAGCATTTAGAACTCTTAAGAACAAAGAATCTTAATGCTCGCTATCCAGCACCAAGCCTCCTAGGTCAAAAGCCCTCTGTAAATTACAGGGGTGACCCTCAAATCTTTCTTACGATTGACAGATGAGCCACCCACTATGATGACTCCCACAAAGGACTCACCATCTAGAACCCTATATGAGAGAGGCCACAATCTCCCATGATGTCAATCCCCTTCCTCAGCCCTGTCTCCTTTTTTCTTTTTTACTTTTTTTCTTTTTTTTTTTGTGGCAATTTATGCCAAACAAACAGTAAGCTCTAGGAAGTGCAAGGCATTCGATTCAATATTCATCATTTCAAAACTATGGTTGGACAATAAAATAGTTTTCAATAGAAACACATTCTCTCCAAAAATAATTGTGTTTGGAAAATTGAAAGACAATTGTGCTAGCAATTGACATGATTTTCAAACTATTAAAAAATCAGAAACATTACTGCACTAAATAAGCAAAAAATGAGTAGTACCTTATCAAGCAAGGATAAATAATCTAATTCACTGGGATTCAATTCAATTACTGAATCAGAGTTGATTTCTTCATCTTCTTCTGTTGCTCCATCATCATAATGAGGATCATCCTCAACATCTCCTTCGTTCAACTACATGATAGGAAATATATAGCCTTTTAATCGCAAATGTAAGTAAACTGTTGTCAGAATTAGATACATTTGGGGAGCAAAAGATGATAATCTAGTCAAAGAAAATACTCCCTATGTCCCTAAATGAATGTCCATTTTTAAGAATTTTTGTCCCAAAATGAATGTTATTTTTGTTAAAAACCTTGTACCTAATTTTATTTTATTTTACTAATTCTTATTCACTAGTCATTTTATACATGCAAAACTAATTGATTAGAAAGTAGATAACAAGAATATTTATTCATCTTTGTCATTAGATTGTATAAAAAGTACATGCCTTTGAACATCGTGAATCCAAGAACTTTTTACAAGATTCACGCCTGTTTCCGTATTCACAAATCCATCCATTTTACAAGGATCTATGACATACCTACTCGGCACCAGATCTGATGAGAGCATGTTAACTTATGATGGATAATTCAGTGGTAGAGATTGACAAAGGCAGAAATGAGGATGACAGATTACATGAAGAAGTAAGACGGAGGCCGTTAGCAATTTTGGAACTTGGAACTGGCATTGATGACGGAGGCAGAACAAGAAGGCCTAAGTTCTGCAGTCCTCTCGGCTGCCAACAATTTGTTGAACACACGGAACCGTGGGCTTTCAAACGTTTACTGCAAACACATTACAATATACTTTCCTTAGTAATCACGTTGTTATAAACGATGTATCTTTGAATACATGGTTCATTTTGAAGTGTGTCTCTCCGTAGCTCTAGTTTTGCATAGACCTCTTCTCTTTCTCATCAATCAGTAAACGTCATCTGCAAATAGCATGGTCCAAGGTAACCCGGTTTGTATGTCTCTAGGCGACTCATCCACCAACACATCAAACAAAAATGAACTCAGCACAGATCACAGATCCTTGGTGTAAAGTGTAAACCAATAGAAATCTTGAATTCACTTGTCACACCTTCGCAAGTTCTAACATTTGCTGTTGTTTCGACGTACATATTCTATACTATATTGATATACTTGATAGACACTCCTTTCTTCAATAAGGTCCACCATAGTATCGTTCTTGGAAATTTGTCATAACTACCAAATTGATAAAAACCATATGCACATACCTACCCCTCTCTCGATAGCGTTCCATAAGTTGATGTATCAAATGGATAGCTTCTATGGTTGATCGTCCCGGCATAAATCAAAATTAATTTTCCAAAACACTAATCCGTTTTCTTATCCTATAATTAATTATCCTTTCCTATAACTTCATTTTGTGACACGAGCTTTATACCACGATAGTTTGTGCAACTCGAATATCACCATTATTCTTGAAAAGTGGAATAACTCCATTCGTCTAGCATCTTATTAGCCTTCCAAATTTTGTTGAAGAGACGGGTAAGCCATGTTACCCCTACTTCACCTAGACTTCCATACCTTTATTTTTTGATAAAAATCTAGACTTCCATGCTTCAACTGGAATTCCATCCGGACCGACCACTTTCTTCACTTTAATCTTATTCAAAGCTTTGCCAACTTCCTATTTTTTTAAATGGAGCATAAAGTCGCAATATATTTCATTTTCTTGAAGATTAAAGTTTTCTAAATCGAGGGAGAAACCACCATTGAACATACACTCAAAATAAGTCCTTCATCTTCTATTGATCTCTTTGCCTTGAAACTTGACCTTTTTCCCAAGTTCAAACCTTTTCAATTTACAACATATAGGTCGGGGAATCAAACCCTTGACCTTCCCAACGGAATATAAGAGCCTATGCCATCTGAGCCGAGCTTTATTCATAGTTGTTATAGGTGAAAGGCGGAAGGTGGGCAAGACGTACCTAGAAAGGCGAGGCGGTAGAAAGACAGCAAAAAGACGAGTAAATAGAACAAAAAATAGTAAATATGAGAAAATATTAGGTATACATGCATCATATAAACAAATATTAAAAGATGTTATGAACGAGAATAAAACATTAAATAAATGTCACATTTCCACTTATAATAGTATCCTAACTTCATTTAGACCCTAAAAGTGAGAATTCTAAGACAAAAAGAGCATAAAACTACAAAATTCAAATTAACAAAACAAGTACTAGTTTAAGAACGTGAAATAACTTAAAGTACTAGTTTAAGAAAGTGAAATAAGCATAAAGTCTTAAACATAATGAAGATATGAATTCAAGTTTTAAAGTCGTGCAAAAGTGAGTCAAGCAAGGGATAAGATTAAGGCCTATAAATCCTAGCCTGGACCCCAATCCATTTACCCAATGGGAACACTATCCTTATCGTCCTCCTCCTCCTCCTCCAAGGCTTGGATCTCAACATCTTCATTGTTATTATGCGCTTTCATATCTTCGTCATGTGCTTTCTCAAGGAGCTCAACTTCTTCTTCCTCATTTTTATCAAGAAAGTGTAGAATAGGTGGTGGGCTACTAAGTCTAGGAATCCCTAAAGTGCTCCCCCTCCCCCCCCCCACATCGTAATTGTCTTTATCCTTGAGCTACCGTCAATTCCAAGAGAGAGAGAGAGTTTATTTGGTTGACCTTTCTCTAGTAACATAAGCACAATCCTCAGCACCACAAACATTGCTAACCAAGTCATGAGTTAATCTACCACTAATCACTTCATCATCGCGATTTTAGGCATACCATTCATCAACTTCATTCAAATAAATTGGATCAACTCTATGTCAGCATTGGTAGCGTCATCTAAATGCCTTGTTATATTTCACAAACACCAAGCCATTTAACTTGGTTTGATCCAACCTATTTCTCTTGTTGTGAACCCATAATTTTTTTAAACAAATTAGAACAAGGCTACATGAAATAATGTTTATATTAGTGCTAACTCACAATTTTTAAAATATGTATATGTACATGCTCGAAGAAACTCCAAACTCTCGCATCTCGAAGCACTAAAAGTCAAGCTAGTGATCTTCATGGCTGCAATTATGGAGTTGCTTTACCATAAAGCCTCTACACTCACCTACGAAATGAAGAAAAAACAAAATTAATACTCTTCTTCTTTATTTTCAAAATCCTTTGCAATTTTCTCTTTTGCTTTATCTATAGCTTCTTAGATATATATGGCATGGAATCTTCTTCGTACCATAAACTAATCGAAGGACCGTGAAAAAAAGACCGACAATCAGAAGGGCCTCCTTATTCACATTCCAAAATCTACTATCCAAAATGGTCATAGTTGCTTGTTTACCTTTTTCTTTCTTTGCCTATTTACTATTCTTCCCAGCATCAGAAATGAATATTACCCTTAACCCCTTCATTATCTTGATGTACCTCGAGGGTGTAAGAAAGGTTGTCGCAAATTGAGTCTTTGTTTCTCACTAAATCCATCTTTTGGCAAACTTACTGTCAAAGACTTTCTTCATCATTGAAACGTTTAAGATATTCTCCGGCATCAAGTTCATGCAATAAGCAGCGCTTGGTATCCAAAATAAAGGTTTATAATTTTTCATTAAGTTCTCACATGTGAAAATAAAAATGGGAAGAAATAATAATTAGAACAATTACATAAACATACTACTAATTATGGTATCAACTTATTACTTATTAACACTATTTACGATGGAAGCATTATTAGTTATAACTTGTACATCATTCTCGGGACAAATTTGCTCAAATCACATAACATATCCCATGTCTTGCAATAATCGGAAAAATCAACACATCTTAAAAACATACTCCTTTTAGGACTGTTGACTAGAAAATTAATCAATGTTCGCTTTCTCTCTTCCACCCATCTAACATGATGGAACAACCATATGTCTTTCACTCTTGTCGATGGTCCTTCAAAACGTTGTTCACTGCTTTCACTTCTTTCTTCAGTAAAGGAACTATCAATTCATAGCAACTCCGAGCTTTTATCAAGCCACATTTACCGACATTATTGATTGCCTCTTGAAAACTATCGTAATTCACTGCATTAAATGTTCTCCCGACATCATAAACCATCTGGCTAAAGATGAGCATGTTTTATTTCTAAGCACTTATGCTGCAATCTCACTCTTCTGTTTTTCATGCTCTTTGCACTAGGGCTACCGTGACTAACAAAATTATCCATCGGCCCTTTAGTTGGTATCTTTCGCTTTTTAAATAAGTGACTCAGTTCTCTACCATGCTCCTCATCATTAAGCTCATCCCCGTAACTTCTCATAGTTTCTTCCATTATCCGTTGTCGATGGATTTTCAACGGCAAAGAAAAAGATAAGAAAAGCAATTGCGAGAAATTATGGATATAAGCTTGATAGCAGGAGGATGACAGAGAACTGGGTCTCTCATTTAAAAAGCCAAGGATACCTATTAGAGGGACAATGGATAATTTTGTTAGTCACGGTGGCCTTAGTGCAAAGAGCATAAAGAAACGAAAGAGTGAGAGTTTAATAGTACCGAAAGTGCTTAGAAACAAAGCATGCTCATTTTTAGCTAAATGGTCTAATGATGTCGCGATACCATTTAATGCAGCGATTTGTAATAGTTTTGAAGAGAGAATCAATGCTTTGGGTAAATGTTGTATGATGAAAGCTTTGAGTTACAAATAAAATGAGAGTTTGTTTGCCGAAGAAAGAAGTGAAAGGAGTGAACAATGTTATGGAGGACCATCGATAAGAATAAAAGACATATGGTTGTTCCATCATGTCAGAGGGGTGGAAGGACATGAGAGAGCGAACATTGATTATTTTCTAGTCAATAGTCTTAAAAAAGGAGTATGTTTCTAAGATCAATTGATGTTTCATATTATTGTAAGACAATTGCACTAAAGGAGATAGGTTATGTGATTTGCTTAGTAGTCAAGTCATGGAGGAAATTGGTCCTGCGAATGTAGTACAAGTTATAACTTAATTGAAAATGCTTCTAAAGTGTTGGTGAGTAATAATTTGATAGTATAATTAGTAGTATGTTTATGAGAATATTCTAAATGTTATTTTCTTCTTCTTCTCACACTCACATACTTACATGTGAGAACTTAATGAAAATATATAACAATTTATTATGGACACCATGCGCTGCTCATTCCATAGACTTGATGTCGGATGATATTATTGACATTCCAAGGATGAAAAAAGTCTTTGAAAGGATTATGAAGATGAATATGTACATTTATGGTCGCTCGGGGTCGTGAATATGATGAGAAAGTTTACAAAGATGGATTTAGCGAGACCAGCAAAGAGTCGATTTGTGACAACCTTTCTTACTTTCTCAAGGTGCATCAATGTAATGTAAAGAAAGGGTTAAGGGCAATGTTCGTTTCTGATGCTCGGAAGAATAGTAAATGGGCCAAGAAAAAAAAGTAAACAAGCAACTATGACAATCATGGATGCTAGACTTTGGAATGTGGTTAAGGAGGCTCTTCTAGTCCCCGATCCTCTTAAGGTCCTTTTATTAGTTAATGGTGAGAAGAGGGTTCCTATGGCATGTATCATGTATCTATGAAGCCATATGGATATAGTGGATATAGTGGACAGAGCGAAAGAGAAAACTATAAAGAATTTTGAAAACAAGGAAGAAGAGTATTCAGAGTTTTTTGAGATCATTTATCACAGGTGAGAAGATCAACTTCATCAACCTTTGCATGTTTCTCAAGATGTTTAGGATGGGTTTGTTAAATGTCTTGAGAGATTTGTACCTGCTACAAATGCTCAAAATCAAATAACCCAAGAATTGAAGGCTTATAAGAATGAAGAAGGTCTCTTCAGGTTAATGATAGCTAAAAGGCAGCAATACAATACACGATGGATTTTATGTTTAGAATATGAAAACTTGTCTTAAGTATTAATTTGCCATAAAGATCACTAGCTTGACTTGTAGTGCTTTGGGATGCGAAAGGAATTCGAGTTTCTTTGAGCATGTAAGTGTACAAATTTTTAGAATTGTGCGTTAGCAATTATGTAAACATTAATCATGTAGCCTTGTACTAATTTTGTTAAAAACAAATTACATGTTTACAGCAAGAAGAGAAATAGGTTGGATCAAACCAAGTCATATGTGAAATATAACAACATTAAGACGATGCTACCAATGAGAAGATATAATTGATCCAATTTGTTTGTATGAATGTGATGAATGGTATACGAATGATGGTGATGATGAAGTGAACGGTGGTGGATTAAGTTGGGATTTGGTTAGAATGTTTGCGATGTCAAGGATAGTGCTTAACTAAATCAACTTCGGCTCGCGGGATTGATGAGGGCCCGAGTAGCTCAAGGAGAAAGACAACTACAACGGCTAGGGGGAGGACGCACTTCAGGGATTCCTAGGCCTAGTAGGTCACCACCAACTCTACACCATCTTGATGAAGAGGAGCAAGAAGAGGAAAATGTTGAGCACCGTGAGAAAACACATGACGATGATGAGAATGCACATGACAAGGATGAAGATGTTGACCAAGACTTGGAGGATGAAGACAATGAGGATAGTGTTCCTATTTGGGGGGGGGGGGGGATTGGGGTCGAGACTAGGATTTATAGGCCTTAACCCTTGATTGACTCGCTTTTGCACGACTTTAAAACTTGATTTCATTACTTCATTATGTTTAAGGCTTTAAGCTTATTTGACTTTCTTAAAGTAGTACTTATTTTGTTAATTTGAAATTTGTAGTTTATATTTATGCTTTTTTTTTCTTAGAATTCTCACTTTTGGGGTCTAAATTATGGGTAGAATACTATTACAATTGAAAATGTGACATTTATTTAATGTTGGGACAGAGGGAGTACTAACTATTTGTCTCCCTAGTTACAAGACCCTTTGAAGGGGACATACACCATGTTACTACTAATGCTGCAGGGTAGCCTGTAGAAATAAGATTTGTCGCTGTCAGTTTGTAAGACTTACTACCACATTAGAAGAAGCCAGAAGGTAAGGGATTCAGTCTGAAAGATGGAAAAAGCAATTTGAATGAGCTACTTTTAGTATCTTTTTAGGTATGGCAACATGCACAGACAACATGCGATCTGTGACTAATGCCTGATCGGAAAGGAACTGGGTCCAAGCTGCAGTATAGGCTTCTGTAAACTAAAGTGCAATGTCATGGTGATATAGAATGTCAGCTTGTGATGAGGAAAGAAGCACAACAGGGTCTTCAATGATGTGGGCTCACTTTTGATATAACTTATGACCTAGCATTAGGGACATGAGTAATAACATTATGATATGTTTGGAAAAATTGGCTCCGTATAACTACACCATTTCACCTTCACTCCTCACCAAATGATGATGAAAATAATGCTCCTCTTTTTAATGTCATTTCACATTTCATCATACTTTTCCAAGTATCAATTTCATGTTTCACCTTTATCATTGATTGGCCCCTCCATTTCATCTCCGTCTAATTATTGATTTTCGCATTGATCATAATGAAGTGAAGAGAAAAAGAAAGTAACATATCAAACATCTGTTGTCGAGTGAAAGTTGCTAATAGTAAACAAAAATGATGCCAAGCGAAAGTTATTTATCCAAATGAAGTAGATCTTTTGAAAGAAGAAATGGCCCAAATGGAAGTCTTGCAAAAGCCTCGAAGACCTTTTAATCCAAGCAATGCTATAAACCGCACAGCGTCATAGCACATTAAAGGCCACCCTCATGTTGTGATCTAGAGCTCTGCTCAATGAGAGGCACACAACAAGCTAATATTGTTTTGTCTACAAACCCAGAACCCTTTCATTTCTTTAACAAGATCTTCTAATGCAAGAAAAAGGATAAATCAAGTCTAATTTCATAAGATACACAGAATGGAGAACCGATGAAATAACAGTTTTTTTTGTGAGAAATTGGATCTTTAGCGAACCTCAATTGTGGTAAACGTAGAGGGTAAAGATAGAGGATAGAAAATTGATATTTATTAATGTGTGTGTGTCAAAAGGTATGAACATAATCAAAAACAGTAATATCCAGATCATCATAGAGTATAATAGGGGAGAGTGGAAATTTCTTGACAACTGAACAGTTACATAATTTGCTTCTCAGGTCAAATTTGAATCCATTATCTTATTTAGTTTAAAAACACTACCAACTAACCTCTTGCTGAAAATTTATAGATACACTCAACATCACGGTCAAAGTACCTGCACCTGCACCTGCACCTGCATTTGAGACCTTTGTGAGAGTAAAAATAAAGATTCAGCTGCATAAATGTCAGAACAAAAGGAGTACGTAAGATAAAAGAAATAATTGGAGCGATGAAGTTTAAAATTTCAACATACATCTGTGCATTCTAATCAGATACCGACACCATTTGCGGGAAATCAATAATAGTGACCTTCTCATCATCATCTATCTGCAATTCGACAAAGTACAAGGATTAGCAAACCTTCAGAAGCTTGATGAAGCCAATGCACACTAAAATAATCAGCAGCTAGAGTCGGAAAAGTGCATTGTAGGAGATTGTGAAAACAAAAACAAGAGAAAGGACAAACAAATTGGAGATTATAAAGTTTCAGCAGCAGAAGAAGAAAGCTTCAAAATCATTTCTCAGGAGCATACCACACCTACCGACTCAAAAATACGTCGGGGTTTTGTAGCTACTTCACCTGTACACTACATCCAAAATACTCCCTCTGTCCCGAAAAGTTTGTCCAACTTTTTTGGTCAACTTAATCACACTTTGACCATATTTTTTTGCAAATTTACATATCTCTATGAAATTCTAAAAAAATATTATTGATAGTATTCCTAATGGTTAAACAATAACAATTATTAGAATTGCATAGGGAAATCTAGATATTTAGAAAATTAAGGTCAAAGTTCGATTGAGTTGACCATGAAATCCAAAGTGATGCAATAATAATCTGAATTATCTTCTGGAGATCTTTCATATTTCTGGTCAATCCTATTATCAAATAATTAATTCATAGTTTATCTACTTAGTAGTTTAGTATTCCTAGACTTGGAGGGATGTTCCAAGTTAAGTATAAATAGCCTTCTAATGCAATTGTAATGAGGCAGTTTTGAAGAAGTTTTGATAAATAAATTGAGAAGTGGTTTTCTCTCTCAAAAGTTTTATCGGGTATTCATTGAATCAACGGTTCAACTTCGGTGTATTTCATTATCCAGTGGGTGTGTTTGTTGTATGCGTGCACGAGTGTGCATCAGTTGGTATCAGAGCCGTAGATCCTGCTGTGTTTCCTCGGTGCAATAATATGTTGCATTTGGACGGAAGACCGAGGACCAACCCCAACAATGAGCAAGTTATTGATCGGACCTGTGAAAATGGGCAATTTATCGAAGGTACTTCGATGAATTTCGAACATATCTTTTCTTTTTCTTACTTTTCTCATGTAAAAGACGTAGATTGGAACATACCTCCAATCTATGATGAATATCCAATCTACGACGAAGAACTTGGAGAGCCCATCGGTGTTATTGGAGGCAATAACATGGAGGCTCTACGTAGATCAAATTCAGAATCTTCTGATTCCCTGGATTGTTTATTTGGAGATGAGAAGGGTACAAGCAGTCTAGCCAATTTTCCAGAAGTTATTGATTTAAAAGAGGAGCCACGATGATTACATTGATATTCATGCTGACAAAGAGGCATCCTTATTAATGATGAATTTCACTCTCGAGGAAGTTGAATTTGCTATGGATAAAATTGGTGCAGATGCTCCTGTCAGTGAACTAGTAGATTTCATCTTTCTTTGTGATATGGAAATGGTGGACGGCCCGATTACCGAGATTCAAGAAGCGAAAACGAGAACTCGAGGACGAGTTCTTCTCAACCAAGGGAGAATGATGCAATAATAATCTGAATTATCTTCTGGAGATCTTTCATATTTCTGGTCAATCCTATCATCAAATAATTAATTCATAGTTTATCTACTTAGTAGTTTAGTATTCCTAGACTTGGAGGGATGTTCCAAGTTAAGTATAAATAGCCTTCTAATGCAATTGTAATGAGGCAGTTTTGAAGAAGTTTTGATAAATAAATTGAGAAGTGGTTTTCTCTCTCAAAAGTTTTACCGGGCATTCATTGAATCAACGGTTCAACTTCGGTGTATTTCATTATCCAGTGGGTGTGTTTGTTGTATGCGTGCACGAGTGTGCATCACAAAGTGAGACAAACTTTTCGGGATGAGGGAGTAATGTTTTTCAGATGCAGTTATGCTTTTAAGCAAGACGCTTTACAGCTTTATAACAATGCTACCTCCATGCTTAAAAAAAAAACGCTTATGGAACTGCTAAATTGAAAGAACGGTATTCAGAAGAAAGTATTAAGTTACATTGCTTATATGAAAAACAATAGGTCAGAAAGAAAATTCATAAACATCTTCCTCCAATTTTCCAGGGATAGTACAAAGTACAAATGGATGCTTTCCTCCTAAAAGCATTTACACATGAAAATCTCACTGACACACTTGATTCTAAAATTGATATATATGATGAATTTTTTGGCTTCACTGTGTGACCTCTGCAGATGTAACAAGCTAGTGACAATATCTGCTCCATGAAGTCCTAAACATCAAAGACGGGTGGTCAACAGCAAATTTCTGGGAACCTATGCGGTTGATAGGTGATGGTAATGGGTGATATGGTCAGCTTGTTATGAGTTGCTAGATAAAATTATTAGAAATTAAGAAAAGCACAAGGTACGAAAATATGTTTATTAACAGCATTTTGGCTTATATTAGCATATTCAAGCCAGCAATGTAACATAAGCCGAACGCTAATCAAGTAGAAGTGAAGATAACTTCAGACAGATACATCTCGGAGGAATTCTTACAATGGATAACCCTGGACAAGCGACATAATCACGCAATGCCGATTGCAATCAACAGCATTTGGAACAGGGAAACAATGCTCTTGCAAGGCCTGCTCAAGTACAAATCGAAAGGAAGTTGACAGTGAGCCACAAAATAATCGGCCAACATGAAATAACAATAAAAGACAACTTGTATCAACAAAAGAATAACCTACATGAACGCAAATTCTTTGAGAGCAGCTAAGTGTGACAGGTAGAGCCAATTGAAGCTACTGCAATGCTTTAAGTAATCACGCTTGGATTTGACAGCCCTGAAAGAAGTTCTACCCAACCTATGCAGCTTCATAGCAAAAATTGTGCCATCCTCAGTGGGCAACCTCAAAAATATCTGATATAAAGCGAATATATTAGGGAGAATTCTTAATAAATATGATGAATCCAAACAGGAGACCAAATGGATTTTACTTTACTACCAGGCTCTTTCCCAACACCAATTTGACATCCCACGGACGAAAAAACGCCCCCATTAACCAGTGTCTTGATTGCAAGAAAATCGTAAACAAGGTAAGTCAGCCAAAATCCATCATCTACATAATAACGCAACAAATTAGATGGGTTTACTGGGACATGACATGATCGATATAGCATTTACTTCTCCCTTTTTACAGAATCGGGAGTTAGCGATGCAGTAAAACCTACTCCCTCCGTCCCAAGGGATGAATGACCATTTTGAATTTAACGACTATTTTGAAATAGTTGATTTTGAATAAGAAAAATTTATAAATATTCTTGTTTTCACTTTCAACCTTTTAGTTTTGCAAATATATATTGAACTATGAAAAAAAATGGTAAAAAGTCATTTAGGGACAAAGTTTTTTGAAGAAAAAGTTTCAAAAGATCATTCATTATTATGGGACAAAATCAGTTCAATTTGGGACATAGGGAGTACTGACTAGACTCACATTTGGAAGCATCATGATGCAATAACTTGTGATTGAGCAAGTTCTTCAACACCTTGTAAGTCCCTCCATGGCTATATCAAATGAATAAATAAATACATAAATTGACAAACTAAAATATTATAAAACGAAATAAAAGAATGGGATCTGGAGGAATCCATACTTGAGTGAGGCAATTGTTGAGATAGAGACCAAACCGGGAGATTTCTCAGAGTTGTATGAGGCGGGCGCCTGGGGGAGGCGAGGCGAGCGCCTCGAGTGCAGTCAATTTGACGTTGGCGATGCTTGTTTTGAGGCGGCCGCATCACTCCAGCTCTGGCGGGCGCATCAAGCTCCGAAGGAAGGCGTTAATTTGGAACAAATCCAGGCGGCCGCATGATTTACCTTGAGGCGGGCGCCTCAAGGCCTGACCGTGGGGATTTGTTTGACGGGCCTTTTCTTTCCTGGGCTTAAGCTAGGGTTTGGTTATTTATTCCGGGGCACATATAAAAGCAATGTTCCGCCCCTAAACTCATTGTAACACATATTTTACATACATAGTGCAAGATCCTGGCTTGGTAGTGCCCCCAGACGTAGCCAATCAAATTGGTGAACTGGGTAAACAATTTCTCTTGTCTTTTCTGTGCTTTTGATTATTTTTTTGCTTTGTTTGTGTGCGATTATTATTCTTGTGGTTTGCTTGGTTTGTGGAGGGCTATATTCACAACAACTGGTATCAGAGCTCTTGGTTTAGGATCAAGGGAGTTATTCCAAGCAATCAAGAATGGGCAAGGACAAACAGGCGGTTGAGAAATTCGATGGGTCTGACTACGGATATTGGAGGATGCAGATCGAGGATCTCTTGTACAACAAGGATCTCTACAAGCCTCTGAAGGGTGTCAAACCGGAAGATGTAAGTCAGGAGGAATGGGAACTCATGGATCGGAAAGCCCTAGGGGTGGTTAGATCTACTTTGTCAAAGTGGATTGCGAAGACTACCAGGAAGGCGACAACCACCAAGGAGCTATTGGATTATCTTACTGAGAGATTTGAAACTCCATCTGCTGCAAACAAGGTCGATTTGATACGTAAGATGGGTAGTCTCAAGATGCAAGAGGGAGGATCCTTGGCTAAGCACATCGATGAGTTTATGAATGTCATAGATTCATTGACAGCGGTGGAGATCAAGTTCGATGATGAGGTTCATGCATGCTTGTTGCTAGCTTCTTTACCGGCAAGTTGGAGCGGAACGGTGGCTGCAATCAACGCTTCGGCGGGTAAGAAAAAATTGAAATATGATGATGTTAAAGACTTTCTTTTAGGTGAGGAAAATCGCATGAAGAAGTTGGGGACATCAAGTACTTCGGGAGCGGCTTTAGCTACTACTAGTAGGGGGAAGCCGGGTACTAGCAAACAAGGGAGAACCGAATCTAGGGAGAACGGAGTGAGTGGAAAGGGCAAAGCTGATGAGACCAAGGACAAACCGAAGGTTGCGAAGGGATCTGTTCAGTGCTATTATTGTAAGGAATTGGGACACTTGAGAGGATTGTCCAAATCGTAAGGGCAATCGGGTGAATGTGGCGATCGAAGGTGATGATGTGCGGATTACGAGTGTTAGTAGTGCACTAGAATCATGGGTCTTTGGATTCGGGGCATCATTCCACTCTTGCGGAGCCTGAGGAAGAGATGGAGAACTACACTTAGGTGATTTCGGGAAGGTCTATCGGCGGATGGCGAGCCTTTGGAAATCGGGGAAGGGGGATGTTAGAATAGGAGCATCGGACGGGAAGGTCTTACATCTGAACGGGGTCGGCACATTCGGGTTTGAAAAGAACCTACTTTCGAGTTGGGCGGTTGGATGAAGAGGGTTACAAGGTGACTTTCGGCTGCGAAGGTGGGTTATTACCAAGGAGGATTGTGAGATCGCTCGGGGTAATAAGGAGGGTACTTTGTATTTGGCAAACAACACCAAGGATAGTATTGCGGTGGCGGCGGCAAGGTGATGCGATTTGTGGCACTTGTCGATTGGGTCGCATGAGTGAGACGGATGAAGGTACTTTGTTACAAGGGTCTACTACCGGGTTTGAAGGACGATCAGCGTGGGGATCTGCGAAGATTGTATGTTTGGCAAACAAGGGAGAAATAATTTCTCGAGGACGGGTAGGGGATTGAGGGAAGCAAAGTTGGAATTGGTTCACACGGATTTGTGGGGGCCGTCTCAGGTTACATCTCCGGGTGGTGCGTCGTATTATATGACTTTTATTGATGATTCTCTTTGTTAGTGATTGTGCCACTAGGCTTATAGTTTCTATAAACCTTTATGTATCGTCTTTATCATTAATAAAAGAGAAATTTTATTTTGATTAATATATGTTTTTGCATGTTTATTATATTAATGTCTGTGTCCCTAGTTATTTAATGTAAGTTGGTAATGGATGATCATAAGAATGATCGTATGCGTAGAATGCACATTACAAACTTGTAAATAACTTGTATAAATGCTAATGGATAATCATATGATGATTATTTGCATAGAGATGCACATTAGATTTATGGGTACTTGTTAGAGAACAAGTGGCTGGACTTGACCACGGCTTGAGATTTATGTCATGGTCAAATGTCATAATTAAATCTCAAAATAATAGTGTCATTAGAATCCTTAGACACGAGATTATCATTGTCTTCCACTTGATGAACGTATTGTTAGATGTAGTCTAAAGTTATCCTTAACCTGCAGCAATAAGGACTATGTTGGCATTACGGGATTCTGTAGGGAAGAATGATAAGTCAAGATGGGATTTGTCCTGCGTAAGAGAGATGTTGGCTTGGGCCCCTCGTAGAATAGTGTTGATGAAATGTGTGGCCACACTCGAGGAACATGATAGAGATCGTGGATACTTGGTTGATCAACATATTCGGAATCGAGAAAGCATTGAACAATGTAAGTTGACAATAACCATGACTTATGTTCAATATGACATCGTGTGACGAAAGGGATTGTGAAACTATTACTATTATGGAAGCATGAACTCTTATGTTGTATTATTTGGGTAGACATAATGGCTTGCTAGAGTCCGCTTATGTCTTATGAGGATCGATGTGATCGGACTCATTGCCAACATAATACAATCCTATTAGGTCCACACACTTAGAATGTTTTGATTGAAACTAGAGGAAGAATGATTGAGAGTCTCTGAGCGCTACCTTTGTCGTGCGACATACTTAGCCGATGGCTAAGTATACCGCGCGACATATTGAGCCACCGGGCGTGGGTGACGGCTTTGTTCTCCTAATTTGATTAGGAAACATATTTATGCTATTGTAGTATAAATATGAGAGGGTCATCAACCACTAAAAGTCGGCCGAAATTTTTCAATAAAAATCACAATCAAAAGTCCTCTCAATATTCTTCCATAAGTTTTTGGAATCTAGCAATTCCCAATCCGAGAATCGTTCTCGACATTCATATTTGTGTGGATTACCAAAAGAGGGTCTTAATTTGTTCAAACAAATCAAAGGCCTAGAGTTCAAATCGAGATCCAAAGGAGTTGAAGATTCGAAGATTTGAAGATCAAAGTTTGTGATTACGAATCACATAATTATACGTTCGATAGATCAAAACCGGAAGCGATTAAGGTTGGTAAATCTATCTCGTAGGAATTCAATTTAATCGTATAGAACGGATCCTAGGCTCGTGGGTTTTAAGTTATTAATGCTAAAATTCGCTACGCATGGATCCTTGAAACCCATCAGTGGTATCGAGCCCCGTTCGTATGGTTAGATTCGAATTGGCATGCTAGAAAGTCGTTATAAATTGTTTATAAATGTTCTAGGCTTGCCTTGTATGAATTAGATTTAATTGTTTATGTGAAACAATTTGCTAATCTATGTTAAATCGGTTTCGATTATGTTGAATTAAATACATTAAAAGGTTGTTTATAGGATTTAATTGCATATAATCTGAATTGATTGAAATCTGGAAATCTGTGACGGCCACCTATGTCGTGCGACATAATAGGCCACTTGAGGAAATCTGGTTATACGGCCGGTTATGTCGCGTGACATAACTAGCAGGCGATTATGTCACGCGACATAATAAGCCGGATCTGGCGAGATCGGTTGTTTAAATTTTTACGCTAATCTATGATTATGTTAATAATACGAGATGTTTTATGTCTTAATCTGGATGCTATAAATTTAAAATTAAGTTTATAGGTCTATACTAGATTAATTCATTATTTATGCATGCTTAATTAATTTAAATGTGTTTTTATTAATTATTGCGTCATGAATTATTTGTTCTTAAGTGTTAAGAATTTTATTAGATGTTTAGTTGAAACATTGAATTGAGAATTCCTAAATGTTTGGTTGAAACATTAAATTTTGGTTTTACGATTGTTTATGAGAAACAAGTCGGTTTACGCAAAATTTGAAGGAATACTGATTGTTTATGAGAAACAAATCTGTTTATAAATCTATGCTAGAATTGTATAATAATTATATGCCTTAATTAATTAAAAGATGTTTATTTAATTGTTGCGTTGCATGATTATTATATGTTCTCATGCTTGCTTAATTAATTAAAAGATGTTTATTTAATTGTTGCGTTGCATGATTATTATATGGTCTCATGCTTGCTTAATTAATTAAAAGATGTTTATTTAATTGTTGCGTTGCATGATTATTATATGTTCTTATGCTTGCTTAATTAATTAAAAGATGTTTATTTAATTGTTGCGTTGCATGATTATTTTGTGTTCTTATGCTTACTTAATTGTTTAAAAAAAAAAAAAAAGTGTTTTATTAATTATTGCATTGCATGAAGAAGCTGTTATAATTCTAGAATGTTTTGAACATTGAATTATGGTTTACTAATTGTTTATGAGAAACAAGTTAGTGTACGATTGTTTATGAAACAAGTCGGCTTTACAAAGTAGAATTATGTTGCAATCAAGCGATATTGTAGTTGTACATGTCTAGGAGAGTTACGTCTAAGGATTGGGTACTTAAGTAGTCCTTGTGGCTCACCGGTTTCTGGGAACTTACAGTGTACTTTACAATTATCTTTGTTGATATGCTTATAATCTATTTTTAAAGAACCTTCATTTAATGTTTAAGTTTTATGCCACCCCGAAAGTAAAACACTTGAGAAGTATTGGGATAGGTTGATGTAGTTTCGACTCGGTTGGGTACATCATTCTATTCTAGTATGGAAGCAAGATGAGATAAGGGTTGATGTAGTTTCGACTCGGTTGGGTGCATCGTTCTAAGTATCTCATACGTTTGAAATTGGTTAGACTTAATTGGTGCTTTCAAAAGAGTTTTGACCCAAGGCATAAGATGAGATTAAAACATGTTTTGACATATGATGTCTAAAATCTCATAAAGGATCTAAGAGTCACATATGATGTGATTGATAAATGTTATCTACCTAAATAACTTAATTTTGGGCATTGACTCGGTTAAACCAAAATTGAAGTGAAATATGGATCTTAGCCCATTGTAATTATATAATACATGCTTGTATTTGAAGGTGTATAATTTAGTGGGAGTATTTGTGAAATACTATATTTGTCTCTTGAATGATAAATGTGTTGGATACTTATATGTGTTCATATGTTGCATATCTTATTGTAGATCAAATGGCATTAAACAAAACTCATCGCTTTGCGATCCGTCATTGAAAGGGCGAAAGGTAAAGCAAGTGTTGCTAAGCCTAAGGCAAAGGTTGCCATTGCCGCTAAGGCTAAACTAAAAGGTCTCGAAAGGATGCGGTTTACTTCCATGACAATGAGATTGATCATTGGAAGCAAAGCTGCAAGGTTAATAAGGAAGGTATGAAAAAGGGCAATATGATTGCTGCGGATTCAAGTATCTATGTTATAGATATTTTCCTTTCTACTTCTAGTTCTTGGGTATGTGATCTTTGGATGTGGATCCCACATTTGTCTAAATGTGCAAGGACTAAAAGATAGAAGGCTACTCAAACAAGGTGAAGTAGACCTACGTGTAGGGAATGGAAGCGAAGTGTTCTTTGCATTAGCCGTAGGGACTTATGAAGTCACTTTACCTAGTGGACTAATACTTGTTTTGAACAATTGTTATTATGTTCGGATTTGAGTAGAAATATTATTTCGGTTTCTTATTTGGACAAAGAAGGATTTAACTTTATTATTGCGAATAATAAGTTATCTATCTATTTAAATGATATGCTTTATGGTATTGCAAACTCATTTAATGGCCTTTATGTCCTAAATGTTGAGAAAGAAAGTAATATTGAAAATATTTATAATGTGAGTAAGAAATCCAAACCAAATGATGTGAACAACACATTCATGTGGCATTGCCGGCTTGGTCACATAAATGAGAAACGCATTTCTAAACTCCATAAAGATGGATACTTAGACTCGTGTGATTATGAATCATATGATGTTTGCGAATCTTGTTTATTGGGAAAAATGACCAAACCACCTTACACTAAGAGTAGTGAAAGGGCTAGTGACTTATTGGGTCTAGTACATACCGATGTATGTGGACGATGGCGGCATTGCTAGAGGCGGATTTCGGTACTTCATTACGTTCACCGATGACTTATCAAGATATGGCTACGTCTATACGATGAAGCACAAAAGTGAAGCGTTTGAGATATTTCGAATATTTCAAAATGAAGTACAAAATCAACTTGGCAAGACGATTAAAGCACTTCGATCCGATCGAGGTGGCGAATATTTGAGCCAAGAATTTGACTATCATCTCAAAAGCGTGGAATCGTTTGAGTTATCTCCACTGCGACACCACAATGGAATGGGGTGTCGGAGAGGAAAATAGAACCTTGTTGGACATGGTTCGATCGATGATGAGTCAAGTTGACCTTCCTATATCCTTTTGGGGACATGCATTAGAGGCTGCGGCTTTCACACTAAACGAGTTCCTACTAAATCGGCTCTAAATCACCATATGAGATGTGGTGGGGAAAGAAACCGAATATTTCTTTCATGAAGATTTGGGGTTGCGATGCTTATGTGAAGAGACTTGTCTCAGATAAGCTAGAACCAAAATCGACAAATGTGTCTTCGTGGGTTATCCTAAAGAAACAAAAAGGATATCAATTTTACAACCGCGAGAACAAAGTGTTTGTTGCTCGATATGGTACCTTCCTTGAGAAAGCAGTTTCTCAATAAGGGAACTAGTGGGAGTAAAATTGATCTTGAAGAAGTTCAAGAACCCGAAGACAACATTGAGCCAAGAGTAGAGACGGAACCAAGTTCACAAGGAGTTGTGGAACCGGTTCAAGATACTCAAGTCCGTCGTCGATCGATAGGTTACGATCCGAGCCCGAGAGATATGGATTTCTTGTATCGGAAAGTAATGAAGTGGAAGTCATTGAGAATGACGAACCAACTTCCTATCAAGGCGATGTCCGCTCCGGATTCGGAAAAATGGCTTGGAGCCATGAAGTCCGAAATCGATCCATGGATGATAATCAAGTTTGGAACTTGATTGATCCACCCGAAGGTGTAAAAACCATAGGGTGCAAGTGGGTCTTCAAGAAAAAGACCGACATGGATGGGAAGGTGCACACTTACAAAGCTAGGCTTGTAGCAAGGGATATAGGCGGACTCATGGTATAGACTATGATGAAACCTTTTCGCTGTTGCGATGCTTAAGTCTATTAGAATTCGATTGCCATAGCCGCATATTATGACTATGAGATATGGCAAATGGATGTCAAAACGACTTTCCTAAATGGGAAGTTACTTGAGGATGTGTATATGATACAACTAGAAGGTTTTGTCGATCGAAGAATTCTAATAAAGTGTCAAGTTGCAAAGGTCCATATATGGATTAAAGCAAGCTTCTAGGAGTTGGAATCTACGTTTTGATGAATCGGTCAAAGAGTTTGGTTTCATCAACGAAGATGAACCTTGTGTATACAAGAAAATCGGTGGGAGCAAAGTGCTTTTCTAATCTTTGTATGTCGATGATATCTTAATCATTGGAAATGATATTCCCGCACTTGATTGTCGAGTCTTGGTTAGGAAAGTGTTTTTCAATGAAAGATATGGGTGAAGCCTCTTATATTCTTGGCATTAAGATCTATAGAGATAGATCTAGAAGGATGATTGGTTTGAGTCAAAGTACATATATTGACAAGGTCCTTAGAAGATTCAAGATGGAAAATTCTAAGAGAGGGAACTTGCCGGTAGGTCGTAGGCGTAACTCTTAGCAAGAATCAATGTCCTAAGACTATTGATGAGCAAAGAGAATGGCTGCGATTCCGTATGCTTCGGCAATAGGATCCATCATGTACGCCATGATATGCACTAGACCAGGATGTCTCGTATGCTTTGAGCACCACGAGTCGATACCAATCTAATCAGGGCGAAAGCCGTTGGATAGCGATCGAAGACCATCCTAAAGTACTTACGAAGAACTAAGGATGCGTTCTTGGTTTTTGGAGGAATGGAAGAAGATCTTGTTGTAAAAGGCTACACGGATGCTAGCTTCCAAACCGACAAAGATGACTTTAAGTCGCAATCGGGGTTTGTGTTTATGCTTAACGGAGGTGCGGTTTGTTGGAAGAGTTCCAAGCAAAGTACCACTGATTCTGGCTGGCCAGAGTACATGCGGCATCCGATGCGGCTAAAGAGGCGATTTGGATCAAGAAGTTCGTTAGTGATTTGGAAATTGTTCCAAGCATCACTAATCCGATAGAGCTTTCTTGTGACAACAATGGTGCCATTGCACAAGCAAAGGAACGAGTCACACCAAAGATCCAAACACATTCTTAGACGTTTCCATGTGATTCGAGAAATCATAGAAAGAGGAGATGTCAAGATATGCGAGTATCAACCGACGACAACATTAGCGATCCACTTACAAAGCCGCTAGCACAAGCGAAGCATGATGGTCATGTTAGGTCCGTGGGTATACGATACATGGGAGATTGGGCCTAGTGCGAGTGGGAGGCTGTTAGTGATTGTGCCACTAGGCTTATAGTTTCTATAAACCTTTATGTATCGTCTTTATCATTAATAAAGAGAAATTTTATTTTGATTAATATATGTTTTGCATGTTTATTATATTAATCTGTGTCCACTAGTTATTTAATGTAAGTTGGTAATGGATGATCATAAGAATGATCGTATGCGTAGAGATGCACATTACAAACTTGTAAATAACTTGTATAAATGCTAATGGATAATCATATGATGATTATTTGCATAGAGATGCACATTAGATTTATGGGTACTTGTTAGAGAACAAGTATTTGGACTTGACCGCTTGAGATTTATGTCATGGTCAAATGTCATAATTAAATCTCAAAATAATAGTGTCATTAGAATCCTTAGACTGAGATTATCATTGTCTTCCACTTGATGAACGTATTGTTAGATGTAGTCTAAAGTTATCCTTAACCGGGTAGCAATAAGGACTATGTTGGCATTACGGGATTCTGTAGGGAAGAATGATAAGTCGAGATGGGATTTGTCCTCGTAAGAGAGATGTTGGCTTGGGCCCCTCGTAGAATAGTGTTGATGAAATGTGTGGCCACACTCGAGGAACATGATAGAGATCATGGATACTTGGTTGATCAACATATTCGGAATCGAAAGCATTGAACAATGTAAGTTGACAATAACCGTGACTTATGTTCAATATGACATCGTGTGACAAAGGGATTGTGAAACTATTACTATTATGGAAGCATGAACTCTTATGTTGTATTATTTGGGTAGACATAATGGCTTGCTAGAGTCCGCTTATGTCTTATGAGGATCGATGTGATCGGACTCATTGCCGACATAATACAATCTGATAGTCACACACACTTAGAATGTTTTGATTGAAACTAGAGGAAGAATGATTGAGAGTCTCGAAACTGGCTACCTTTGTCGTGCGACATACTTAGCCGATGGCTAAGTATCTGCATGCGGCGACATATTGAGCCACCGGGCGTGGGTGACGGCTTGTTCTCCTAATTTGATTAGGAAACATATTTATGCTATTGTAGTATAAATATGAGAGGGTCGGCTCAACCCTAAAAAGTCAGCCGAAATTTTTCAATAAAAATCACAATCAAAAGTCCTCTCAATATTCTTCCATAAGTTTTTGGAATCTAGCAATTCCCAATCCGAGAATCGTTCTCGACATTCATATTTGTGTGGATTACCAAAAGAGGGTCTTAATTTGTTCAAACAAATCAAAGGCCTAGAGTTCAAATCTGAAGATCCAAAGGAGTTGAAGATTCGAAGATTTGAAGATCAAAGTTTGTGATTACGAATCACATAATTATACGTTCGATAGATCAAAACCGGAAAGCGATTAAGGTTGGTAAATCTATCTCGTAGGAATTCAATTTAATCGTATAGAACGGATCCTAGGCTCATGGGTTTTAAGTTATTAATGCTAAAATTCCGCTGCGCATGGATCCTTGAAACCCATCATCTACAAGGAAGGTCTGGGTCTATTTCTTGAAGGGGAAAGATGAAGCTTTCGAGGTGTTCAAGAAGTGGAAGGCTTTGGTGGAGAATCAGACAGGACTTAAGCTTAAGTGCTTGAGATCAGACAATGGTGGGGAGTATGAGCTCGAGCAGTTTAGGGAATATTGTGCTGCGAATGGTATTCGTATGGAGAAGACTCCAAAGAAGACTCCACAACTCAACGGGGTAGCGAGAGGATGAACGCAACATTGAGCGAGCGGGCTAGAAGTATGAGATTGAAGTGTGGACTTCCGAAGACGTTACGGGCATATGCGGTTGACACGGCGGCTTTCTTGATCAATCGGGGACCATCGGTTCCATTGGGAAACGGAATTCGAGAGGAAGCTTGGAGTGGCAAGCAGGTAAATCTGTCCTTTCTTCGCGTATTTGGTTGCGTTTCTTATGTTAAATGTTGATTACGAGAGAACTAAATTAGATGCTAAATACATTAAGTGTACATTTATTGGGTATGGCGGGGATGACTTCGGGTATAAATTTTGGGATGATCAAAACCATAAGGTTATTCGTAGTCGAGATGTGGTATTGATGAACGGGTTTTGTACGAGGATAGAAAGGGGGCATCGATGATACTAGTTCGGAGCCGGAGGTTGTAGAGGTGGATATTCCCGGACTCGGGTGGGAGCGGGGCAGTTCATGTTGACCGTAGTCGGGAGGTCGGCGAAGATGAACCACGTACTCGAGCCGGATATTCAGCTGCGTAGATCCGGCGGTGCGTGGATCACCCGAAATATACTCCTTCGAATTATTATTTGTTGTTGACGAGATAATGGGGAACCGGAATGTTATGCGGAGCGATTCGTAGTGTGCTTTGTAACAAGTGGAAAGCTGCGATGGATGATGAGATGATCTCATTGAAGGCCAACAAAACTTGGGAGTTGACTAAACTACCTAAGGGAAAGAAGGCGTTGCATAACAAGTGGGTTTACGGGATCGAGGAGGAAGCAGACGGTAGCAGCGTTACAAGGCAAGACCGGTTGTAAAGGGTTTCAAGAAAAGTACGGTATTGACTACCAATCAAGTATTCACTCCGGTTGTGAAGATGACCACTATCGAGAATGGTTAAGGGATAGTAGTGGCGGACAACTTATTGCTTAAACGAGATGGATGTGAAGACGGCCTTTCTTCATGGGGACTTGGAGGAGGAAATTTACATGGTACGGCCCGAGGGTTTCTTGTCTAAGGGTAGCGAGGAGCTAGTTTGCGAGATTGACTAAGAGCTTGTATGGCCTTAAACAAGCTCCTGGCGTGGTACGAGAAATTTGATGGATTCATGCACGACATTGATTTTATCGAGATGTGAGGCGGATCATTGTTGCTACTTCAAGAACACGAGGCAATGGGTATATTATCTTGCTTTGTTATATGTGGACGACATGTTAATAGCGGGCTCTAGCAAGAGAGAGGTAAACGAGGTTGAAGACTCGGTTGTCGAACGGTTCGAGATGAAGGATTTGGGAGAGGCGGAAAATCTTGGGCATGCGGATTGATCGGGATAGGGAGTCGGGCAAGTTGGTTCTTTCACAAGCGTAATATGTTGAGAAGGTCTTAGCGAGGTTTTGTATGGAAGAGGCGAAGCCAGCAGGGGACGCCATTGGGTTTGCATTTCAAGCTATCCGAGAGGGACTCGCTAGGAACAAGGAAGAGCGTGACAAGATGGAGAGAACTCCATATGCTTCGGTGTGGGGAGTCTCGTGTATGCGATAGTGTGTACAAGAGCCGGACATTGCACGTGCGGTGGGAGTAGTCGGCGGTTCGCTAGGCAATCCAGAAAGCAACATTGGGAAGCGGTTAAGTGGATCCTACGTTATTTGAAGAATGCTTCTTGGTAAGGCTCTGTGTTTCTCGAGCAAGGAAGTGGTGTTAGCGGGTTATGTTGATGCGGACTTGGCATCAAGTGATCTTGATAAAAGGAGAAGTACTACGGGTTATGTGTTTACGTTGGGTGAGTACGGAATCTCTGGGCTTCTAAGTTGCAAAAGATCGTGGCTCGATCGGCTGCGAAGCAGAATATGTAGCGATGACGAAGCGAGTAAAGAGATGGTTTGGGCTGCGAGAACTTCTTGGGTGAACCTGGGAAGACGCGAAGTGGTAATATTCTCTACGGTGACGGTCGAGTGCGGTCGCAGCGAAGAATCGGCGTTTCATTCGAGGACGAAGCATATTGAGCGAGGTTTCACTACATCGACATCTCTTGGAGGAGAAGATTTTGTGGCTTGAGAAGATATTGGGATCGGAGAACCCGGTTGACATGTTGTGACAAAGGTTGTGAACCTTGAGAAGTTGAAGGCGTGCAAAGCTTCACCGTGGGCTTGAAGAATGAGAGAGGAGGATGGCACTACCATGATCGAGGTGAGCACTAGGAAGACACGCGAGGGTGAGTTGAAGACGGATATGGGGCTTATATGTATGGTTGATCTCTAGGTGGGAGATTGTTGGGATAGAGACCAAACTGGGAGATTTCTCAGAGTTGTATGAGGCGGGCGCCTGGGAGAGCGAGGCGAGCGCCTCGCGTGCGGTCGGTGGACGTTAGCGATGCTTGTTTTGAGGCGGCCGCATCACTCCCGGCTACGGCGGGCGCATCAAGCTCCGAAGGAAGGCGTTAATTTGGAACAAATCCGGGCGGCCGCATGATTTACCTTGAGGCGGGCGCCTCGAGGCTGGCACGTGGGGATTTGTTTGACGGGCCTTTTCTTTCCTGGGCTTAAGCTAGGGTTTGGTTATTTATTTCGGGGCACATATAAAAGCAATGTTCCGCCCCTAAACTCATTGTAACACATATTTTACATACATAGTGCAAGATCCTGGCTTGGTAGTGCCCCCAGACGTAGCCAATCAAATTGGTGAACTGGGTAAACAATTTCTCTTGTCTTTTCTGTGCTTTTGATTTTTTTTTTTTGCTTTGTTTGTGTGCGATTATTATTCTTGTGGTTTGCTTGGTTTGTGGAGGGCTATATTCACAACAGCAATTCGCTGAATGAGCTCTAAAGGTACAATTTCATGCTGAAATAAGTTAAAAATAGTTAGAATTACAATTCTGAATCATGAAAATGGAAGGATTTCGATTGGTAATTAGCAAAAGCAGAAATCAGAGTATTGCTGACATTGCGCATGACCATCTCAACCGCCGTTAGAACAAGGAGATCATATTGGGAGAGATACCTTAAAACATTCACGTCCAGCTTCATCGACGCTCTTCAGTTTTTCTCTTCTCTAATGTAAGCACACAAATTCTGGAGTGAACTGCTGCTGGTAGCCGCGGTGGCGGTTGAGGACGCGGGAAGGGCTAACGACAGACAAAACCTCTGTTAAAGATGAGACGGAGATCGACATAAACCCCTCTCTATTCCAAACCCGACACGGCCAGCCCGACCCATTTATTTATTTATTTTCAGCATTAACCTTTCAAATTAAGGCTTGTGACCCTAGGCCCTTCAGCCTAGGTGTAAGCCATTAGTTCGATTGGCTACGGCCATGGCATGGACAGACTTGTCTTGGCCGAGAAATGAGGCAAGTGGATGCCTCGACACTGCAGCATGACTTATGGGCATGGGCAACAAGGCGGTTGGCGGTGACTGTGAGCATGTCGGGCTGAACAATGTTGAGCTGGCTGGGTTGCGGGCTGGGCAACGAGCGGGCTGGGTTGTGGGCTGCAGCATGGTTTTAGACATGGGCGGCACATCGAGTGAATAGTGTTTGTGAACTGTAGGCACAGCGGGCTAGAAGGTTTGGTTTGTGAGCGGTCAGACAGGGCAGTTGGGCTCGTCTGGAAGATGGGCAAACGTGGGCTGTTGCTAGCAGTTATTGGCAGCATAGTGGGGGGGGGGGCAGTTGTGGGCAGCCTCAGCACATGACTGCCATGTGCCTCGGCAGTTACAAACAGTTTTGGCCGACTTGGGCCGGTTATTTAATTAGTGTAAACACAGATTGTAAACACAAGTTTTAGATTTGATATATTCAGCACACACACACTCGAGATAGATAGGCATTGTAGAAGGGCATTGGCCTAAATCTCTTGTATTCCTTGTATTGATTGAGCAATAAAGGTTGGGAAGGCGTTCCTGTAAATTGTGTTGATGTTTGTATGCTTTATTACTGCTGCCTTGTTGCATTCTGTTGTTACCTTAATTAGAAAAACGAGGATAAAAGAGAGGGCTGTTGTACTTGGTGCAAGTGCAAGCCGCGCAGGTGCGTGTTTTTGGAGAAAACTCGACAACACCTGACACTAGGGATAATGTTATAAAAGGACCATATATCTATATCCACATAAAACCTACAACATTTCAAATACCACCATACCCCTGATGCAATCTTTTATTTTGGGCCAAATACCAATTCGCTTTTCTAGTTGAATTATAAGACTAGTTCCCCTCTTATAGTTGAGTATTATGTAGCCCTCGAAACGATCTATTAGTGCAAGAATATTTTTTCACATTTCTTAAAGAATTCAAATATAAATCTCTGATATATTATAAGATCGACTCTCATATTTTAATTATCATACTCAATTTAATCTAATAGTTCATCTATAAGATTATTTTTTCACATTTTTTCAAATTTTCTTTTAAAATATTTCAAAAAAGAAACTGATATTTTATTAAAATTGTTTTTCATAGTTCAACTATAAGACTCAAACTAATCTTATAATTGAACTATAAGACTAATTCTTTTTCAACCAAAAACTCAAAAAGAGAAAAAAAACTCCTTAAAAAAACTATAATATTTCGGTTACATATATTTTGCAACTCTTATACATTTATAAACTATCAAATTCAAATTTAAACCAAAACAATGATCAAAAGACTCTCATTGAATCATTTCTACATTTCGACAAATAAGCAAAAACAATTTCAATTTTTTTGAAGAAACCAAAGTCTATCCATCAACAAATATTCATCCAAAAATCTTCGATTTTGCAGCCTCGTTTCAAAACTAAGAGTTGCAAGTCACAAAGACATATTGTGGATGTCATACTCCTGCATGTACATGTAGATGTAGGGATGACAATTTGACCGAACCCGATTCGAACCGAAGGAGTTCTTATCCGAAAAATTTAGATATGGTTTCAATTTTTTTGATCGAATCGGGTTCGGTACCAATGCTGTTTTGACCCGAGACCGACCCGATCTGATCCCAAATAACTATGTATATAACTAAAAATTAGGGATTAACTATGTATATAACTAAGGTTTTGTCTGGTCGCACGTTTCAGAAGTAAACAAAAGAAAATAATCAGCTATTTTTTAAGTGTGTCAATGCCCAGTTGTGTTCTAATTAATTTGGGTCATTTTGGCCGCTAAAAGAGGGAGCGGCTAAAGAGAACAACGTAGAATAGAACTCTAAATAAAAATGATTTTCTCTGTAATACCCCTAAACCCACGATAAAACCAACCCTACCTTCTTCTCTTTCACGCTGTCGCAAGAACTGTGAAGCCAAAGCAAAATCTGGTGAGTTTTTGTTTGTATTTTTCTATCTTGTTAATTCTTTTCCTTCCTGTAATATATTTGTTTGCATCTGCTTGGTTCAAATCTGATGTTATTGCTAATTATCCCGAAGTTAATATTCTTGGCATGCAATTTGAAAGCAATCTGACGGTGAGACAGTAGTCGGTTAGGCAAGCTTCAAAGTCAGGGCCAAGGAGGACATTGGAGGCTTTGAGATTGCCGTGAACTAGTCTCCATGCTTGGTGGATGTAGGCTAGGCCTTGTGCTACGTCTTCTGCTATTTTTAAACATGATGTCCAGTGTAGTGGCTTTGCTCTAACTGATTTTGAACCTGCAATAATTTGATCATCAAGTTAATTGAGACTAGTTGATAGGGCAAAAGTGAAGCTGAATCAATTAACGGATAATGATTTGTTCTATTTTAACTAAAAATATCTGGTGTGTGACTTTAGGTTGTTTTAACTTGGCCAAAAAGTATGACTTTCAAACCATGAAATGCAACTTTGTTAAACTTGATCTTACTACATGTTACGAGGTGTCTTTTCTACTGCTTAATATACTGTAGTTAAGTATTTTGGCTTATAACCTCGATTTTTATAGCCCAATTTTCTCATGATTGGTTCGAAATTTTAAATTAAAACAATTTTGTCTCGTCAAGATTAAGATGGAAGGTTGTGATAACGGGATTTGGAAACTTAGCAATTCGACTATCTGACGGTCGGATTACTCAATTGTCTAGATTATAGTCCTCATGGGTTTATCTTTATCTTTTTCTCCATGTTTTTATTTTTTGGCATCGAGACTTGGTTATCCTCCTCCCATCACCACATTCCCGCTCTTTGAACATATATCTTTACTTGCAAAAGAAAAAGGAACTTGTGTGAGTTATTGAACCTTGTTACATTTTCAATACCATGTCTGATGTTTTACAATATTCCAAACTATGATTCCTTAAATCATGTCTGATGTTTTACATTTTCAATACCATGTCTGATGTTTTACAGTAGTCCAAACTATGATTCCTTAAACCATGTCTGATGTTTTACATTTTCAATACCATGTCTGATGTTTTACAATAGTCCAAACTATGATTCCTTAAACCAGCTACAAGAAAAGAAATAGGTCCTCTTTTTTGGCCTTGTATTGTCCCACAAAATACATTCTTTTATGACAAAATATTAACTGGTCTAGGTCCCTTAGATAGATAGAGCTGAACATGGGCTGTGATACTATTTATATTTTTCTTAGGACATATTTTTTTCTCAAAATTTTCTGCATGCTGCTAGTGATTAGAAATTAGTGTATAAATGCTAATTTTTGCTTTGGGCTGTGATATACTCCTTTCGCCCCGTAAAGAAGTTCTCATTGTTATTATTACTAGTGTTTTTTATAGTAAATTAAATGCTTGTATATTATGTGTGTAATATATAGTTCATTGTGTATATTAAAATAGATGGCTCCTAAAGGTAAAGGGAACTCATGCAGAATGGTATAGGTGCAATTGATGGAACTCGTATACATTATACGGGCTGTACCACTAAAAGAAAATATAGCTGCGTACATAAGAAGAAAAGGATATGATACCCAAAATATTTTGGCAATATGTGATTTTGATATGTGCTTCATATTTGTATGGGCTAGCTGGGAAGGAATTGCACATGATTCGCGCATATTTGAGCTTGCCAGAGCAAAGGAGGAACTTAAGTTCCCACATCCATTTAATGGTACTTATCCTTACAGTCTTTAATTATTTACACATTTTTAGAAAATTTTGATATTGAATGATATTTATGCGGGGAAAATATTACTTTGTTGATCTTTGGGTATCCAAATACTAAAGGTTATCTTGCACCTTTTAAGAATGTAAGATACCATTTACCTTACTTTCGACGTGGTTCAAGATCATCTCAACGTCCAAGAAATAGAGAAGAAAGATTTAACAAAGCTCACTCTTCACTCAGAAGTGTTATTGAAAGATCTTTTGGGGTTTGAAAAGCAAGATTTATAATTTTAAAGGTCATGCTTGCTTTTCCTTTCAAGACACAGATGAAAATTGTAGTTGCAACTATGGCAATACATAACTTTATTCGACATGAAGGTCGCATTGGTGATGATATGTTTTTCAGTATGAAAAGTATGCTGATTGTCCAATCGATGATAGTGATGATGAGATAAATGGTAATCACAATTCAAATGAAGGATATGAAGTCCCCCAATCAACTAATTGTAGAGAAGAAAATCGTATGATGGATAAATTTCGACAATCCTTATTGCAATCTATTTCTGCTAGTTCTTATTGGGCTTGATTAAAAATCTAGTTCAAGTATTTTTCTTACTTTTCATATAAGCATTGACATAAACAGAACGAGTAAGACTTTTTTTTCTTTGTTGGTGTTTGTGTTTGAAAATAATGCAATACTTGCTTATTGCATACGATGATTGAACTTGTTGAACGATATTTTAATGGTTCAAAACGGTTATACTATAATATAAAATCATGTTATTTCTAAAATGGTAAAAATGTCATTGCAAACAAATATTAAAATTTTAAATTAGCGTTTTTGTTGGAACTTGTGTATGGCTTCTTTAAGACTTAACAGAAAAAACTGACGAGAAAAGTAACGGAGATTGAAAGAATAAAAGAAATCAAGTCGAGTCTTGTATTTGATACAATCTCCGTAAGATTTATTTGTCCCGCACATGTGCTTACGGTTGAATGACAAAACTCTCGTAAGATAAAACGACTTTTTATTAGTTATAAGGAGCACTCCAATATAACTAATCTACGAACAACACAATGTTTTGAAACTTTGGACTTGAACGGATTTGAATGCAACAATATGCAATGTTTTGGGTATGATAATATATCTTACTAGAGGGTAGGAAGGGTAGAAGTGCAGTATATGTGAATTGAAATTCGGAGGGGGAAGTATTTAAAGGGAGTCAAAAGGTTTAGTGCCTTTTCTCATGAAAAGGTGCAACAGTTCGAAACAGCACAAAGGGCACGGCTCGTGCTCCTTGGCACGAGTCGTGACCACGACTCGTTCTTGGGCATCCCACTCGTTCTGATCAGTTTTGAGCCAAGGGCCATTAAGGTCCATTCGTGCTCATGACTCGTGCTCAGAGTCCCCACTCGTTCTGATCAGTTTGAGCCAAAAAACTCATCACCCAAAAACACTGTTCAAACCCAATTTGATCCACACAATCAAATTGACCCTTTTAACCAACTTTGTTAAGTTACAAAAGATATTTGTCATTAATTCTCATTCACCCTAAATGGTTTTGAGATATTCAATGATTTTAGTAATCTACAACAAATGTAGAATACAATTTGTAACTAGTTCCGTTAACACATAACGAATTTCCGTTAGAAACTAGATCTACGTTAAGTTAAACTTAACTTTCCGTTATCCATTTCCAACAATCCCCCACATGAATGACAATTAATGCATGTATGCAATTTCGTCCAAAGTTTCGGCGAACTATTATTACATCGGAATAGATAGCTTGTGGCCTTGAATCTTCCCTAGTGAAATATTATCGGATATACTAGCCATTTGGTAGCGAGTCACTTTGAACCAGTGACTGTCGGATGTATACCAAGACAATAATACTCACATAATAATAGCTCTAACAATTGTTGTTCTCACGTTTTTGTCCATTTTGGCCCTGGACCGTATCTCATTCATAAGCGTTCATTTAGAGGCGACCTTATTACCTCTCGCTTATATAGGTGATTCTTTCTATAAGGAGTATCATGCACTACTCCACCCGTAGGTATAGAAATCATTAAAAGTTTTCTCAACTTATCCTTACCACTGCTGCATGTGCTTGTACTTGGATGTTCTGGGAATGAGTATTCAACATCTCCAGGTTAATAAACCGAGTTGTTGTTTCCAAGTAACTCTACTAGAACTTATAACTTGGTTGTCTCATTGAACTAAGGGCCTGGGATCTCCATTTCTCAAGGTTGAGTGTCCGCTATAAGTTCTTTTGTTGTGGGTTTTAAACCCATTCCCCATAATAGTTTATACAGTTGATCTCGATTTATACCTTTGGTAAACGGATCCGCTAAGTTATCACATGACTTTACATAATCAATAGTGTTAACGCCATTCTTGATCAACTGTCTAATGGTATTGTGTCTACGACGAATATGTCTAGACTTACCATATACATACTATTCTGTGCCCTTCCTATTGCCGATTGACTATCACAATGTATCATAACGGCGAGCGCGGGTTTACTCCAACAAGGAATATCCTCCGGGAAGTTCTTAAGCCATTTTGCTTCTTCCCCGACTTTATCCAAAGCTATAAACTCGAGATTCCATCATGGATGCGGCTATACACGTTTGTTTGGAGGATTTCCATGACCTTTGCTCCTCCACCTATTGTGAATACATATCCACTTGTGGACTTAGAGTCTTTCGTGTCCGATATCCAATTGGCATCACGGTATCCTTCTAATCTTTTCTGGATATTTATTGTAAAGTATCCCATGGTTTAATGTATACTTTAAATATCTTAGTACTCTCATTAGTGCTTTCCAATGATCAGTACTAGGATTGCTTGTGAACCTACTTAGTTTGCTTACTGAATATGCAATGTCTGGACGAGTACAATTCGTTAAGTACATCAGACTGCCAATTATTCTTGCATATTCCAGTTGAGAAACTGGTTCCCCTTTGTTCTTGACTAAATGTAGAGCCAAGTCTACCGGTGTTTTAGCCGGAGGGTCATCAAAGACATTGAATCTCCGAAGAACATTCTCTAGGTAATGGGATTGTGAAAGAACTAATCCTTCAGATGTTCTAAAGATCTTTATCCCTAATATTACATCAACTAATCCCATGTCTTTCATGTCAAAGTTCTTCTTTAACATGCCTTTGGTATTCATGATCAAATCATGATTACTTCCCATTATGAGCATGTCGTCTACATAAAGACAAACAATAACGAATGATTCAGATGTTCCTTTAATGTAGACACATTTGTCACATTCATTAATCTTGAATCCATTCGATAACATGGTTCTATCGAACTTCTCATGCCATTGTTTAGGTGCTTGTTTTATTCCATACAAGGACTTTACAAGTTTACACACCTTTCTTTCTTTACCAGGAACCACGAACCCTTCGGGTTGTTCCATGTAAATTTCTTCATCAAGTTCTCCATTTAGGAAAGCAGTCTTCACATCCATTTGGTGTATCTCAAGATTATGCACTGCTGCAATAGCTATGAGAACACGAATGAATGTGATCCTTGTGACAGGGGAGTATGTATCAAATAAATCATATCCCTCTTTCTGTCTAAAGCCTTTGGCAACTAGCCTAGCTTTGTACTTATCGACGGATCCATCCGCCTTATACTTCCTTTTAAGGATCCATTTGCAACCCAATGGTTTGCAACCTGGAGGGAGATCAACTAATTCCCAAGTATTGTTGAGCATTATGGATTCAATTTCGTTGTTAATAGCTTCTTTCCAGAACGAACTATCCGGACCGGATAAAGCTTCTTTAACAGTTGCTGGTTCATTTTCTAACATGTAAGATAGAAAATCAGGACCAAAAGACTTTTCCTCTCTTGTCCTTTTGCTACGTCTCGGTTCTTCATCTTCTATTTGAGAAGGACCGGTTGTAGACTCATATGTTCTCTTACTAGAACCTACATCTTTCCTGTCCTTAATCGGAAAAATGTTTTCAAAGAATACCGCATTCCTTGATTCTATAGTAGTTCCTACATGCATATCAGGAATGTCCGATTTGTGCACTATGAAACGGTAGGCACTACTATTATTGGCATATCCAATAAAGACACAGTCAATGGTCTTTGGACCAATCTTGACTTGTTTCGGCTTAGGTACTTCAACCTTGGCCAAACACTCCCACACTTTAAGGTATTTAAAACATGGCCTACGATTATGCCATAATTCATAGGGCGTTTTATCAATACCTTTCTTGGGTATTTTATTAAGAACATAATTAGAAGTGAGTATTGCTTCCCCCCACAAGTTGTCGGGTAAGCCTGAACTTATCAAAAGCGCGTTCATCATCTCTTTGAGAGTACGGTTTTTGAGTTCAGCAACTCCATTAGATTGAGGGGTATATGGAGCCGTTGTTTGATGAATTATGCCGGATTCCCAACATAATCCTTTAAACGGTGCTTCATATTCTCCACCTCTATCGCTTCTAATTTTCTTAATTTTCAAGTTAAGTTGATTCTCAACTTCTTTCTTATAAGTCTCAAAATCCCCTAAGGCTTCATCCTTACTTCTTAAGAGATAGACATAGCAATACTTAGTGCAATCATTTATAAATGTAATGAAGTACTTTTTACCTCCTCGAGTTTGCACTAGTTTTAAATCACAGTATGTCGGTGTGAATTAACTCGAGAGGAGTTGTGTCTCTTTGTATGGCATTAAATGGCGACTTTGTCATTTTTGCCTCAACACAAACTTCGCACATATTAGTCGAATCGGATTTAGTCATTTTGATTAAATCTTGCCTCGCTAATTTCTTAATGGTGTCGAGGTTTACATGTCCTAATCTATCATGCCATAAATTAGAACTTTTCGACAAGTAAACATAAGGAACACAACTTTTATTCATCGCACCTTGGCGGATCACAGTCATTACATTCATTTTAAAAAGGCCCTCCTCAAGGTAACCCTTTCCAAGAAACAAACCATTCTTGGTTAGTACAAATTTGTCGGATTCAAATACTAGTCTAAAGCCGGCCTTACTAAGCAAAGCGCCGGACACCAAATTTTTACGGATGTCTGGAACATGCAGCACATCCAACAAGGTTACTTCTTTTCCGGAAGTCATCTTCAAAATCACGTTTCCAATGCCTTGAACATCGGAGGTCGCAGAATTTCCCATGTAAAGCTTTCTTCCAGAGATGGGAGTATAGGAGGAGAAACTTTCCTTGTTACCACAAATATGGCGGGTAGCACCGGTATCTATCCACCACGCTTTAGGGTTCTCCTCCAAATTTGCAACGTTGGCTTCAAAGACAATCGCTGTAAAGTCTAGGTCGATGTGGTCAACATTGTTCGCCTCTTTCTTCGGGAGACGACAATCCCTTGACAAGTGGCCCGGTTTGCCACAATTATAGCAAGACCCTTTGAATTTCTTCGAGCCCTTCTTCTTCCCTTTCTTAGCATTCCCGGCATTTTCGGAATGCTTTCTCTTTGTGCCACTTGTGCTAGCCTCGGCGAGATTGACCTTTGCCTCCATCTTGCCCTTAGCAACCTTGGCCTCATTGATTCTATTGTTCTCTTCAATTTGAAGACGAACAACAATGTCTTCCAAGGACATCTCTTTGCGTTTATGCTTGAGATAGTTCTTGAAATCCTTCCACGAAGGAGGCAACTTTTCAATGATAGAAGCCACCTTAAATGGATCATTCATGATCATCCCCTCGGCATCAAGCCCATGTAGAATGATTTGGAATTCATCTACTTGAGTTACCGATTTGGAATCGACCATCATAAAGTCAAGATACTTACCGACGACAAATTTCTTTGACCCGACATCCTCGATCTTGTACTTCCTTTCCAAGGTGTCCCACAACGCCTTGGCTAACTCGACTGTACTATACACATTGTATAGTGCATCGTCAAGTCCATTCAAGATATAGTTCTTACAAAGAAAATTACCGTGAGCCCAAGCCTCCTTTGCCATTTGCCTTTGGGGGTCCGGATCACTTTTTTCTACCGCCGGAGGATCTTCCTTTAAGAAGCGGTGCAAGCTTAGGGTGGTCAAGTAGAAGAGCATCTTCTGTTGCCATCTCTTGAAATCCACACCAGTGAATTTTGCGAGTTTCTCACCATGACCGATGTGATGAGTTGTAGGAGCGGGAGCAACAAGCTTGAATGTAGTATCACCTTGCGATGGAGGCGTCACATTCCCTTGACTTGATTCGGTGGAGTCTTTCTCGTTTGCCATCATGATGATCTTGAAGAAGCGTAAAATAACTCTTACGATTGTTGGAACTTGTGTATGGCTTCTTTAAGACTTAACAGAAAAAACTGACGAGAAAAGTAACGGAGATTGAAAGAATAAAAGAAATCAAGTCGAGTCTTGTATTTGATACAATCTCCGTAAGAGTTATTTGTCCCGCACAGGTGCTTACGATTGAATGACAAAACTCTCGTAAGATAAAACGACTTTTTATTAGTTATAAGGAGCACTCCAATATAACTAATCTACGAACAACACAATGTTTTGAAACTTTGGACTTGAACGGATTTGAATGCAACAATATGCAATGTTTTGGGTATGATAATCTATCTTACTAGAGGGTAGGAAGGGTAGAAGTGCAGTATATGTGAATTGAAATTCGGAGGGGAAAGTATTTAAAGGGAGTCAAAAGGTTTAGTGCCTTTTCTCATGAAAAGGTGCAACAGTTCGAAACAGCACAAAGGGCACGACTCGTGCTCCTTGGCACGAGTCGTGACCACGACTCGTTCTTGGGCATCCCACTCGTTCTGATCAGTTTTGAGCCAAGGTCCATTAAGGTCCATTCGTGCTCACGACTCGTGCTCAGAGTCCCCACTCGTTCTGATCAGTTTGAGCCAAAAAACTCATCACCCAAAAACATTGTTCAAACCCAATTTGATCCACACAATCAAATTGATCCTTTTAACCAACTTTGTTAAGTTACAAAAGATATTTGTCATTAATTCTCATTCACCCTAAATGGTTTTGAGATATTCAATGATTTTAGTAATCTACAACAAATGTAGAATACAATTTGTAACTAGTTCCGTTAACACATAACGAACTTCCGTTAGAAACTAGATCTACGTTAAGTTAAACTTAACTTTCCGTTATCCATTTCCAACAGTTTTAAAATGATGCACCAAACACATCTGCGTTTCCGTTTTAAAAACTGCTTCATTTATAAAAGTTTTGTTTTAAAAACTGTGTACAAGAGGAAGAAGGGGCTAAAAATAAATAAATTATAAATAAATTAGGGATTATAGGCGCCTCGCTTTCTCTCTCTCTCCGCTCTTCTCCATCCTCTCTCTCCGCTCGTCTCTCATCTCATTTACTGTGGGTATGTTTTGAAATTCAACAATTTTCGGTAAACCATCATAGAATCCTCTTCCTCTCCGTAATGTTCTATCTTTACTCGTGTATCCACGCATTTCGGTAAAAGAGGTTTATGGGTTTTCAAATTCAACAGTTTTCTTAATCAATTTACAGTTTCACCATGGATTTGGACCCCTTTGATGATGTTTTTTCTGACCAACTTCCTGCTTCCAGACCCGGTAATACTCCCTTGATCCGTGTGCATTTATGGGTCAATCTATTGCTGAATTGGGTAGGGTTGTCTGTGTGTGTTTATGGGTCAATCTACTGCTGAATTGGGTGTTGTGTGACAGGAGCAAGGGCTGGTGGCAAGTTTCAACCCAAAAGGAACGCCAAACCCCAACCCAAAAACTCAACCTCAGACCCAGCCGCACCTTCCAACCAAGCCCCTCATTCCACCATTCCCAGTAATAATCATCTGAATGAAAAGCAGGGTCAATTGCCTCCAGATAGTACAAATGCTGGAGAGTGGCGTTCTCACATAGAAAAATCTCCCGGAGGAAAGGTACCTGTATACATATATGTATTTTTTTTCCAGTTTAATTATTAGTATATTGATACTATTATCATATAGTAGGTGTTAGAACAGAGTCTACGTAGAAGATAGAAAACAAGCAACAATCACACAACACACAGATATACGTGGTTCACCAACTTGGCTACGTCCACGGGCAGAGGAAGAGAATATTATTATCAACCGAAAATCACAAAATACAATCTCTAGTCTAGTGCACGAATTCTTAGGCACAAGAATTCCTGTCTGTGCAAATCTTAGATCTAGAATACAGATGAGCAAGAAGAATTATCAATATGGTTAGGGGTAGGCTCTATTTATACTGCCTACTCCAAACCCTGCAGGGTTTTAGAAACCTGAGCCAACTTGTCGCTGAACAGGCCAGAACCGGACTAGAGCGCGATCGCCCCATCTCCAAATTAGCACCTGCGCGATCGCCCCAAGAATGGGCGCGGTCGCTCGCTCTTGATAGAAACTTGGCGCGGTCGCGCGCCCCCTTCCGCACGGTCGCTCCCTTGCTGTGTCACAAGAATTCCGAATTTTGCTTGTTTAATCCCTAATTTAGGCGTCCCCAATTTAGATGACACCAAACCCAACAGTAGGTTTATTATATCTGTTTCCAGTTTTTGTAGTTTGAATGCGAGTGTTTTTAAACAATAATTGATGCTATAAGACTTTTTTTTCTTATACATTTTGGTTTAATTTTACTGTCTCTTTGCATGATTACTTATGGTGTCTGTGAATATGATGCATTTAACAGAACTGCGACATCTATATTGGGTTAGACTCTTTTGATGATTCCCTCCCTCAATCTGCGACTATACCAACAGGTTGGTTATCTTACTCTTATATTACACTTGAAACTTTTTTCCCTACTTTTGTATAAATGACAATGTTATTGTGAGTAATCATTACGTGAAAGAATGAATATGCTTTACTTTCAGGTTTCTTACCACTCCTATACAACAGTTATCATTCCAGAATTGGCCAGTTCACTAATCAAATATGGATTTATAACTTCATTGGGAAGTAGAAATAGTAAAATACTCCCTCCGTCCCAAGAAAAGAATCATGTTGTACTATGACACATTTTCTAATGATGTAGCTTTACTTGCTTGTACCTTGGTGAAATTGCACTAAAATCCCCTCTTTTAGAATTGTGATTTTTTTTGAGGGGGGGGGGAGGGTTGGATGAATAGTCAATGAGATTCTGTTTTTGAGAGGGAATATAATTTTTTTCATGAAATGGCAGATTGTTCACCAAGTAGACAAGTTCACTATACGTATATATCTATTTCACAAATTCAGCGCATCACATTGACATCCAAATATGTTCTTTATACATGAACTGTGTTTGGATCTGAATTCTGATGTGTTAAAGTTCACTTTAACTCCCAGAAACTCCACCTGTTCATGACTCTGATTGCCAGAATGCGAAAGATGGACTTATGGATCCTGGTTTATGGAACACTGCTAATGCCTGCACAAGACTGGAGGGCCCTGCCCATCTAGACACTTTGATGGGTGAGGAAGGTGCTGTTCTTAATAAGGGTGGAACTTTTCATCTTGAAAGTAGAATAGAGGAAACACAGGTGAAAAACGTGAATTTTATGTTACTTTTTTCCATGGTCATGAAGATAAATACCAGTAGACATTTTAGGATTAATTGGCTATATTACTGTTTTCAGAATGCTGAGGACTTCCCTTCCTTGGAAACTATAGATCTCATGTCCCAGCCAACAAATATATCTGGTATATGCCCCTTCCTCTTTCAATGGACTTCTTGTCCGTCTGAATGTACATAATTTCCATTTCTAAACAAATGGTATATTATGCTTCTTTACTTCCTTATACAGTTGTCTGTAACAGTGTTACTCTATTTTTAATTAAGGACAACGGATTGACAAATTTCAACACGAGCCCATGTTGCAACCTTGTCAGACAAAGCAATGTGATATGGTTCCTAATCCAGAGGAGATCGAGTATGGTTCATTTGTGGATTCGGTTCCTTCACAAACCGAATGCATGGTTCAGAACTCAGCTCCTGCATTCCCGGAAGATGATGCTATTGATTTGTCATCCATTGGATGCAGTGATTCTATTCACACAGATCTGACATCTGATTTCCAAATGAACGACGAAAGAACTAAGTGGACGGGGACTTCTCACACAGATGATATCCTCCGTGGGGAGCACCTAGAGGCTGTTTGTGAGATGCCCGGAAAGGTTATCATATTCAGCTTTGCAGTTTTTCTTGACCATGATTCTTGATGTGAATTAACTTGTTTGTTATAGTTTGACTGATCCATTCTGACCTGTTTATTATTGTTTTCAGAGGACTAAGAGAGGAAAAAGAAAAGATCCGATGTCGCCTAGTCTATCACTTGAGCACCAAAATGCTTCCACATCTACTCCGGCGGATCAAGTTGGCAGGTCCTCGGGGCGGCTGAGGAAGCAAATTAATAAATTTCAGCTTCTTGATGAGTCGGAGAACGATGATTGCAATGATGGCCATGGACTTGAAAATGAGGATAATGATAATATTGACCCTGATTATGTAGTTGAAAATGCAGGTAATGATAATATTGACCCGGAGTGTGTAATTGAAAATGAGTGTTTGAATGGAAGACGACGAACTAGGTCAAAGAAACCTACTGGTGAGAAGGAAAAGCCAGTTAGAAAGCGTAAAAAAGTCAACGGGGAATTAGTTGAACCTACCAAAGCGCCAAAGAAAAAATTCTCTCACAGTACTCGGCGAAATAGAAGACGTGGTAATTGCAATTTCCAGATGTTAAATTTTAAGCTGCATACATTTTCCTTGACCCTGTATTAATCTACTGCCTTCCTTATATTTTCAATAGTGAACCCAGATTTGCTCAAAGTTCCGGAAGATGAAATGGACTTCCACAACTTGCCCTTGAAGACTAGGATTTGGTTGGCAGAGCATAAGGAACGAATAGAGGTGCGTGTTGCTCAAAGTCCCGGAAGATGAAATGGACTTCCACAACATCAGTGTTTTCTAATGTTCACTTCACACGATTCCTATAGGCTATAAACATCTCTCATATCTCACACTCAACTCAACATTTTGCAGAAAAGTGAAGCAACAACATCAGAAACTCCCTTACCAAATCAAAGGTATGTAAGTTCCTTGAAGAGATTACATTTTATGCATCTGTCTCCATTCATTTCCACTCCTTGCTCCCATTTGTGTGCCTCACCTAAGGCTAAATATAAGTTGATTCAATTGCTAGATAAGCCTGCTATGTCCATCACCTACTTGAGCTTTTTTATTGTCTTTGGCTTTCTCTCCATCGGTTGTTGCTGCTCACTTATGGAAGTATTCAACTAGGTGAAATCAATAGTTCTTTGAAATACTAGATACTTTGTGTGGATTACGTGACCTAAGCCTTTTATTTCTGTTAATACACTATGATCTGCAGCGTTGGTAGTTTTTCTGGCTACCATGATGAAGAGGAGACCTCACAAGGTAGGGACTCCGCAGACGAATACGCAAATTCTATGGTTCCAGAGACATCTACTGGCTTTAATTATCATACTCACATGAAAAGAACACCCAGAGCAAGATGGTCAAAACAAGATACAGAATTGTTCTACGAGGTACTATTTTCTGGATTGCTACATTCATGTACATATTCAGTACAAAATTTTACTTTGTTGTATGAGATAAAAAAAAAATTGATAAATGCACAAATATAACGTGTGTGATTCCCGATTTTCTAGCATGGTACTACTGAAAGTGAATTTCAGTTCTTGGTTGGATTATAATCATGGAAATAAATAGTAAGGGACATGAAAAGAACATCTTGATCCTCAAGCTCAGAGGATTTTCCTTCCGCCATAATATTAACATAAAAGTCAGAAGCAATGCTAAAAGATTTTGAGCATCATATCTATCAAATGCTCCACACGCTAAAAAAAAGTCCACTAATTGCAGTTATTGTGCTCCATCGCTGACTTAACTGAGTTTTTTTGGGTAGTTAATGACTGAGTTCCATCTGGAAAGGCTTTAGTCACAGTTGGTTGTCTTTTTTGGGGGTGGCTGATGAGGTTTGGTTCTAATTTGTCTTTTTAGGGGTGGCAATAAAATTTTGCTATGCCAATGTGGGATCATCACCGTTTTATGGTGCGTATGGACGTAAAGGAATGCTAGAATTTTAGGAGTCAAGAGTCTCTCAAGGACCCTCTTAGGCTGGTTGTTAATTTGGCTTCTGTTGGGGCTCAAATGAGAGGTGCCTTTATGGGGTTCTTCTCGACTATGTAGAGAGATGGGAAGGCCTTACTCTTCTAGATTTTTTTTTGTTAGAGACATATCTTGTTTTTTTCTTTAGGTATTCCATGATGGATTTTCATTCATCTTCTTGTACTTCGTGTTCTGGTTCATACCTATGTACTTTCTCATCACAAAAAAGAAGAGAGGCTGCTTATGGATACTGCTCACAGTAAAACTTGTTATGAGTTTGATGTATTTTTATCTTCAACGAGGGTCATGACATAAATGTGAGTTGAAGCATATGCCAGGCTGTGGTTGAATGCTACTAATGAGGAGTAATTCACTATTTTTAACAATAGGGTTCGGATAACCAAAATTTTTAATTTATTTTTTTCTTCAAAATTTTTTCAACCTATTTCATGTTTTAATTTTCTTCTTAGCTTTCATTTTTTTTTTTCAAATCTCTTTTTCTTTGATGATTCCATATGACGATTAATGTTAGCTGACCCCAAATCATTTTGGGACAAAGGATTTGTTGTTGTTGAGGGTTTGGATTCCCACTGGTCCAAGTTAAGTTTTTCGTGGCAGTCTGGTTGAGTCTTGGTAAATAATAACAACAAACAACAACAAGAATAAGAAGAATGACTTAGTCCCAAAATGATTTGATAAAGAAGCACACACATAGCTGAGAAATGCATCATGTATCTCGAGGAACTCTAAATGGTGTATTAATTGATTTTTTCCTCTATGTTGTTTACAGATTTATATTATTGATGCACAAAGTCTTCAAGAGATGTGCTATTTATGCACTTCTTTTCTCATGAAGAAGTAATTTACTTTGATTTGAGAAGCATGGATGTAGGGACACCTCATAACTGAAATTTAATTGTCCTGTTTTTCTTATTTTATTATAAAGGAATAACAATTATATCGATGAAAAGAGTGAATACAATTGATTGATTCTATGAAAAAAGTAACGATTAATGAAGGACAAACCGTCACACCAAAAAGTATGAAAAGAGGGAATACAATTGATTGATTCTATGAAAAAAAGTAAACAATTGATTGGATGTTAGATGGCTCAGGAACTTATTCTTGTAAATCTTTTCATAGCTTTTTGATCGGAGCGCCACTCCATCTTCTTTTCCCCTTGCTTCTTATGTTTGGAAGTCAATAACCCCTTTCAAGATTCGGGCATTTATGTGGCTTTTAGCTCTCAATAAACTCAACATTAATGACAAACTCCAGATCCGTAGGCCTTCTAGTGTTTATCACCGAATTGGTGTGTGAATTGTGCAAGTGGTTAGATGAGTCACATGATCACCTCTTTCTTCATCGTAGCATTGCTCAGTATCTTTGGAATCGTTTGTTTGAGGTGACCGGAGAAAGGTGGGTAAGCTCGGGTTCTATTTCTTCCTTCCTTCATATTCAGTTAAGAGGTTTTGGTAAAGGAGGCGATGCAAGAAGATTGTGGGGTCTTTTCAATATGTTGGTGTCTCAGTATCTTTGGAATCGTTTGTTTGAGGTGGCTGGAGGAAGGTGGGTAAGCTCGGGTTCTATTTCTTCCTTCATATTCAGTTAAGAGGGTTTGGTAAAGGAGGCGATGCAAGAAGATTGTGGGGTCTTTGCAATATATTGGTGTCTTTGGTTGGAGAGAAATGCAAGAATTTTTACTAATCGTCAATTATCGAAGCATCTTTTGTGGGAAAAAGTGATATCTCTAGCTTCTCCTTGGGCACATTAACGATGGAGCTTTCAAAGGTCTATCGCTAATTGATTTGAAGAGAGATTGGGTAGCAGTGATTTCTTAATGTAGTTTTATGTAATCTTTTCTAATTTTTTCTTTTTTTCTTTTTTCTTTTTCCTTTTTTGATGGACACCTTGTCCATACTTATGTACTTTGAGTTTTTTCTAAAATAAATACTTTTCTTATCCAAAACAAATAAAAAGGAAACAGCAAAAATACAAAAAGAAATGTCTAAGCAGTACTACAAACCCAAATAATGAAATGATAAATACTTTTCTTATCCAAAACAAATAAAAAGGAAACAGCAAAAATACAAAAAGAAATGTCTAAGCAGTACTACAAACCCAAATAATGAAGCACTACTGCTCATTCCCTGCTCAAGTCTGTTACAGATTAACCCCAGAATGTTCTCAACATGTAAGACCATAAAGAAGCTAGAAACTGGAACCCCTCTTTATGCAAAACAAATGATATTGTTTCTGCAGATGGTATTCATGTGGATGAGGATAAGATTCGAGCTATTCGTGATTGGCGTACACCTACTACTGTTAGTGAGGTTCACAGTTTTCATGGCCTTGCTACTTTCTAGCGTCGTTTTACTCGTAATTTCAGCACTATTGTGGCCCCGATTACTGAGTGCATGAAGAAAGAGAAATTTATATGGGGTAATAAGCGGCTGCTAGTTTTGCTTTGATTAAGGAGAAATTGACGAATGCTCCATTATTGGCTTTGCCGGATTTTTCTAAGCCTTTTGAGCTTGAGACTGATGCTTGGATAGGGGATGTTTTGATGATACAAGAAAAGAGGCCGGTTGCTTTTATGAGCCAAAAGTTAGAAGAGTCAAAATGAAAGTGGACGACTTGTGAGCTTGAGTTTTATGCAGTGGTTCAGGCAATTAAGCATTGGGAGCAGTATTTACTTCATCATGAGTTTATCCTTCATACTGATCATGAGGCTTTGAAATATATGAATGGTCAGAAATCTCTTAATCGTATGCATGCTCGTTGGGTGGCTTATTTACTACAATTCACTTTTGTTATTCAACACAAGAGAGGACAACGTAGTAAGGTAGCCGATGCTTTGAGTCGTAGGGCAAATTTGTTGATTACTTTGCAGAATGTGGTGATTGGATTTGAGTGTTTGAAGGACTTATATAAGACAGATGCGGTCCTGCGGATTTTGCAGAAGAATGGGCCAAGTGTTGTGATGGGGATTTAGTTGGTTTATTTTTCTTGCAAGTTGGGTTTTTATTCTACAAAAATAGATTGTGTATTCTGCAGGTTCTGTCAGTGAGAGTCTTATTTTTGAGATTCATCGTGATGGATATCATGGGCGTGATAAGACAGTCGAGTTAGTTACAAAGAAGTACTTTTGGCCACAAATTCATATGGATACTTATAAGATTGTGCAAAGGTGTATGGTTTGTCAGACGAATAAGGGACAGTCACAGAATACTGAATCGTATACTCCATTGCCAGTTCCTATTAAAAATGGGTGGATATTTCTATGGACTTTGTGCTTGGATTACCTCGAACGTAAAGGTCCAATGATTCTGTTTTTGTGGTGGTTGATCGTTTCTCCAAGATGGCTCATTTTATTCCTTGTAGAAAGACTGCGGATGCTGCTCATATTGCAGGATTATTTTTCAAAGAGATTGTTCGTTTGCATGGTGTTCCAAAGACTATTACTTCTGATCGTAATACGAAGTTTTTGAGCCACTTTTGGCTTACTCTTTGGAAGATTTTCGGGACATGTTTGCAGTTTAGTAGTTCTTTTCATCCACAAACAGATGGACAAACAGAGGTAGTCAATAGAACTTTGGGTAGCATGGTTCGTTGTTTGTGTAGTGATCATCCTAAGAAGTGGGACTTGGTATTGGCAACTGCTGAATTTGCATTCAACAATATGACCAACAGGACTACAAAGATGTCTCCATTCGAGATTGTTTATCAGCGGGATCCTACTCATACTCTTGATTTGGTTCCTTTGCCTAGATTACCTGGTTATAGAGTTGCGGCTAAGAATATGGCAGAAATGATTGATACTGTTCAAGCTGAGGTGAAGAAGAATATTGAGGAATCTAATGCGAAGTATAAGAAAGAGGCTGACAAGCGACGTCGTCACAAGGTATTTTCTGTGGGAGACATGGTTATGGTTCATTTGCGCAAAAAACTTTTTCCTCAAAGGTACATATAGCAAGCTTCATCCGAAGAAAATTGGTCCTTGCAAGATTTTGGAGAAGATCAATGATAATGCATATGTGGTGGACTTGCCGGATGGGTGGAATATTTCTCCTACTTTTAATGTTGCAGATTTGATTGATTTCTACCCGGATGATCCCCTTTATGTGGATACGGATTCAAGGACGAATCCTTTTAAAGTGGGAGAGAATGATGTAGCTCAAGTATTGGTTGATCAAGCCTTAGTGGAAGATTGCAAGTTTTCTAAGTTTTTGGTGCAAGAGGAAGTGCACGGCCGCACTAAGGAAAGAGCACGACCGTGTCATGTGAAGGAGCGACCGTGTCCGGGCAAAGGTGCGACCGTGCAGAACGAGACGAGCAAAAGGAGTTTTGGAATGGGCAGTGCACGGCCGTGCAGAATTGGTGATTCGGTCGTGCAAGGCAGTGCACGACCGTACGGAATTGGGGACCCGGCCGTGCAAGTCGGGAATTGAAGTTTTGTTTCCTTTTTCAATTAGGATTCTTAAACAATTACTTAGGGGTATTTTAGGTGTTTTTCTAATTCCGTTTTAATTAGGTTTTTCAGCTTTCCTAGGTAGTATAAATACTTTCTTTGTTATTGTTTACAAACAACTTTATTATTATCAATTTACGATTGCTTAGCAATTTGGGTTTTCAACCTTTAAGTCTTAATTGGCTTGCTGAAGAGATCTGATTGATTTCTAATCAAATCATTTGTTCGTGGATTCGAATTAAGGTCGACCGTTCCCTTGAATTATTCGTTTATTTTGTTGATTTCCGCTGCGTTTACATCAATATCCGCCACAACCTTCGGAATTTTAAAAAGAGAAAGATAGTAGAGTGGAATACTAGAAAGACAAGCTCGCACCGAGGTAATGCGCCCAAAGAAAAGTAAGCCCGTTTCCAACTAGCCAAACGCTTATTTACTCGCTCGACTACTGGGTCCCCAAAAGGAAATTCTCCTAGGATTATTTTAGCAAAAGAAGTTCATCTAAGTTTTATAGGTTATTCAGATATATTATAAGTAGATGTTTGTTAAAAATGTGTCTTGATGCTTCAACTAATTTGAATTACCGAAGAGGTTGGGCACCCTTATGGTTAGTTTGTGAAGTTTATCATCTCCCCTTACCTCAAAGGAAACAGAGAAAGAGTGGCATCATAGTTTACTTTTTATTAACTCACTTCTATATATACTGTAGGTTTTGCAACAGTTTGGCAGTGATCTAGCAATGATAGCGGAATGTTTTCCTGGTCGGACTCGTCAACAGATAAAATTGAAGTATAAGAAAGAAGAGCGACAAAACCCTGCGAGGCTTCATGATGCTCTTGCCACTCGCTCCAAAGGTAAAATCTCTCTCTCTCTCTCTCTCTCTCTCTCTCTGGAATAGAATAATTCATAAAACTAAGTGGAAGGGATACTTCATTTGCAAGGTTTTTAGCTACACATATTCATTAAACTTATTTTATTGTTTCTCTGTCCCAACTCCTACCAATCCCATACTTTTCGCACCTTTTCAAGAACAAAAACTAAGAACAATCAGAGCAGCAAACTTTGTTTTTGATTGTCAATTGTTGGTGGTATGCCTTGGCAGTGCTATACTAGGCACATAAGTACAGAAACTAACTCAGCTGACTGGTTAGTGGATGCACGACATGATATTAAAACTAGGATTAACCTTTGCAAGAAATTCCACACCCCTGGTGCATGTATTGACTTCTTCTGGGTATGGATTTTAGCCCGGTTACTTTCAATAGGTAAAACTTTCAGCATTTGATTTGACCAAAAAGAAAGCAAATAGATATCAAAGTCCGAAAAGTCAGGAATACTACTTACCTAGTTAGGGGAAAGCTGAATTCAAGATTGAAATGAATAAAACATTAAGAAGAACAAAAACAAAACTGCCTAGATTTTATCAAATCATAGTAACAAAGAGGGAAATATGAATAGGTATACTTTTTAATTATTGTTGGCCATTGATCGGTCTAAGATTTTCTTAGGTTGGGTTTCCCTCCATTTCCTGTCCAGTTTAGTAAGCACCTTTATAAACTTTAGAAAGGTAATGCTTATTCAATTTTCCACCAAAAATTACCTTCTAATTAATTGTTACTTTTCAAATTTTATGTGTTTCTTCATTAAGTGAAAACTTTCATTTTTTCCTGCTGCAATCTAAAATATTTAACCAACTAATTTTTTGAGCCATTTAGTGAGCTTGTAAATGTAATGAGCCATTTTCTAAATACCCCCTGCACCAATTCATTTTTATCTGATGGGAATAATTTATAGTGATTGGCTTCGTTTATTTAGTCCTTAATTGTATATGTTTCAAATCTTGATTTTACATTTTCAATTTTCCTTGGGCCACAAATCCACCAAGATTAATTCATATGTCATACATCAATTATGTATGTATGCATGTAGGTATATGTGGATGTAATTGGGTTTGAGGTTGTTTGTGAATTGTGAATCATCTCTGTTGTCATTTCTCATATTTTGTAGTGGAATTGCTGCTTGCCTTGGACTGGATTAAACCACGTAAATTCCTGTGTTCTCTTGTGCTTGATTAGTTTCATTATTATCTGTCTGTGCGATTATTTTCCAGTTCGTTGATCCCATTATTGTCGATCGATCCACTTCCGCATTGAAGATAGAAACTTGGGAATATCTAATCCAAGAATATCCCAGTTTTTAATCACTTGCTTTCCTCACCAATTCACGGGAAGTAGCTATTTAGTTTAGAACTTTTTTGTTGTGTGGGAATGACATACTCTTTTTGCATTTGGCAGGCAGTTCTCATTTTGAAGTAGTAATTGAGCGGCTACAACAAATTGCTGCCCAGAAGCAGGATGAGAACAGCGACGACCAAATCAATTTGACAGGTGAAGAAACTGAGGAGGTGGCTGCTGATGTGAATGTACGTCCCTATCTATCCTTGCTAAGTTTCTTTGGTGAAGTGCCAATGTTGGGTTTTAGCATTGTGAATGTGTATTATATGACTGCCTACTATCACTTGGCACCAACAATTATATATGCGCTTTTTGGTAGGCCTAGTTGACCTAGGTGTGTGCTGTGCTATTTCGTCCACCGGATCTGGTTGCTATCAGACCGGGCTTTTGGTAGTGCTAAACTGACCCCACCTCCCAAGCTGTGAATTCGTCCAAACTTGTGGGCTTTCGGAAACTGCTGGGCTGGGTAGAGGTCTTTGGTACTAAAATACCCAGGCGTGATATTGAACCTATGGCTTTAGGGATTGAGAAAATTAAAGTAATTTTTTACGTACTTCTATTAACTTTGATTTATGTTCGTACGTGAAAATGTTTTTTCAACCAGAAATTCAAAAAAAAGAAAAGAAAAAAGAAAGTGGCATGGTCCATTCATGCTATAAAAAGATTGAGAAAGTTGAAGTCACTCATAGGATTTAGAAGTAAAAGAAGGTCAAAATCTTAATATCTAAAGTTAAACAGATTTGACTTGATAGATATTGATAGTGTTCCTATTGGTGCATCAATAATTATTTTTAGAAAAACGTGAAGATAATTATTTTTTCGCAACTTTTTGGTTAAAGTTCAACCAAGTTGACCAACAAGTTTTTAATGGGACGGAAGGAGTAATATTGTGGATAATTAAAAAAAAAAAACTTTTGAGTAAATCATATACTCCCTCCGTCCCACTATACTTGACACTTCTTTCCATTTTGGGCCGTCCCACTATACTTGACACCTTCCAAAAATAACCAAGTTTTTATATTTTTATATTCACTCTACCCCACCACTCATTCTCTCTCTTCATTTTCCACCACTCAATTTATTCAACCAACACTACTATTTACCCCACTCATTCTCTCTCTTCATTTTCTACCACACATTTTTTTTATTTTATTCTTTTTTCTTAGTTTTTGAACCCACCCCTTGGGTGTCAACTATAGTGGGACGGAGGGAGTATGTATTTAGGAGTAGTAGCTATTTTGTGTTGGTAATGGATAAATGATGTGTGATTGTTAGCCTCAGATTAATTTTATGCATGTTGCCATCTCTTCTCATAAAAAAAGTTACTAGAGTGCGATGGTTTGGTTGTTTGGTCGAGGGTTTTTACAGATCACTACTCTCTCCCCCTTTGGAAACATCATTCTTTTCCAGCTAGCATTACCCTCCCTTTAATGCATTTTTATTATTACAGGAAGCACCAAAATCCGAGATGCGTAACGAAGAAGTCCAGGATATGGAGCCAGAAGACATTCCTGTCCCTGCAGTTGAAACTTCTCTCAAGTCCGATGAAAGCGAAGACGACGAGTTTATGTGGAGTCAATATAAAAGTGAAATTTAATTCATTTATGAACAAGTTACCGTTAAAAAGATACCTACACATTCATTTCTTAATGTTGCGGTAGATTCATATTACAGTTGACCTTCAAACCAATCAACAATAGCATCTCTATTATGGGTTCTGTTTCCTGAACCAGAAGTTGAAGAATTTTGGGATTTTTTTACGAGTAAGATAGGAAAAAATATAATCTCTTTTGAGTGCTGGGATATCTAGTTTTGTTAAGCTTTATATTGAAAGAGAAATGAGATGGTTTATTGCTTCCCATAGCATGGAATTTTGTTGGAATTACGAGTTCATTGACCCAATGTGGGTGTTGTAAATACTTCAATGTGGTTGAAATTGTCCTTTGGGCTCAGCTCATACACTTTCATGCTTGATGACGGCACAACTTTTGGGATCTCACTTGAGGATAACTGAATTTGTAAGATTCGAACCTATAACACAACACAATCAAGAAACACCTGTTAGAGACCATGCCGGTATTGATTCCGGTTCAGGCCCTCGGGTGTGTGAGTAAGATCTCTAAGGTATGATGAACTGAGAGCAAGACTTGGAATGTCTTGGTGTGTGTGTATTAGAGTTTAAATAATGTGACTTATCTTGCTCTAGAGGACAAGGAAGATTATTCATAATATAAAGAGAGATCTGTTGGATAAGATCTCAATCGTTGAGCACATTTGTCTTGATTGTAATCTCTTTGTTTCTGAATCTCTTTGTTTATTCCTTTGGACTATTTGTTTGGGGAGCCTTATCATTCGGGGCTATCTTTAGCTTTTCTCTAAGGTCTCTTTTGGTAGGAGTGAGAGAACCTTGGCTAGTGGTTCTGCCCCCTATCCTATTGAAAGCAAAAGTACTAGGCTGAGTTGGATTAATATTTGAATGGGAGGTTTGGTTGATATTTCCAGCAGGTGGAGTAAGAAAATCAATGTTTTGCATGGGGGCTCCAATCATTTTGAAAATGCTTTTTGAAGATGATCAAACACTTTTGAAAACAGGAGGAATTTTTTTAGAGCTTTAGTCAACACTATACGGACGTTTTAAAAAGGTGTTTTGAAATAGACACAAGATTACACGAGAAAGCAGAAGCGTTGCCCGGCAATGGAACCACTGATGACGCCACAACTTTTGGGGTCTCACTTGAGGATAACTGACTTTGTAAGATCCGAACCTATAACACAACACAAACAAGAAACACCTGGTAGACACCAAGTCGATGTTAATTCCGGATCAGGCCCTCGGTGTGTATGTTAGGGTTTAGATAATGTAACTTGATGCCGCAGGAAATGTGCTTATCAATCTTCGTCCACGTGGCAGGACCAATCACTTGACTCCTTGACCTGAAATCAAAACCCACGACTAGCCGGATGTGTCTCCGGCTTAGACCCTCGGGCGTGAGAGTAAGTATGTATGTTTGGAGAGCAAATAATGTATTGAACCAAGGTATTCAAATGACAAAATTGCAGTTACCTCAAAACCGTTGTAATGGTAATGTATTTATAGTTGATGAGTGTGGTATATTTGGTGGGGCTACATGAGCTCCGTTATTTGAGGGACAGTTGCATGTCGTGAGAACGTGTCCTAGAATGGCTCCTGAATTGTAGGGAACCAGTTATGGAAAGAATAGAAGCACGTGCGCCTGTAATCGTTAGGTCGACACTTGCTTGGCAGGTCGAGGTCGCCACTTGGGGTTGGGTTGACCTGACTGACGGGTAGGGTTGGACCGTACCCGACATTGAACCTGGATCATAAGGTCATACTAAGTTAGGTCGGGATCTGATAGGTCGGACAATGAACTTAAGTCGACTGATCCATAAGATGGGCCTTGAGCCATGTAATAATTGGGCCTAGCCCACTGAGAATGTGGTGGCGATAATTGCTTGAGGACTGGGCTTTACTCGCTTGGACCAGCTCGGCACTTTTGGTATGTTCAGTGGCCCCCAACTTTCTGAGTAGACTTTTGTCGACCAGGAAGTTTAAATAAATTCGGGTGAAGCTTACAATAACTCGCAGGTCGATGCATGCGTTGAGGTTTACCCGATTGATGGTGACGTGGCTCAATCCTGATCATTGACTGTTGAATGGCTGGATCGTTAGGAGCGCCGTATTTCGCAATCATTACTGTTTTTGACGTTTGAGAACCGTCTAGGGAAACGCTTTCCGCATTCAATTAGGAAATAAACTTTTGAATTTTCCTTTTCCTTCTCAATTACTGAAAATATAAAAGCTCCAATCCTTCTCCTTTACGAACTTTTACTCTCTCCAACTTCTCGTGTAACTCCGACGAAGGCAACAAAAAGGCAACTGATTTAATCGTAGCTTGCCTCCTTCAAGAACTCCTCTTCGTTCAGATTGATTAAGGTATTCTTCTTCACTCTTAGTATTAGGGCTTAATTTCTGCACTTTCTTCGATTTCGCCATGGCTAGGACTTTTAGCTGTGAGCCTGAAGCTTGGTATGGCTATTGTAGTGTAAATCGAAGAGTTTATAAGCACTTGAATGGGGTGTGGAGAGAGATGACGATGGAGGAATGTTCTTCAATTTTGACCGGTGGGATTGCATTTTACCGAATTAACTCTTGCTGTAGGAGAGAACTTAGGTGCTTTAGAAACGAGCGACCCAAGAGTTGTTTCTTTTAACCTTTTCCATGAACTTCTTGACCACATTGCAGTATTCTATATCCAAGGTCCCAATAAACCCTCCTTTCTTAGGAATAGAATAGGTTTCCGGGGGAATCTAGGTCGCTCCTTAGTACGTCTGTTAGGTCCCTTGAAACTGCGTATAGGACTGATTCCCATGTTTCCTCTTCTTATACAGATATGACGACACAAGGGGGAGCTTCGGCCTCGACCTCCTCAAGCCCTCGAATTGTTAATGCCTTCGAGTTCTCCGTTGTGCCTGGGAGGAATGAAAGGGGGTACGTGGCCCCTAGGACAAAGAGAGGGAAGCAGAACTTTCCCTCACGATTTGAGATGATCTATAAATTCTGTGAGGTGGACAAGGAGGAGTTCGATGTGACCATCTATAGCAAGAGGGATTGTATGTCCCAGTTTGGTAGCACTTATAAAGAGGATACTACTCGAGTTGCATTCTTCTATGGCCAATTTGAAGCTGGCTTGAGGTTGCCCTTGGACCCATTTATAAATGAGTTTCTAGAGTGTGCAAATTCCTTACCCCTCCAACTGGGAGCCAATACATGTAGAGTCTTGGTCTGCTTTGCCATGGTGTGTCGCTTCTTGGGGTATGAACCTTGCATGAGGGTTTTTAGGGAGTTTTTTAGTGTCAAATTTGATAAAATTGATGGGATAAGCACTCCTTCCAAGCCAAACTCCCCTAAGCTATTCATCAACCTTCCTGGTAAGGCTAGCGGTTGGAACTCTCACGTAGTGGTAGTGGAGAGTAGGCCAGGATGGGAGTTTCCTTTACCCGCCACTGGCTCCAAGGTAATGAGAGAGCAAGAATATTGGGAGCCCCACTGGCACACTGACTTGTATAAGAAATTGGTCGAACTGGCTAATAAAGGACCTATCAGTTGGAGTGTATTGGGAACTACCAAAAATAATTTCATCCAGGCTGGGATGATCCTTGGAGATGGGGATGTAGTCCCTCTAGTCCCAATTGTCAGGTGCTTGAGATACCCGGATTGGGTCACCCATGCCTTGGGTAGGTTCGAGAAGAAGTGTGCACGCTCTGCTGAAGCCTCCCAAGTAATGTGTAGAAGATCAGCTGGGGAGCATGTTGGGGGTAAGGATTTACTCGTCCTTTTATTGCTTGCTTGTAGAACTTTTGAGGTCGTACATAGGGCTTGCTTGAATTATATGTGCAACTCTCAACTCGTAAATACTTTACTTGTAAGCAGATCTTGTAGCTTGTACGTGCTTGGCTCGTACGTAGAACTTTTAGCTCTTACATAGAATTTTTAGCTCGTACATAGAACTTTCTTGAACTGTTGATCTAATACTTGGTTGCTTTGATTTTGTGCAGTTCTGACTCCTGCTCAAGAAGCCAACATGGGCCGTGCTGTTGATATTAGGAAGAGTAAGAAAAGCTGCGGGGCTGCCAATGCCCGAGAGAACCGTGAGGCTGAAGGAGCCAAACACAATGACCTTCTGAAACTAGTTGACCAAGAGACGACCCAATATATCCCTGTGGAAGATGAGCTTGAGGAGCTGGGAGAGGAACGAGTTGAAGGAGATGCCCAAGGGGTTGAAGAGGGTGACGCTACTGAGGTCGATGGGTCGGAACAAACTGAGGAGCCGGCGAGAGAGGTCGTCCGAACCAGAACCCGAGCCCAAGCCAAAGCCAAGTCAAAAACTGTCTCCAAGACCAAGTCGCCTATAATAGACATTGATGAGGAGGAAGAAGAGGATGATAATGCTCCCCTCAACAAGAGGATCAGAGTGGAGAAATCCAAAGTTAACCTGTCCCTTGAGCCGGTAGGTGCCAATGAACATGTTGATGCTGAAGTTAAGGGCCCCTAGTCCTCTCCCATCTGAGTTTCCTATGTCGAGCTGTTTCAAGCTCGAGTTGATGAGTTGACTGATGTTGCTCCCCTGACCGGGGTGAATTGCTTGGCTAGGGAGTATCCCGAGTTGGAGTATGGTCAGGTAGTTGTAAGGAGGGGGGCTAACCAAGATTTGGTCAAGAAGTATGACCAATAGGGCCCCGACTCAGTAAGCCCGCCGTGCTAGGGGCCTGCCTAGCCCACTCCGAGGTAATACTTGTAATTTTTCGTATTCTTTGTTTTTATTCTTCTCGCTTGTCCCAAGTCTCCACTTTTACTGGTCGACCTAATCCCCTTTCTTTACTCGTCATTTCAGTCTCTTGCTATGATTGATTTATCTACTAGCTATTGGAAAGCTGCTGAGGAGCAGGAGAAGCTGGCCAAGTCTATGCTGGCTCATAAGAACGAGGAGCTGAATAAGATGGGGGAGGACCATGCTAAGTTGAAGGAGGAGCTCAATAAATTGAAGGAAACCCATTCTGATCTTGACTCGGCGTATGATGCCCTGAAGCCTGTGAAGGATAATGAGATCAAGCTTAAGGAAGATGCTTGGCAGAGACTGGGAAAAGCTGATAAGGAGCTTGCCATTCTCAAAGAAGATAAGAAGAGGATGTCGCAGGACCTTGAGCTGGCGACCCAGCAGTTGGAAGAAGTGCTTGTTACTTTAGCAAAAAAGCAAGAAGAGCTCAACGCTGCACGGCTTCGATGGGAGGTGGAGCTGTCTGATGCCATTAAAACTGCCAAGGAAGAGGTCGTGAAAGCCTATAAGGAGAGTGACGAGCTCCACGATTATGTCACTGATAAGGCAAAAGGGTTCTTTGATGTAGGTCCTGAGCCACAATGGCTCGACGTATCGTGGCGGACCCCTCGTTGACATATCAATCGAGCAACTAGCTAAGTGGGCATCGGAGGATCGGCTCAGCCACACAGCTGCGTCAAGCCCACTCATTTAGGTGCCTTTCAACGATAATGACTTAGAGATCTTTATTGCAGGATGACACGGAGGCGAAACGCAGAGCCTTGGGTCCCTCCTTCTACTCGTCGAGCCCGTTCAAATTCAACACAATTTCATGAGCAAAGGGGCTGGAGGAAACCTCCGATGAAGTTGGCATTTGGAAGAGGATACCCCCAAATACACTATTAGCGATTCAAGAAAGATTGTCTATCCGAGATTAACAAGAGAACGTTTTGGGTGAGCCACTGGCCGCGAGTTCGACCGGACCGGGACGTCGATCCGGCTTCCACAAGTGGCCAAGTTGAAGGCGGATCCCACAAAGTTGAATTATAGTTTAAATGATTGTGTAATCGAACAAGTTCCAAACACTTTCTGTTTTTGCTTTGTAACTATTTGAATGCTTCAGCCTTGGCCAGAAGCATCTTACTTTATACATTTTGGTTTGCATCTTGTCTTAGCCCGTTTTGGAGAGGATCGAGCCTTCATTTAATCGTGTAGCTGACTTTCATACTTGGATTCTATGCTTTTGATTATAGCATCGTATACCGTCGAGCTAGATTTAATAGGACAAATAAGTCGCTCCAAGTCTTTAATCGGATTGGTTTGCTGATAACTTAATCGACCTCAAACTTCCACAGATATAGTTTTTGCAAATAAGATTGACTAAGAGTCTAATCTGTTTGAGAGAGCCGATCTGACCAAAGGTTGGATCTCACTGAAAACTAAGCCGACTAAGAGTCGAGCTTGTTGAGAACGAAGTTCTTAATAAGAGTCGGACTTGTTAAAGGAACAGAAGATGATTATGAATCGAGTTTGTTAGAGCGGAAGATACGACTAAGAGTCAAGCTTGTTAGGAACGTAAGTCAACTAAGAGTCAGACTTGTTAAAGGAACAAAGCCGATTAAGAATACGAGCTTGTTAGAGCGAAAGATGCCGACTAAGAAGTCGAGCTTGTTAAGGAACGGGGCTTCCACTAAGAGTCGGACTTGTTAAAGGAACAAAGCCGATTAAGAATCGAGCTCGTTAGAGCGAAGAATGACTAAAGAGTCGAGCCTTGTTGGCAACGAAGCTTCGACCAAGAGTCGTACTTGTTAGAAAGGAATAAAGTCTGATTAAGAATCAAGGCTTGTTGAAACGAAACCCACTAAGAGTCGAGGCTTGTTGGAAATTAGTGTAACACAAATGTTCGGCCAAATAGAACCGGCGCGATTTTTATTGAAGTAGGAACATGCTTACATCAAATGAAAAGCTAGAACTATGACAAATTCAAACTTCTGGAAACCGAGATTAACTTTGAACCGAACTAGAGAACTCGAACTAGAAGTAGTATTTGATAAGGTGAGGCAATAAGCCGTCAATGTGGTTCTTCAAATACCCTCACCATCCTTGATGACAATCATGTAAGTCCCTTCCTTGATGATTCGAGTAACAATGTAGGACCTTCCCAAATGGTCAAAGATTAATTTTTTTTTATCATTCTCCTCCTCGTTGTTTTGATCTTTCTTAACACGTGATCACCTACTTGGAATGATCTCATTTTTACTTCTCTTATCACATGGTAGCTCTTTGTTCTTTGCTTGTAAGTTTCGACCATCCGCAGATATAAGTCAGGTGTATCTCGCTTCTGGTGAGATCGCATCCAAGTCGAGTCAATACTGTTGGTATCGTTCTGCTCTTGATCAAAGAATACCAGGCTCGGCTGTAGGAACGTAAATCGTAGGCTCACTGGGTCCATGGCCTCCGAACACGTATGTAAGAGCGAATGGGGGTTTCACATAGGCCCCCGAGTGGTAATGTGCGAACGCCCCAAAGAGCGTGGGGAGTTCGTCCAACTCGCCATCAAGGTCGACCTGTAATAATCCCGTCTTGAGTGAGGAAAGGACGAGTTTGTTCGCCGCTTCAGCTCTGCCCATCGCCTTGAGGATAGGCAGCATGTGATGATTGCCAATGCTTGATCCTCACTCAATTCATTTCTTCTTCGAAGGCCTAGAGAATTGTATGTCGTTATCTCGATACTTATAGCTCAGGGATCCCAAATCGAGCACCCAGATGAAGTCATTGAATGAAGTTGATGGCATTTTCCTGCTGTGATGCGAAGCTAGTAGCTTTGCTTCTCATAACCTACACTTTGTGAAATAATCAATAGATAATGATCACATACTCTTTGCAAGTTTCCTCGGGGGCGGGTGGGAAGGGTCCAATGCAAGTCGGCGCCCCCAGGCATGTCTAATGGCCAAGAAGCGAGGTCACCGGAGTTTCGCTTTGTTGTAGGCAAGATGAGTAGGTTGGCAAATCTTTGACATTGGTCACATTGGTAAACAAAATCATGGAAGATGTCACTCCAATGTAGCCAAGTAATACCCCAAAGTGATCAATTTGTCGGCTGAGAGTCCTGGCCCCGTGTGTCCACCACAAACCCCACTATGCAGCCCTAAATAGACATTAATCGAGTGACTTCTTAAGTGAGGTGAATGCACTTCGCAACAATAGCCTCAGTCTCCAAATCTTCTGAATCAGCATGCGTCTCCTTAGATAACATATCTCGGAGCTTTCTTTTGATAGCTTGAGCTTTCTTCTCGCCCTCGTGTAAGACTCGCCATTATTCTCCCAAGTATGCCTTCTCTATTTCTTCGAATCCAACACTTGTCATAAACCCAATTTCTCAAGGTGTACTCTTATACGCGATGAATTTGAACCCTTTTCATATGCCGGATTCTCGAAGGTAAGAGATAGGCTCTTCATGTGGCTGCGTCTGAAGTAGCTAGCTTCGAGAGTCAGGTCGATCAACTCATTGTCTTTCTCGAAACCAAGTCCTCTAAATTTCCCCAAAACTCCAAGTCTTTTATCGGTTCCTTTACTGTGTCGCAAAGATTGGATCAGGGTAGCAGTTTAGCAGCATCGTACTACTCCTCGTCTACTGACTTAGCTGTTGACTATCGCCTGGGAATCACCGTGTGCTACTGTGATTTTGGTCGCCTTCCAAAGCACTTGGAGTACTCGATGGTCGCAAATCCGTAGCTTCGTACTCGCCTGGTTATTGGAGGCCTGGATTTGAACCTCAATGCCTCCTCGTAGATCTTCCTGCAAGATTATGGCTCAATCAGCACTGTCCAAGCTCCACTAACATTCTTCGTCACCGACCCATCTCGAGTAAACCTTCCTGCGGTCGTCGGGTGGAGCTGCTTACGCGCAAACCGGGACTCTTGGTCCTTTCCTTAGCTTTCTCCTTTTGAACTCGGGCCTCGCTATCTTCCTTGGTGAGACGTTAGCTCGACCAAGAAGTCCGCCAAGGCTTGAGCCTTCAACGCCTTTCGAGGCTCGATACTCGATCTCGACTCACAGAGAGCAATTGACCAATTGAGTAGAGACGGACCTGAACTTTCTCGGCTTATTGCGAATTTTTCTCATGGGCGCATTAGTGAGCACACCGTGGGATGAGCTAAGGAATAAGCTTCAGCCTTCCTTGACGCCCACGACCGTGAGCGCCTCCCAACTCCCGGACCTATAAATCGTGTCCCAAGATGGAAGGTCCTAAAATATACC